>OW240914.1:164063309-164162080 GCA_933207985.1 Pelobates cultripes | reverse complement strand
AGGCTGAAAAAACGACTAAGTCCCATCGCGAATGGGACTTAGTCCCTGCAGCTGAAATAAGGCTGAAAAAAACGGCTGAAAAAAAGACTAAGTCCCATCGCCGAATGGGACTTAGTCTCTGCAGCTGAAATAATTTCCCATTTACTGAACCAAGTGGGAAATAGCAAGGCAGGCACAAAGGGTTTGCACCAGGTCTGGGGACACAGGGGACACCGTCTTAAAGGGGCCGTGTCCCCAACAAGTCTGGGGACACGGCCTTAAAGGGGCAGTGTCCCAATCTTCCTGATGTCCCAAAAAAGGTGTTTAAAGGGCCAGCACCAGTCACATAAAGAGTCCATAAGCCCCAATATGCCCACCGACAGTCTTAAAGGGCCATACACACCAAATAAAAGTGCATACATTTTCACAATCTCCCAGGGGCCATAGTCATGCGGGAGGAGGCTGGCAAAGAGGCTTCTCCACAACCCAGGGAAACAGGGCAATTTGCCATTTAAAGGGCCCGTTACAAATAGCAGTTTGTAACAAGGTGTCAATCCATATCTGCCAAGTGACCCGATGTAGGGGGAACAGTCCCTATTCTGCTCTGTGTCAGTGTGTATCAGGGGCTCTGAGGACAGGTGTCAATCCATATGTCAAGGTGTCAATATGTCATATGTCAGGTGTCAATCCATATTGATTGTGATTTAGGAATGTTAGGTGATTTCTGCCCTTTATGGATTAAAACCAGACTCTGTATCAACTGTGTAATTTTCCATGGGAGTTTTGCCATGGATCCCCCTCCGGCATGCCACAGTCCAGGTGTTAGTCCCCTTGAAACAACTTTTCCATCCCTATTGTGGCCAGAAAGAGTCCCTGTGTGTTTTAAAATTCGCCTCCCCATTGAAGTCAATGGCGTTTCGGGCGGTTCGCCGGTTCGCGAACATTTGCGGAAGTTCGCGTTCGCCGTTCGCGAACCGAAAATTTCGGGTTCGCGACATCACTATATATGAGTGTCAATATGTATAAGTGTGTATCTATGAGTGTGGCAATGCATACATCCCATCTAACATTGCACACAAATACACCCCTGCATTCCAACATTAACAATGCACACAAATACACCACTGCATGTGTATCTGTGTTCCTGGGTGTATCTCAGTGTTTGTGTTAGTGTGCATCTGTGTGACAATGCATACATCCCAACACTGCACACAAATACACCCCTGCATGTGTACCTGTGTTTGTGTGTGTACATATCTGAGTCAGTGTGTATAAGTGTGTATCACTGTGTGTGGATGTGCCAGTGTTTTTATCTCTGTGTGTGCACGTGTATTTATGTATGAGTCTGTGTGTGTATACGCCAGTCTTTGTCAGTGTGTGCATGTGTCCAGATGTGTGCATGTATCAGTGTGCTAATGTGTATGTATATCTGTGAATGTATGTCATACATCGCGGCAATCAAACACAACATGCAAACACACCCCTGCAAACATTATATACAAACACACCCATGAATTCAACCTCAAAAAGTATATAGAAACACATCCCTACACTTAAACACCAATTCTACACCCTACATGCACACACATACTGTATACAACAACATGCTCACTTTCAAATGCACAAACACTGCTCACAAATACAGCCCTGCAAGAATGGTCAAATGGTAGATCCCCAGCTGGCATAGCATAGTGGGAATTGTACAACAGATGAGGATCTATCTTTTCTCTGCCTTTGTGCTAGAGGGGAGGCTCAAAACCATGTCTTGCACCAGGGCCCTGTCTACATTAGTTCTGCCACTGTGTTGGGGTGGAGGGCGTGATTGCATGCCAGAGAGTAAAAGTGTGGGGGGTGGGAGGGCAGATTCCAGGGGGCCCAAATAAATGCTTGCCCAAGGTCCAATCAATGTTAAAGACGACCCTGCTTCTAGTGAATATAATTGTAAATAAAAAAGATGAAAAGTTTAAAAAACAGTTAGTTTAACCTCATTTTGTGAATATCCCGGTAAGATCATTAACAGTTACACATGGTACTAGAGATTATATTGTGTACACTGATTAGAACTATGATCCCTCGATCTGAACCCATCCTCCAATCATAATACAATGCAAAAATTTGTTCAGCAGTGCCATAGAAAGCAGAGTGTATTTTTGTAGAGAAATTTAGTGTATCCATAGTCAAAGCCTTTACTTGGAAACTTTTTAAATTGTTTTAGAAAAGCTGCCTTAGTTTTTCTAACTTTTATTCCTGAAGTTGCAAAATGTCTGCCAACTTTTTTATAAATTAGAAAATGCCATGTATACAACCAGGCTAAATATCTACTATTTAAACAAAAACGAAAAGATAAATAAAACATGTTTAAAGTGAGTTACAAATCATAAAAATTTTGACACTTTGCTGCCAAAGTTTCATTACAAACAACAAGTATGTCGACACATCAAATCTTTTTTAATCTACATTGCTTTAGCTTCATTTTTCAATTCATCAGTTCATACATTTTATGAAATCTTAGGAACTTAGGTTAACTTAAAAATCGTGGTTAAGTGACAAGTCCAATTTGAAAGCCAATAACTTCCACCTTTTTAAATATATTACAAAATTTGACCTTGTCAAATTTAACTACAATGGATGCGATATAAAAATAAAATTATAAAAAGAAATATAATCATTTAAATGGTGTGATCAAAACAGGAAAAAAAGTCCACACTTTATTTTCTGCAAAATAGAAAACAGCAAAACTATTGGAGTTAAACAGAAAACACATTGTGGAGTTTCATAGCTGGGAGTTATTTATCAAGTTCTCAAGAACCTGTGAATTGCAATGCTGCATCTTAAAACAATAAACTGGATAAGCTGCAGTCATCACTTAGTCCTGTGGATATAGTACAGGTGAGCAAACCAGACTGCTTTGCCAGAGCACAGCATTTTCCTACTACTTAGTTTTAGAACTATAGTCCCAATATATTGTGATAGTAACTTCTGAAATGCTGGTAGATAATAACAATGGTATTGTACCTTTTTAACTAGAAAGTTATGTTTCATAATTTGTTCTTTATTATTATTATTATTATTATTATTATTATTTTATTTTATTACTATACTATATAACATAAGGTATTATATTAATGTAACTACACAACAATATAAAAAGATATAGATAGATAGATAGATAGATAGATAGATAGATAGATAGATAGATAATTAGACTTGGGCATTAGTTTGTGGTTGAATAAAAATAATAACCTTTTTTGTTAACTTCATCCAAAAACTAATATAAGTCAATAAATTAATGAATGACCAAAATAACTAATCTACCACTGAATGAATTCAATTTGGTGCCATTCTGTCATTTGTTGACCGGCAGTGCTCTTCTGGGTGCATGAGAAAGTAACATATGTAATATATATATGTAATCTTTTCTTGTTTTGCAATATTTTAGAATTCCCTATTTAATCATTCCAACATATTTTCTTTAAATGATCCCAGTTACCTTTAGAGTCCCCCAGTGTACACTGTAAATAATAAAAAAAAGTTACTTACCTTTTCTTAAGTGCAAAGCTTCCTTTAGTGCTGCTGCCTGCTCCTCCTTGCATGATGTTGTTATGGAGGCGGTCCTATCTTGTAGAGGAGAATTGGGGACCCTAGGCACATGCATGTGCTCTCCACAATCCGGCACATGTGCGAGTGACATCACAATATGCCAGAGTACAGTAGGAGAAGTAATATAGAGAGGGCCCTGCTTTAAGAATATTTTGCCCCCCCCCCATCACAAGGGCAGCCAAAAGGTAGAGCCCCAAAATGTACAACTCCCATAATGCTTTGCCAATTGGGGATCTACCAATTGTCCATCATTACAGGTTTGTATTTGACACTGAACTTTATAAATATGCAATATGTAGACACACAGTCACACACAGATACAAACATACCCTGACACACATGTAGCTACACAGACACAAACAATGGCACACAGATACACAGGCACATATATAAAAAAAGTGACACACATAGAGATACAGGGACACACCTACATATGCAAAGACACACATAAAGATACACAGACACACAAGTACACACATGCTGATCATAGACACGCATTCACACACAGATAGACAGACACAAACTGACACATGAATCTACACAGACACAAACACTGGCACACATACAGATACACAGATACAAACACATATACAAATACACAGACACATGCACATGTACACAGACTGACACACACTGACACCCATGCAAGTCAAAATGTGCACAAACTCTCCTGTTTCCTACCTTTTAGGTGCAGAAGGTTGGCTCCTGCTTGCTGGCTTATACTGTAGGCACTATAACAAATTCAGTTAGATGAAGTTGTTTTAGTAAAAACAGTGTCCTTTTAATAACAATTTATTTACCTTCTAACTTTATTATTTCCTTTTAAAGGGGGTTATTGTGACTGCGACCTTTTGAATTCTTTATTTCCCAGAGGGATTAACAGGTGCCCAAAATTTGTTAAGTTAAAAAAAATAATAATAATAATTTTCAGATAAAACCAGATCTCTATTTAACATTTTTCCTTGGTTTAACCCCTTGAAGTAAGAGTGCCTCCAGGAGCCTTCTGGCACCATAACAACATTTAGATGAAGCTGCTTGGTGCCTTGTGTTTCCCTTTAAGTCAAATCATAATGTAAAACTAGAATGTTTTTTAGCCATAGTAAGGCCCATACAATTTCTTAGGGAGAAAAGGAACACATTAATTTATAAATCTGTGTTTTAGGCTCTTGGATCTATTGCTACCCATAATGATGAAGAAGTAAAGAGAAAGAGTAACATACAGTAGCCAGCTTTCATTGAGAAAATATTTAAACAATTCACATATCTAACAATATGAAGAGAATTAACTGTATTGATAGAGAATAAACCTTGTTTTGTTTGTTGCAGAGGGTATTACCAAACCTGATAATGTATGGTAATGGAGACAGGACAGTAGTTATCAATTAAAACAGTAGAAAAGATTTTATCCTTTTCATGGTGCAGCTTTATCATGGGAATAGTTCCAACAAAACGAGGCACATAAACAGTTCAATGTATTTAGTCTCTAAAGCACTTGTTCTCCAACGCGAATGCGAATCAAGTGATATAATCATATTAAGCTGTGTTCGGAAAACAAGGAAAATAGGATGAGAATCCTTCTCAAGCTGTTGAGAGTGTGAGTGGGCTAAGCTCTGCATTGATATATGCTACTCATATGGTAATTAAAAAAACTTAAACAGATGGTCTAGCAAATTCTAAATGTTGACGTCACCCTCTCCTAAATATTGTTATAAATCTACAACATATCTTAATTGTGAAATGTGTGTGTGCATGTTTACCCCACTCTTGTCTTCCATATAACTAGTTCTTTTTGTTTGCTATTTTCTCCTAGAATTTCAAATTTCATGAATTCATGATCTAATGAATATCAGTATGCATCTACTTCTGAGATGGGATGCAGCATCTAACAATATGAACACAAAATATTTTCATTCTGAATAGAGAAATCTCTTTTATTCCTACATTCCCATGCTTATTTCCAGGACCAGATTTACATAAATTTGTCTAAAAAAATAACTTCTGTCTTACAGCAATTTCAAGCATGTATAGTTTCCTAAACGCTTTGATGCTAATCAAATCTCAATATTTAGTAGTAGTAAGAAGCCTGTGCCTTGCTTTGTGAGATTACAGAGGCATATTTTCCTGAAAATCAATGTTGTATATTGTGTAAAGTAAAACAATGTCTTTAAATAAACCGCTCCAGCATAATGTAGTGATCTTGGTGCCTAGATAGTTCTCCCGCATTCTGTGAAATGTATGCATTGTCAGATGATGCTCTCAGCCTTTCACCAGATCCCCATTGACAAAACTATACCTATATCACACAGTGTTGTGAATGTGGAACTGTTGATAGGTTGAGAGAATTAGCTGACTCTTTCAGCCTATTACCTATTACTAGTGCCCAGATGGACATATTGGAAGGAGAGTAGAGGGGACCTCTTAAGGTAACATAATGCCCATGGCCTCCAGGTGCCATAGCAACATCATTGAAATTAAGCTTAATAAATGATCACTGATATAATAAAACATCTCTTGACATTAATGTGACAATAACTAATACTATTCTGTGAACAATCTACTGAGATACAACTACTCTGGAATTCATTTCCTTTTGCATGGAAATCAATGTGAGTGTCCTTATAAAATACCAGTTATTATATATTTTATATATAAAATGTTTCAGTGTGACATCTGTCTAGATATTCAAGATGCGGTGCATGTTATGGAATTACCTGTGACCCTGGTGAGTGAACCATATTTTTGAGTTGTATATATGTCACTACATCTCAATATTTAATTAAATATACCCAGAATCTATAGCCTTAAATTCAATTAACCATGACCAATAGATCTTGTTCTAGCTATTGTTCAACTTAATTCTTAAGTCTTTGCCAATGAAATACTATCTAGGGATCATTGGGGTTGAAGTTTAACTACATTGATTGCCACTGAATTCTCTTTTTGCATTAAATACCAAACTCTTAACCCCTTTGAATAAGGGGTTCTATAATCCTATCAGATCTAAAGATATGTGTATGTGTGTGTGTGTGTGTATGTGTGTGTGTTTCTAGTTGTGTGTTATGTGTGTGTGTGCATGAATGTGTGTGTAAGGGTGTTTTTGTGCATGAGTGTGTGTATGTTTGTCTGTATGTGTATTGGTGTGTGTATAGTGTGGTCAGACCATCCATGTTTTCCTGGACTCATCATTTATTCTTTGCAAGAGGGAAATCACTTCCTATAACAGGGCAAAAACCCTAGAATTGCTCCTTGATGAATGAACTTGCTTCTCTCCTGTAGCTTATGAATTATATATAGTATCTATATAGTATTGCAGAGTTTTTTGTTTGTTGCCCGTAATATGAATGGACATTTTCAGTCTAGGTAACATGATGGACCTAGCAATAATATTTGTGTATAACATATAATACAATTAAAAATAGTCTTTATGTCATTTACACAGTAACTCATATGATATTCAAAATTAGCAATTGTTTTTTAATCCCGCATTAATCCTCTGTTATCATAGAGCTCATCTTTAAATTGTAAGCTTTTTAAACATAATCAAATCATAATAATTTGTTGTAAGCCACTTTTTGTTTTTTTCATTGTAAAAAAAAAACTCGCCAAACATTGATATTCTGCCTGAATTATGGCTTTAATTTATGTTCTTTCTCCTTATGTTGCATACCTCTTCATTTTGGAATAATTCTGATTATGCTAACAAATACCATGGGAGATGATTCCTTAATTAAGTCTTGTAGAGACATAGAAATCATTAGACTGAGTTTGCATAAAATGGGAATGAGAAAAACATCGCTGTTCTAAGAAGTGCTAAGTAAAATTATTCTGGACAAAGAAAATACTGGTATTTATTTGCGGTGCCCTGGTAAAATCCCCAATTACAGTGTGAAAATCCTGGTTCACAATAATGAAAAGATTGTGCTTCAAAAAAGACATCTGATGGGAGCAGAAGAAAGGCTTTGTCTTAACCAGCATAATTTATGCTATTTTATTTTATTTTTTTAAACCATTCATCGTGGTATTTTGATGTATATGTGCATACGGATAATCCTCCTATTGATTTCTAAAGCATTGTCTAGCAGTTACACACACAAATTCATGTAAGGTAATAATTAGAAGAATATCAATAAGCAAAGAGAGTTGGCAGAGAAAAGAAATTTGTGTTTCAGAGAACTGACAATAAATCCCCTGGATGACAGGAGCTCAGTTTAAACAGCATTTATTTTTCTTTTGCTGTTTTTCTTTATCTTTTTTTTATATTTATTGTTATGTATTCCTAATTGTGCCATTTAATTTGACTTTGTCTTTTGTTCCAAAGAGAATGAACCTGACTTTGAGTTTATCTAGCTTAGATACCTAACATTTACCGACAACTGAACTAAATACAGACTGATCAACATGATATTGATCAATTTAATGAAAATAGAAACTGAATCACAAACTATGCTTTTTATCCCACCCAACAAATAGTATTACAGACCAGTTTAACAGTGAGATTGACCAGTTGTCTGCGTACACATTTTGATTCTCTGTAGGACTGCTCTGAGTGATATTATAGATTGAGTACTGTAAAATAAACTTAGAAGCAGAAATGGTGAAATTACTATATAAAGGTGGTGACATCAGATTTTTGCTCTCCCCTCATTATTCTTTTCAACCCTCGCTCCTTTGCCATTCTTGCTTATTTTATCTTTTGAAGTTCATTCCATTTGATTTTTACATCCCCTCACTGCTCTTGATCATTTTTTTTCTTGTTTTCTTCACTTTTCTCTTTTGACATTAAATCCCCCATTCCTGGCAACGTCAACATGCCAATTAATTTGCCTAACAGCTTAATAGCCATAAAGTGTATTTCCATTATCTCCTTCTTTTTTCTTCCTCGCTGGACTAGCACTTCTACACATATAGATAATAATTTAATTTGCTTCTCCAACATAAGCCCAGTCAAGTTGAAAAAAATACAAATAAACAGATGGCCCACCCATGCAAATTTCAGATGAGTAATCTCCTCCCAGTATTAAAGGGAAACTATGGTGCTAGGAAAACAAAGTTGAAGGGGCTAAAAATCCCTTCTGTCACTTACCTTATTCCAGCTCCGATGACCCTTGGCACTGGTTTAGGCTCCACCTCCACTCCTCTTCCACTCCTCCTCTGCTTCCGTCAGCCGGGTGGGGGACCTAATACGCATGCATGGCTAGTGCCACAATCGCATTCTGACTTTACCCATAGAAAAGTATTATATAATGCTTTCCTATGGGGTTTTGAGTGATGTTAGATGTCCTCATACAGAGCGTGAGAACGTCCAGCGTCAGGTGACCAAAAGTCGCCTAAACACCCAGAGGTCCCTCTAGTAACTGTCTTATATTACATGACAGAAGACTTCATATTTTGCATTAACTTCCTTTACTCCTCCAATAGCAGCAAAGAACATATAAAAATAAATGACCAATAAGAGACAAGCAGGGTATATATTAGGCCTCTCCCACTGAGGCACGTCCTCTTTGTTTGCTGCTCCATCACAAGTCAGGTCAGAATATTGTGTGTCTAACACTTTGCCACTGGCTTGTCTTGTTTTTATAATTGTGTCATTATTTTTATTATTATTGTTACTATTACTGTGTTTCTAGTATATTTTGTATGTATTTCTGTGGATGTTGAGAGCTATCCTGCACCCTTTCTGGAGTGCTTGAGGGTTAGGTTTTTTTGGCCCTATTCCCTTTCTCCCTGTTTTCTCTCTGTTTTTTTTTCTTTCCCCCCCAGGTTTCTACTTTCCGGATTATACCGACAATTTAAAATCCGTCTAGGTATACCCCACTCTCTCTGTGCCTACGCTTGCCACTTTTGGGGAGTCCTTGTGACACGGCACGATCACTAGGGTGAGCGTAGAGTGCCCGGGGGGCTCTCCTAACCGCCAGAAGCACGCACCCCGCCTGCATTTGTTCGGCGGCGTTCATCTGTTCTGGACGTTTTCCCTGACCACGTACATTGCCTTACACGTTCGGCCATTTTAGATTTTGCAATGCGAGAGTCCCAGCGGCCATTTTAAACGCTGAGTAAGCCCCAGAATTTTGTCTGCATATACGTGGGCCTTATATACACAGGCCAGTACAAAACCCTGGGTGGTCATTGCTGACTATCTGCCGCAACGTGCCTATCCACCAAAAAATATTCACTGATAGTGGGTAAATCCAGTGTGCCTAACATGGAAGAGTCCAAGATGCCAACAGAACTGCAGGCCCTTATTAACGCGACGGTGGCCACTTCAGTTGAAAAGGCCTTAGATGACGAGACATAGGGTCATAGCTCCTTCATTAAGGAGACTTTCCTGGGTGATCCCCAGTAACAAGAGGATGTAGACGAGGCAGAGGCCTCAGAACATCCGGATAGTGAGCGCTTTTATGACTCCACAGGTCAGCGAATATTCGACCCAAGGAACATCTGACACCCACGTTTGGGAGATTGGATATCTCCATCTCATCTCGCTAAATTCATACATTTCTGGCTGAGGAAGGAAGGACAAAGAGGTCTGCAATAGATTGTTGCCCGGTAAAGTTGCACTCACTTCGGAGTTTGATCAACTCATGCTAGCCTTCACGGCTAAGGGAGGCAGAGACCATAGAAAAGGGGTCAAAAAGGGCTTTAAAGGAGCCCAGGAAAATCTGTTGGATGCTATAGGGAAACTGGCGCGCGTGATGGCACTAGCAGACCAAGCCTATACTCAGTTTGATTCTTTTAAGTCAGACATGGTATGCGACTGGGCACATGATGTTAGTGTGTGCCCAAAGATGTTTCTGTTTTTTGGGCAACACCAATGTGGCCTTCTCATCAGAGAGGTGCTGAGCAGTGCTCATCAGAATATATGAAAAACTGGTGAATCTTGGGGCCAAGGAGTTGGGCCCTCAGGCACGTGGCAACTTGTTCGGCGAACCTTTTGTGAAGGAGCTGAACAAGCATGTGAATGTGTTCACATCATTAAATAAGGCGCAAACAACGATGCGCAGAGTCTTTAGAGGCAGTACCCCAAGTGGGGTTTTTGCCATGGCTGGCTGACAATTCCAATACTCCCGAAGTTCCCGCAGGGGCCGCGGAGGCCATGGACGCCTCCGTGGACACTTCGCAACAGGTAAGACACCGTTATTTAACCTTAATATCTTCTGTCTTAACTATGGCTCCGCCAGCTCGTTGCCTTTTATATTTTTTCCAGTACTGGGTAGAACTCCCAACAGATGCTTGGGTTCTACAGACAGTACAAATCTATCGCATAGAGTTCGAAACCACTCCGACTCAGGCCTTGCCTCCATGTCCGCTCTACTTCACGAGACCAGACGCCAGTCTCATAGATCACGAACTTGCAGAGTTACGAACAAAAGTGGCCAAATAACCGGCTACGTCCCCAAGAGGTTTCTTCAGCAATATGTTCCTAGTGCAGAAAAAGACAGGAAAATACCATCCAGTAATCAAACCTCGGGATTTAAATGTACACATTACCTACCACAATTTCAAGATGGAAGGTATACATCTACTACGAGATCTGCTCCGAGAAGGAGACTGGTTCATCCGGCTAGATCTCAAGGACGCATACATGTCCGTCCCAGTATCGAAAGTCGACCATTTTTGAGATTCCTATGGCAAGGAACACCTTGGCAATTCACTTGCCTTCCATTTGGTTCAGCTCACCACCATGGTGCTTTACGAAGGTTATGAAACCAGTGATGGCCCACCCTTGGGAAATGGGTATCAGATGCATAATATATCTGGACGACATACTTTTGTTCAGTCAAATACGACAACGACTGGTGTTGCAGATGGCATATTGTCAGGATTACAAGTTGATCCAGCACGCAGAACTGTGTCACACCTAGGACTAAGTATAACATATAACCGGACCTTAGAATGGCCGGACTTAACGTATCCAAGAATATTCAAAATACTTGCCAAAGTCAGGAACACAGAATCAGACACAACGATGTGGGAAAGCCAAAAGTCAAGGATACCAGAATTCAGGGAAGTCAAAACGAAGCCAAAGACAAAAACCAGAAAATCAAGATCAGGAACGCACTCTCGGATTACCACCAGGATAAAACCATGACAGGGCAATGAGCAAAAGGAGAATTGGGTTTTAATACCCCTCCTGTGGATATGATTGGCCATGACTGGCCTTTGACCCTAAAAGCAATTACCAGGTTTCCTTGTGCATGATTACTGCTCGACACAACTTTTCCTGTCAGGACGGTAATGCTGCTCGGCACAACCTTTCCTGTCAGGACGTTAAATGCCATTAACCACATGTGCGGTTTAATATGTGACACATACATAGTGCAAGTGTTGAAATCCCTGGGATTAATCGTAAATTGCACAAAATTAGCAATGATTCTGGTTCAATGTGTACAATTTCTGGGCTTCGACATAGACTCAAGGTCCTGTACACTTCGACTTTTATCAACGAAGGTCTCAGCAATCCGGAAAGATTTGCAGGCTCTTCCATTGGGATTCATTCCCGCTTCGAATGTTAGCACTGGGTCTCCTATCTTCTTCCATTCAGGCAATATTCCCAGCACGCTGCACTAACGTGCCATGCAACGCCTGAATGCACATTTCCTTAGGTGAAACCCCACCTACGACCAACCCATTCCCGTGACTGAAGAAGTCCGACAGGAACTTCGGTGGTGGCTCGATTGCATGCAAGCCTGGAATGGATGGGCCATTTTTGGCACAAGTCTGGATTTTGCACTGGAATCGGATGCCAGCCGATGGACAACTAGCCACAGGCGGGGTAAGGATGACAGAGTAACTCGCTCTCCATATCAATTGACTAGAATTGCTGGCAGGGGCTTTTGTAATTCAGAGCCTGACGATGGGGAAAACCAATTGCTGTATCTTACTGCGCATGGACAACGTCTTCTACATCAACCATCTAGGAGGCATCCACTGCCAAACATTGGCGGATCTCACAAAGGATATCTTCGAATACTGTCTACCACGCAACATAACGCTGATGGCGGAACATCTGCTGGGGATGCCAACCTAACGGCGAACTTGGTGGGACAGAAGCGACTGGCAATTGGATCCTCACATATTTGCCTTGCTAAAAAAATGGAGAGACCCACTCGAGGTAGACCTTTTTGCGTCTCACACCAACCGACAACTACCAACCTTCTAGAGTTGGCTTCTGGTTACAGATAGTTCAGCAGTGGATGCATTCATACAGAATTGACTGACCAGAGGCGCATACGCCTTCGCGATGATCGCAAGAGTACTGCACCACATCAGGTTTCAGAGAGTGACGGTTCTCCTATTGACCACTCTACCCGAACCTTCTAGCTTTGTAATGCCAGGACCCTCTCCACCTCCCATTTGGCCAAACATTGCTCAAGGACCCCATGGGGAACCCGCATTCAATGCTTCTAGATGGACTTTGGTGGCCTGGACTCTTTCAGGGGATCATGGTGCACCAAGGAAAATATGCCGGAGGCTAAAGACATCCTCTGGGAATCATGGGCTCCAGGAACTAGAATCTGGGATGTAGCCCAGGTTCTCTGATTCCTAAAGGACTGGCCTTCTAATGCTCATCTGTCCCAGAGACAATTGTCAGCCAAGTTAACTCTTCTCCTTTGTCATTCGAGCTTTCAATGCAGACGCTTTTTCTTTTTCTCTGGAGGATGTAAGATTCCGGGTATCGCGACGTACGAAATTGGATTCTACGTCAGTTCTTTACCGCTTTTTTCCATCGGAACCCCAATTATGTGTGGTACAAACTCTATGGGCTTACTTAGAGGCTACTACCGCATTACGGCCTATATCCTCCCATCAATTGTTAATCTCCTATGTTAAACCACACAGCCCAGTCTCAGTTACCACCTTGTCACGTTGGGTTAGGTGACTTTTATCTTTCTATGATATCGACATGTCGTTTGGTGCACATTCGGTTCGGGGTGCGGCAGCATCATCCGCCTTCGTGGCTCTGGCCTCCTTGTCCAACATTTTAGCAATGGTGGATTGGTCGCGGGAATCCACTTTTCTGACCTTTTATTTTCAGCCTCCTCCGAATGTCGTGCTCTCCCTGTTGCAAAATATGAAGCCTCCTGTCATGTGATAAAATTAAAGATTATACTAGCTTTAGTGAACTAATAATCCTAATTTTAATAGTGACAGGAGGCAAGTATTTTCCCCCAATTTTTGTCATTTCTTTTCGCTCCCTTGACTTTTTGTTTCCAGCTAGGGATCATATGGGGGCCTTATGTATACTGTTTATTTCTTTTCACTGTTATGCTATACATCTCTGTGTACGTGCGATTAGTCATTATTTCATATGGTATAATTGTGTTAGTCAGTTAGACTAGGTTGGCTATTTATTACATTTAACAAGTAATGTTACTAGTTAGCCAAACGGTGTTTGCTCATGTATTTCACAGTTACTTGCTATACCACTAAAACATTCTTGGTTTTGTTTCAGCTTAATGCAACACTGTTGTGGTCGTGACCTAAATATGAATATTAATCTCTTAATACATAATAATTAAGCAATACGGAACAACATTAATATTTTTATAATTCATGGTATTATGGTCGAATATGTGGATAGAAAATACACAAAACGTTGTAATATTAAATGTATATTTAATATAACTATAACAAATAAACAGATGCTAGCGGAATGTCAATTTCAATAATTATACAATACAATACTACACAAAACACTATTGGTTGCTAAATATTATACAAAAGGCTATTACAATTGCTAACTGTTACAATGGATTCATATTACTTACAAGGCCCCAGCCAAAGGGCTGGGGCTAAGTCAGAGCTGGTGCTACATGATCAGTCAGGTACAGGCAAACAGAGAGCTAGCTTCTCCTCACATCTGGGTTTTATTCAGTGTAAGTAGGCTGGCCTGTGATGTCACTGCCAGAAGCACAGGTCTTCCTACACACTCCCCCTAGTGGTGCCCCCAAAGCATTACACTAAATATGCTTTACTGACATCTAGTGGTGCGTCTAAAGCATTAAGCTCATTATGCTTTTTTTATGACAAAAAGTCATTAATTAATAAATACCATTACAAACCACCCTTTGACTTATGTCATAAAACAAACATTATAAACCCGTACATCTTGAATCTACCCTATTTTAACAGTACCTGCCCTACAACAAAACCCACCTTTTTAAGAATGATACCCATTTACCCGTAAAGTTATGACACTTTATTGCTTATTCAATTTTTTTATTTTTTTTCATTGAGCACATGCATCACCAGTTGGGAATAACCACTGAGCACATGCATTAGCAGTTGGGAAACCTTGGCCTTAAATAGGCAAATACCCACCCTTGTAATAATAGACAACTCAAACCATGTTTTATTAGATTAACCAATGATATTGTGTTCATGTGAGGATGTGTTTTGGAGCTTAATATAGTATTAGACACCACAAACTCATAACACCTATGAATCATGTCACAGACCGACTCGATTTCTGTAGCCTCTGGCTGGTCTGTGTGCCTGGAATTTTCACAAACATTAGTCCTGGAAACTGGATACTCTATTCTTCGACAGTCTCATAGAACATACGCATGGAGACAGGGATGAATGAAACAGTTCATGTGATCAAGGACTTTTGTGTGTTTGTGGTCACATTGTTTTGTTTTTTTCTTTCTTTATACCATTAACCACCTTGACGTAACAGTTTCCTGCTCCTGATGCATTTTGTTCCGACTCTCACCACTCTTAGCTGCAATATTTTTTCTCCTTACAGCAACAGTTGAGCATAGTGTCCAGTGCTTCTTCTCCTTCTGCTTAAAATATCCTTGCTTGAAAGTTCTTGAATGAAAACACAGGCAATGACGAACACAAACATAAATAATAACTGTGCCAATCATCACAAGTACCATTTGATTGTGGTGTCTTAACCATATTTTTTCCTATGGCGTTTGGATAAATACCTACACACCTCTCTTCACATCCAGCACACTCCTGATTCACAGATAAACACAATATCACTGCTGTATCTACCAATTTAACCCAAACACTCGTTATTACTGTTGCATTTACCAATTTAATCTAAACACTCGTTATCACTGCTGTATTTAACCAATTTAATTTAAATATTAACCAAAACAATTACATTCCTATTTACCACCCTTCTATTTAAACATGTATAGATAACCCAAAATGCCTACTTTCTCTTATCCCTCTTATCATTCTTCCGTTTTTTGTTTTTTTTTTTTTTTTAACTGCAACCACTCATGCACTTTACACAGACACAAATCAAGCACCTACTGGACAATGGGGTTCCCTCGTTAGAGCCCTCCCACCCCAGTTTGGTTTACACAAAAATACCCCCTGGTCCCTATGGGTCAATTCCCCCCTTTCCCAGGCAAGCATACATACATACATACAACAATAATACATAAGGGTTTCAATTGCAATACAATCACTAGAAATAAGAGAATAGTATGCACAAAATCATAGCATAGACATGTTAAATAGACAATAAAATAAAACATTCAATAGCTCATCAAAGGTCAACATTTAAACACTGGTCTCCATCTGATATTCTATCTGTGTTCCAATGTCCACCTCTGGTTTCTGCTACATCTGAAAAGGTTAGGAAACAGATCAGGATTACTTTCCTAGTCACTTATAGCGTATACTGCAAATATTTTACTTAGATATATATATATACACACACAGACATGTAAACACATTCCTTCAGCTTTTCATTTTATAAACAATTTGTTCAACAAGGTAACTTTCTTAATTTTCTACTCGGCTCTTAAAATAAACAATCAGCTAATAGCTGCATTCTGCATCTTCCTTGCAATTCAGGAGTACACAACACTAAAAGTCCAATACTCAGTACCCCCTAGACTAAATTCCCCACCAGCTACTGTAACTAAGTTTACAGCCCACGTTATGGCAGTTCACCCGCTAGGCAGATATGCTCAGTACCCCCTAGTTTAAGTTCCCCACCCGCTACTGTAACCAAGTTTACAGCCCACGTTATGGCAGTTCACCCGCTAGGCAGATATGCTCAGTACCCCCTAGCCTAAGTTCCCCACCCGCTACTGTAACTAAGTTTACAGCCCACGTTATGGCAGTTCACCCGCTAGGCAGATATGCTCAGTACCCCCTAGCCTAAGTTCCCCACCCGCTACTGTAACTAAGTTTACAGCCCACGTTATGGCAGTTCACCCGCTAGGCAGATATGCTCAGTACCCCCTAGCCTAAGTTCCCCACCCGCTACTGTAACTAAGTTTACAGCCCACGTTATGGCAGTTCACCCGCTAGGCAGATACACAATACACCCACGTATTACTTATTTTATATTTCCTGGTCTCTCAGGGATATACAATAGCTAATCCCCTTCCCAGGGCAATATAAAACTGACACAAACTTTTAAGCAATACAGGATTTCAAATGGACTTATGAGTAACAAATTTCTAGCCAACTTAAACATGTTTAATAACTTTCCACCCTTTGGTTAAATTATAGAGGAGTGAACCACAACACCTCTTCCGCCTCTGAAAGGATATAGGTCAATATGTCTCAAAGTTCAACACTTCTGACAGCTATGAGTGACTCCCTATTAATTTCTAGCCTTTCCACGGACATGCTTGCACCTCGCGGCTAAGGGCCTGCACAACTAACCACCCTGTGATGGCAGTGGCTTTCCGCATGGGGGTGACCGCCCCCACAAAATTATAGAGGAGCAAACATACAGCAGCCTCTTTTCCGGCTCGATTAAAGGTTCTGGGCCAATATGTCTGCAATTTAACCAGTACACTCACGTATCACTTATTGCATATTTCCTGGTCTCTCAGGAATTTCTATTAGATAGCGTATCCCCTTCCCAGGGCAATATATAACAAAAACTAGTCACCAAGGGTCTCTATGGTCATGATAGGCCACCCTACCACTAGTGTAATACGCCCTTTTTTTAAATATATTTCCTGGTCTCTCAGAGATTTTGCCTATCCCTTTCCCAGAGCAATATATATAAACAATTACAAATAAGTTACAAAACGCTACTTATAAGTAATACAGGGTTTCATAATAATAATACAGGATAGAACTGCACAACAACTATTGGGTATGCTCCCCCTTATCCGGACACGTTTAAATACCCCCTAGCTCAGGTTCCCCACCCGCTACTGTAACTAAAATCACAGCCCACGTTATGGAGGTTCACCCGCTAGGCAGATACACCCTAATTCAAAGCATGGAAATATTAAAATCAGTTATAGATGGCTTCTAAAATAATATAAATCTTAATCTGAGCCTATACACTTACTTTGTTAAAAATGCTAACTTGTTAAAATATTCAGACTAAATAGGACAAAGGAATTATTTTACCATTTTTTCAGTTCATTTGTTACCAGTTCCTGCATATGTCCAGTAATTCCTTAGTCCTGGATAATAAAGCTGAAAAACACTCCACAAATTGATTAGCTTAGGCAATTACATTTACAAAACAATGCAGTTTATTTTTTCTCATACAGGCAAGACTACCCACCCCCAACAAGGACAAATTCTCCCCCAGCTGTAGCTGAAAAGCATGGTCACACAGCTGTTAAAAAGGTGGTCTCTCCTTCATGAGTCAAAATCATATATATTTATACTAATATTCTGTGTATACGCACACATAAATCTATTATTCACTGAATCTGCTTTACTAAACGTATCTTTTTCTTAACTACTAATTTAATACATTTTGTCCAAATCTCTTTTCAACTAGACAAATCCATGAATACCAAACAAATGTAAATTAGTACACAAACAGGGTCAAATAAAACCTGGTGAACTAGTTTAGTGAAAAGTCTTTTCCTATGCAAATGAAAGCAAACAATGAAACTAGGCCTCAACTCATTCACACCATGTGGTCAATGGTGGATTAAAATCCACATGGTCAGACAAAAAGTAAAATAGTTTTTTGTTTTATATATAAAAATGACCAACGGTTGGTAAAACGTAACAAGCAACACAATAATTTATCACTATGTTCTACAACAAGAGATACCTTAAAAAACCAATATCTAATCCCTATCTGCTATCTGCATTCATTCCATTAAAACCAAATCATCATTCATTTATTCATTTGTATACAGACAGACAATTTACAGTATGATTTAAGCAAAATGCATAACATTTATATTTTCCCCAATATTCAAGCATAATCCTGCCGACTACGCCAAATGTTGTGGTCGTGACCTAAATATGAATATTAATCTCTTAATACATAATAATTAAGCAATACGGAACAACATTAATATTTTTATAATTCATGGTATTATGGTCGAATATGTGGATAGAAAATACACAAAACGTTGTAATATTAAATGTATATTTAATATAACTATAATAAATAAACAGATGCTAGCGGAATGTCAATTTCAATAATTATACAATACAATACTACACAAAACACTATTGGTTGCTAAATATTATACAAAAGGCTATTACAATTGCTAACTGTTACAATGGATTCATATTACTTACAAGGCCCCAGCCAAAGGGCTGGGGCTAAGTCAGAGCTGGTGCTACATGATCAGTCAGGTACAGGCAAACAGAGAGCTAGCTTCTCCTCACATCTGGGTTTTTATTCAGTGTAAGTAGGCTGGCCTGTGATGTCACTGCCAGAAGCACAGGTCTTCCTACACACTCCCCCTAATGGTGCCCCCAAAGCATTACACTAAATATGCTTTACTGACATCTAGTGGTGCGTCTAAAGCATTAAGCTCATTATGCTTTTTTTTTATGACAAAAAGTCATTAATTAATAAATACCATTACAAACACGACACAGGCTCCGGATGTACTCTTGAGAAGATGTTTCTGCATCCCGACTGTCGAATGGAGTTTAAAGGGACAATCTCTATTCTATTAACACTTGTTGGACGTTTCCTGGTTCGGTTTACGTTTATTTGAACTTGTGATGTTGCTAATTTTCATGAGGAAGTGGGAGTGGCTTGATATATACTCTGCTTGTCTCTCATTGGTCATTTCTTTTTATATGTTCTTTGCTGCTATTGGAGTGGTAAAGGAAGTTAATGCAAAATACTCACCTCCTGTCATTATTAAAATTAAGGTTATTAGTACACTAAAGCTAGCATAATCTTCAATTATTGCAGTTAATCAAAAATTGCAATAATTATAGTTGAGGGTTCAGGGACCTGGGACACTACACACAGACCACATCAAGGAGCTAAAATGGTCTGGTTTCCTATAGTGTCCCTTTAATCTAAAAGGTTTGTTACAAACTTGATTACTCCTACTCCTGTAATACCATGGATGCCCCAAACAAAAGAATTGCAAAATAATAATGAATATTCTCTAAAGCTTTCTAAGCATAGAAGGATTAAAAAGACTGCACACACAATATACGGCACTGAAAAAAAAGGAAGAAGAATTAGTTTAACTCCAAAATTGAATATCCATACTACAAATCAGTGCAATCTCATACAAGCCAAGAGTGATTCAGAGTACTATATATTTACATCGTAACATTTACTTTTAAGTGCTAGAACTTGAATACTAATGCAATGAGCATACAACAGATAGAGGAGAAAATTAACTTTAATCAATTTAATATTTGATACAACTTTTATTACAAAGGAAGGAATGTCCGCCTTACCTTTAACGAAATGTGTGACTCTCTTGTCTAATTGCACTTGTTATAGAGACATTATTATAAGCAAACATTGGAAGTTTTTTTTTATTTCATTTTCTTTTCATTTGTATTAGTATTGCAATAGTATTAAGTATTGTGTTCATACTTAATGTTGCATTATGTATACATCAAAAGAAAAAGTATCTAAAGAATGCCCAAATTAGTCCTTTAAAATCCTAATCATGTTTAATAACTCCAATTAAATTATCTATATAAAAAAGGAAATAGTAATTCTTAATACTTTTACACATAGGGACCTTTCAAATAAGTTGACATATGTTCAGTATAATGTGGGAATATTTTTTATTGTTTTGTACTTTTTTTGAGTTATCCGTGGACTAACAAGAGTAGTTGTGACCTAGTATGTAGTGATCCCTTCATTCTAATTCTAGGAAGATGTGAAAAGGTAATGTAGGGAAGCAGCACCTTCACTAATGTCCTAAAATCCATTTGAGTATGGGTTAATATGAAACGATAAAAAGAAAATATAATGAAATCTAGTACAGTGTTTTCATTGCTAGTGTTATTAAATAAGAAGAAAGAACTACACTTACAATTTTCTGGAGCTTAAAATCAAAAAAAGTCAAAGCCTTTAACTTAGAAAGAGCCTGACTGTGGGCAAAATGTGTTAGTGTTTTATTGGAATTTTACATGATATTATTGGTTTTATTTGTTTTCAAAAAAAAATAGTTTTTACCTTTTTTCAACCTTCCTAATTTTATCTTTACCTGCAAAATGTCAGGAACGACATGGGGATCCAATACGCAAAATGCAAAAATAGGAGAACATATACCATGCCTTAGAATGACCGACTAATGTAGCAAAGGACAGAGAATAGTAAGGGACAAGCCGAGGTCGAGGGAGCCATAAAACAGGTAAGCGAATATACAAGCCTAGTCAAAGGGAAGGAGAACACAGAATAGTCAAAATCAGAGCCAAGTCAAATACCAATAAACCAAACCAGAGCATGCACAATTGGAACAATCAAGCTAGAACCAGGACAGGGTAATGATTCATTGCAAATGAGTACTTTTTATAGTTTGGCTCTTTAAGTGATGGCCACACCCCCAAAATGTCCTAAATCACTGCGTCATAAAAAGGGGCGGAGCTACAGTGGCCGGCGACTGAACGGCCGAGATGAGAGGAGGGAATGTGAGTAGTGTCCCCATCATGTGGGAGAAGACCCACAGGCTGGATTCCTGCCTGGGCAGTAACCACAGGTACCATGACACAAGATTCTATATTTTATAGGTGGAGATGATACCACCTAAGCCTTAAAGGATTGAGCAAAACTTAACTTTCCTCTCCTTTTGTGGGTATCCCTCCTTTTATTTCTTTTATTACTATTTTATCCATATAGAAAGCACTATTTTCTGTTTTTATAATTTTTTTGCTGGTGAACGTTTATTGATGAAACACAGTGTACTGAAAGAAAACACTTCAAGCAACCAGTGACTGCTGCTCACCACTGACAGGCCTGATGATATCTCCCAACACAAGACCAGGACCTAAAGAAGCATATCCATAGGCAGAAATACCTTCCAAGCGAATATATCTGGAGCTGATTTTAAGCTCCAGAAAATTGTAAGTGTATTTCTTTCTTCTTATTCAATAACACCAGCAATTAATATACTGCCCTAGATTTCATTTCATTGTCTTTTTATTGTTTCATATTATCCCATACCCAATTGGATTTGAGGACATTACTGAAGGCACTGCTTCCCTACATTCCCCTTTTTACATTTACCTACTGCCACAAGGAAGAGACTCTGCATTGGAAAGTCCAAGCAGCCACTGCACAAGCTCTAGAAATCCCATCTCTCTCGTTTAATTCTAGGGAGAGATTACTAACCTGCATTTTCATATCAATGAATTTAAACAATTTATGAGTTTTTCAACTAAACCAAAGCTATGAAAAAGCACCTTAAGGCAAAAATGCATCAGGAGTTATCAGGATGACACTAGTTCTCAACATAGAACATGGTTTTATATTATATATATTTGTTACTCTGATGCTTGATCTCCAGGTTGCTAGAATTGTACTTTCATCACAGAGCTCTACATAGTTATTATTATACTGACAAGCATTTCCAGGTAACATATTTTCACTTTTTTGTGATTAGGTGCTTTTTCTCCATTTTTTGTTCTCAACATACTTCTCCCAAACATAACTTAGTGGTTACTTTTCTGACACCATGTCCTCTGCTACTCTCAGATGAAATCCCCAAGGATTAATTAGTGGGCCCTTTTTGTTTTCCATTTTTGCCGCATATCTTGGTAACCCATTTAGCTCCTATATGTTAATAACACTGAGATTTACCTGTCTTTCCTTGATCTATCTCCTGCCCTCCTACAACACAAATTGCCTTTCTTCTATCTCTTACTAAATGGCTGAGGCTTCCTAAGTTATCTCAGCCAATCACTTCCTTCTAGGTTAAACAAAACAAGCATTAACAATGCAGCACATGGGGGTGGTCTGCAGAAGTCTGGATACCAAGATGAGTCCAAGTTTACGTAAAAATGGTTAATAAATAGTTTGATGTTAAACAGCAGGAAAATACTCAATACACTTTACCAGATAGCATAATCACTATTTCAATCTGCAGCAGTTACGTTGTTTCTACTGATGTTTTAAAACTTCGTTATACCTTGTTACTCTAAAAAGTATACAATTAGTTATTCACCAACTCTTTGGTTTGTCACTGTTAAAGGAAAACTATAGTCACCATGAAGCAGTTATGGTGTATGTACCATACCACTGCAGTCTCACTGCTCAATTCTCTGCCATTAATGAGTTAAATCACATTGTTTATACAGGTCTAGTCACACCTAGCTGCATGTGACTTACACAGCATTCCTAAACACTTCCTGTAAAGAGTAATCTAATGTTTACAATACCTTTAGTGCAAATTCTGTTTAATTTAGAATGTATTATCTCCTAATCTGTTAATAGCTTGCTGGACCCTGCATGAGCCTCCTGTGTGTGAAGTTCAATTTACAGCAGGAGATAAAAACTTTTAAAATAAATTACTTCTGATAGAAAATTAAACCATTTTGTTTTTATGCAAGCTGTGTCAGTCACAGTCAGGGGAGATATGGCTAGGGCTACATAAACAGAAAAAATAATAATTAAACTCTTAAATTGCAGTGAATTGAGGAGTGAAATGTCTGAGGCATGATCTGTACACTAAAACTGCTTCATTAAAGGACCACTATAGTGCCAGGAAAACAAACTTGTTTTCCTGGCACTATAGTGTTAATAGGTCCCCCTCACCCCCAGGATCCCACTCCCGCCAGGCTCTAGGTGGAGGAAGGGGTTAAACATTTACCTTTCTCCAGTGCCGGACTCCCTCGGCGCTGGGGACTCTCCTCCTTCTTCCAACGTCATTGGCTGAATGCGTATGCGAGGCAAGATCATTCAGCCAGTCTCATAGGAAAGCATTCTCAATGCTTTCCTATGGACGCTGGCGTCTTCTCACTGTGAAAATCACAGTGAGAAGCGCGGAGGCGCCTCTAGCGGCTGTCAACGAGACATCCACTAGAGGCTGGATTAACCCTATTGTTTCTCTGAAACTGCTATGTTTAAAGTAGGCAGGGTTAAGCCTAGATGGACCTGGCACCCAGACCACTTCATTAAGCTGAAGTGGTCTGGGTGCCTATAGTGGTCCTTTAAGATAAAGTTGCTTTGGTGACTATAGTGTCTCTTTAAGATCAAAATATATTTATTAGTGTTTTGAAAATCTACAATACAAATCTTTTCAGTCATGGGCTTTAATGTAAGCAGATTTCTACACAACCAGTGCTTTCATTCCAATGTATCCATGTGAGTATCTACATTTTGGTTATGCTTGGTTAATTAGGGTTGATAGGCGGTGAATACTTTATCTAAATTTGCCAATATATACAAGACTTTAAGAATCCTATAACTTGTGATTTTATTACATTATTTATCTGATTATCTTACCGAGCATCCTCATTGTGTGAGCACAGTGTGCTGGCAGATGTTTGAAATGTGTAGCAACATATGAGCGTCTGGTAGACAGGAATGATAAATAAATGATAAATTAATAATAAAGAATGATGCTGGATGACAGGGTGAAACACACAACTATACTCCACTGAAGCATGGATTACATGCCAAGAGAATCTAGAAGCTCTGCGTGCTACACTCACAAAAGTATACTGTGACTGCCATATATGACTGATCACAGCGTTCTTTTTGTATGTACCACTGTGTATACAATTCCCTTTTAAGTTGGTGAATAACTCTTTGAAAACTGGAATAGCAAGCTGCTCAGCCCTTTTACACTTAATGCAAATGTATAACCCATCCACTATTGAGAGCTTTTCATAATAATATACTTGAAACATTGATTTTACAAAGAGCAGGTTGATCTAAAGGTAACTGTTCGGGATTATAAAATGAATCAGTTGTTTTTTACAAAGCACCATTTATACAACTAGGATGCAGTGATATTTTACACACTTCATGTGTACTCTCCCAAAATGACACTGTCTCTTATTTCAAATAAAGTAGATCTTCCCTTTTACAATTTTAAAGCACCCTGTGTACATAACTAAACTAATTACATGTACCAGTATTAACTCAAATATTTTCAGGGGAGTTGTGTAGCTGGTCACTCAGTCTTCTTGATGCTTTACCTTATTTAATTCTGCATTCCAGCATCGGCTCTGCGCATCTATGATTGAAGGCAAACTCACCGGGCTGGGGTTACTGCTATAATCCTGCACTACATTCATCGTTTAACCCTATATACTTGCTAGCATTATCTGTTAGATTATCTGAGGTTTGTTTCTTTATTAACTGCAATTCATCCAAATTTTGGTCATCTGAATTCACGATTTCCGAATCGCCATATAGACAAATCATGAAGCAAATGACACAAAGGATCAGCATTTTTATCTGATTTGTGATTCAGAGTTACTCCCAAGGCACCAAAACAAGAGATGGTTTAGGAGAAAATTGATGAATGCTGATCAAGGGACATCCACTAAATGTTGATTTTAGTCACAGATCACGTGAGAAATGACCTATAGATGGGAAAGAAGGAGGAGCGGCTACAGTGTAACTACACTAGGACAAATTTACAGTTAACTCTTTCAGTTCTTTAATAAGGCAGTGCTCTTCATTGTGGTACTGAAAGCAACATCAAAATAAAAAAATAAAAACTATAACTAGCAAAACATACAAAGAGTTTCATAACAGTTAACCTCTAAAAATTACAAGGGCGTAGGAGATATTTAGTGTCCTGGACCCAGAATTTACAAAGTGACAACCCATCTGGTATGTAAAATATATGATATTTTAATTATTACATGTAATATTTGAGTCTTAACTGAAGATCTTTCCTTCCAACATTTTTCCCCTAGTCATAAATAATTTTTTTTTCTCTTTTCATGGATGTACAAGTAATTCCTTTCCAGCATGGGTGGGAGCCAAGGCAGGGGACACTAGTTATTAGAAATATTAGGGTTCCCAACCACAGGCATGGGTAGGGGCCAGGGGATGGGACACTAGGCTCCCCCATTAATGTGTATAGTTTTCAAATGCTGGCCTATGGGATGGTGTCTTTTAAATCTTTTAAAATTTTGGTAGAATGGCCTCACCTGCCAGATGGCAGATAGGGACATATAGAGGTAAAATACCTAAATGTTAGCTATATGGGGGTCTTATTGTTATCCCATAGGATTTTTATTTAGTATTTTTTATTTTATTTTACTTTTCATGTGGCAGCTAGCCACCACATAATTAACTATCGTGCTGCCAGTTTTTTAAAAGTATTTGCCCACTGACTACAAGCCCTGTCAGTGGGCAGATAGTTCTTCAAATTATCATTCAATTGCAAATAGCAAGTGAAGGATAAATTAAAAAAACAGCACTGTCGATTAGTTGGGATGAGTTCAGAAATACAGTGATTTCTTTATCAAACTAATGTTACTAAATTGGTTTGGTGTTTTCAGACCTGCTTGTTGGCTGTACTTGTCCCGGGGACATATTAAGATAGCGCTGGGCCTGAGAGCTGCAAGTGCCTTTGTAAAGGCAGTGGTTTGAGGCAGTGCAAGAAGAGGGGTCGATACCTGCCTGGGAGATGGATGCATGGGCAGAGGGATCAATACCTGCATCGGAAATGGAGGAACATTTAGAGGGGTCGATGCCTTCCTAAAAGGACAAGCCCTTTTGAAGGCAAGCCCAGCTGGGGGAGGTGTTTGACCTGCAGTCTTGGTAACAGTCTCCACTGGTAGACCTACACATTGCCGATAGCATTTTGCCACAATACTTAGTTTAAAAAAAATAAAATTGTATCTTTTCATTACATGCTGCAAGGATTCTTAGAATATAAAATAAAATTCTGGTGACAGTTGTCATTTAAGTGGCTCATATACTTTCTCACATAGCATCAACAAAATGCAATGTTCTGAAACCCAAATTAACTGAAATATTGAGTGTCATCTATTTTCTATGAGTGACTTGCCAATAACATGCAATATTGCTGTTTGATCAGTATATTTAATTCTTAACATGGAAATTGGTGTTTGATAACATGCCGGTACTAGGTTTATAACAGTTTTTAAATTGGATGCTAAAGTGACAATGCTAAACTGCCTAAACATCCTGAAAACTGTTCTTTAATAAAAAAAATATCTGACAATAAAGCATTGGAAAAAAGAGGGGGACTTGAAAGAAGAAAAAAGAGTGGTAGGCAAGGGTGGAAGGGGGAAAGAGGGAAAGAGGGGAAGTAGAAAAGACTTAATTTTTTTTTACATATAAAGCAAATAAAAACAACAAAACATGAATAGTGTAGTATTTTAGATGTGATTTGGGGTTATGTTAATTTTATAATTAAACTCAGATGTACTAGAGCCAGGTCGATTAAATGGTTCAATTACATGTGAGTTTGATATCAACTCACATAACCCTAAATTAAATGTAAAATCCTACACTAATATAGTTTTGTATTTTTGTTTTGTTGTATATGTAAATACACAGAGAAATAAAAATAATAATATTGGTGAAGATCTCCACTTTTTCTTTTTTGTTTACTTGCACTGTTGTCATTCGTTGGCAACTTTAGCAGCAGGTATACTTATATATTTTATATTTTGGATTGCATGTTTTTGCATTCTGTTATCTGTACAACACATGTAAAAAATTAGTCAGTTGCAGGCTGGAGTGCCCATTAATGTAAAATAAATGATATTATTATAAATTAAATTATAAATTTTTGTTAGGAATCTCTGACAAACCAAGAAATCAATAACCACCTGAGTGCTTCTCAGCGTGTTTTACAAAAGTTGCACTCTAACTGGGATTATTATGAAAGTGAAAAATAATATAACTTTAATGCTTGCTTTAACTCCTTAATTATATGTATACAGAGTTAAACAGTAAATATTTAAAATAACTACATGTATAGTAAATACTTAAGATGTGTTCTCTCTTTGAAGCATGTATTTTTTTCACTTCCTTAATATTAATTGTATTTCAGAAAAATCCCAGTGTGTGCTCTCATTTTTCAAATGTTCAATGAAATGATACCTCATTGATAGAATACAATTAGGAAAAGGCTACCTGACCTCCAATTTTAATATAAATATGCCATTTTACAGGATTAATAAACATTTGTGGGTAGATGTATCAAGTCCTACTGTCTAAATCATATAATCAAAGCTGGAAGTGCACTCAGCTCCTCACTAGGGAATCCAGGGTGCTCTTGAAAAAGTCCCAGTACCCAAAAGGACCAAGCGGATAAATTTGTAGAAAATGATCAATGCACTCCAATATTTTCCAATTCTTAAGGCAATTTATTTGGACCAGGAACTACAAAGCAACGTTTCAGCCCCAACAGGGCTTTTTTCAAGCTTTTCAGGGCTTGAAAAAAGCCCTGTTGGGGCTGAAACGTTGCTTTGTAGTTCCTGGTCCAAATAAATTGCCTTAAGAATTGGAAACTATTGGAGTGCCTTGATCATTTTGTACAAATCTACTGTCTAAATCAGGCTTCCACAAACTCCGACCCTCCAGATGTTGCTGAACTACAACTATATTCTATGAATGAAATAGGCTGAGAATCATGGGAGTTGTAGTTCAGCAACATCTGGAAGGCCAAAGTTTGGGGAAGCCTGGTCTAAATGCTTCCCCTTTGTGGTTTTTAACCCATCCGATTAATATATATTTTATTTTTGGAATATATTATCCCTCCATGCAGGTGCATTAGAGGAAATTGTGTTGCAAATGCACCTTATGTAGGAGGAAAAAGAGATTCCAAATGCTTTTGCATGAAATAACAGTTCGCCACTTCAAAATATTGAATTGAGTTTATTGATATATTTGTGCAATAGAACCAACAGAAAATTGATTTAATTAATTGATTTGTTATATATATACATATATATTTATAGATATTAGATAAGTACATGTATCTAATATGTATATATAATAAATCAATATATCAAAGGTATCCATTCAATTTGGTATGTTTTTGATTTACAATATATTATGTATTTTTTTTATGTTAAAGGAAAAAGGGATAAGGAAGTGAGCCAAATAGCCTACACCAATATAGTCTGCCTCACTACCTTCAATCAAATCCTAACTAAATGTATAATAATAATTTAATTTGTATGTGTTTATTTTAAATATGTAACTTGTAATTGCACTATTACAGTATAAGTGCACTCCAGGACATACTTGAAATGAAAAACCTGTCATTATATTCTGCCTGGAATGACTGACTGAAGATGATAAATCAAATCCCATTTGTGCTATTTGACTTACTGCAGAAATGACAGTACTAACGGAGCCAAGAAAATCTCAGCTACAATAATTAGGCTGACGAAACACAATGTGTCTAAGCAGCGCCACCACTTAAACAGCATTTTTCTTTTTGTATCATAAACACAACTTACACATGACTGGCAAATCAGAATCACAACTGTAAAATATGACTATTTACAGCACTGAAAGATATCTCAGTGACAACTAAGCAGGCTTCTGAAAGATGACAAGTCAAAATGTACCACCATCTAAACAACATTTTTTTTAACACAGAAAAAAATAAAAATAATTAAACATGAATAAGATGGTGAATCAGAATCAGAATTATAAAACAAGCTTGTAAAAATGCTTACATCTTAAACACAGAAAATATATGAAAACTTTTAGTATTTCCCCTAGTGAATGACTACATTCCCAAAATGCTTCAGCCCCACTCCACCATTCTTCAAGAAACAACAACACAACTAGTATAAAATGCCTTACAGTCTTCCTATTTTATATTAAAAAGGGGAAAAAAAGGAAAAAAATTGCTAGAAGAATAGATAGATAGATAGATAGATAGATAGATCGATCAGAAACATGCAACATATTTATTAATAAATTACATATTGCCTTTTTATCTTCGTGGAAGAAATGTGTGCCTTTCTCACTCTCTAATTAGCACATAAAGACTTGTGAGGATGATCACGAGTTCTGTGGACGTTTGACAAATTTGCCTTCATTAGGTAGAGATGGGAGTTAGAAACTCCTAAGGAAAGTCCTCCCTGAAATTTTTTTTTATTTTTTATTAACTGTATAGTTAACTGTATAAAGAAATTATGTATTATAGTTCAGCTTTTATCATCATTAAATTATATTAAAATGTCACAGTATAAATTATAAACTATATAGATAGTTCTTTTCTACTTAAAGCTCATTTTCAGTAATATTATCTTGCTTTTACCATTCTGTTGCAGACGAGGTCACATAACAGTTTCCTCTTAGCAGTTGGGTTTTCACATTTTGTGGTGAATATGTTTCTTAGATGTGTGCATTCAGTTTCAAACTAATTACAATTCACCCAAATTTTGGGTCATCTGCAGTTCTTCTGAATTTTATATATCTGAAACTATATGGAGGAATTACAAAACAAACTAGATGGACAATGGATGAATAGTTTTGTTTGTTTTGTAATTCAGAATTTTGGAATTTATGATTAGGGTACAGTCACTAAATGTTGATTTTATTCAAAGAGCAAGTGAGACACGATCAACAGAAAGGGAAAAAAGGAGAATCAGTAAAAAAAAAAAAAAGAATCTATCTATTTATATGTTATATATTTAAAAGATATATAATATATAACTATATAAACAGTTTTGTTTTTTTACTGCTTCTATGTTTTTCTCTCTATTGGTTACTCTCTTGATCTGTGAACCAAATGGCAGAAAATCTGTGTACTCCAAAATATATAAAATTTATGTATCTTTAATTTAATATGTGAAGATATATATTGCAGTACACTGATTGCCCCATTTTTGTGCCCTTTTGGTTTATCTGGAATATTTTTCCCAAAATGATCGCACGGATGAAATTTGTCAGAATATTTTCAGAAACACCCCATGAATTAATTCAGAATCGAGCGACACAACACTTTTTTCCAGTCTAGCTGAATTTTTTTCCACTATGCACAAATCTAGTGTTTAATAAATCATTTTATTTTTCCAGATAGCTGAAGTGTAAACCTTTAGTAAATCTCCAGCTTTTCTGGAATATACAGGGATAAACCGAGTCTCATTGCTTGGCTCCCATTTTAATGCATCAATAGTTAGAAATTATCATGTTAGCTACAGCAACCATTGGATCCAAGAGTTAGATGATGCAATAACGTTTTTTTGTGGTTATGGAATACTATCTGTTGTAGATGTAGACTCCATAATCACAATATTAATTTGTATGGAATGGAAGTTTTGTCCTTATAGAATACCTTCTGAAAAAAGACTTTCTGTATTCTTCAGTGGATGAAATGTCTGAAAAAAATAGAGTTTGTATTGCCAGTGTTCCCACAAAACAGCTCAGTAGGCATGACAAAATGGTAAATAGGCTTCTAAATAAGCCTGGCTCTGATTTAGGCACTCTCTTGTAATTATCGCTGAGCAATACTGTAACACTGAGAAAGAAATAAAGACATAAATATGCTTCAAGTTTTAGGATAATGCTGTTGTTGTAGGGTTAATATAGCATGCTGTTAATACAAGTGTGGTGTAAACCTTCCTGATTTATTACCCTGATCATACACATTAATATAGCCACAAAACTTTTAAACATTGCTTCTATGTTTCCAATTTTGGAGTTCAATTGAAAATATGTTTATTTGTATATATATATATTTCTTTTCTTTTTTTTCTTAATGTTTATTGAGCACATGCATAGCACATGAAATAATAAATGCACTATTATATTTTATACCTCTGAGGCAATAGTACAATCAAAGATAGAACTAGGCAAGGTCAAAAAGGACTTGTAAGAGACAATTCAAGGGAGTCGTGAGGTACAAAAATACTGATAAAAAAATAAACCAAGTATAAAATCCCTGCATAATCAGCTCAGGTATGCCAAATATGCCAGTGGTGTGTGGGGGGTTGGTATTACTAAGGCTTATTTATAATTATTCATAGCCAGGAAACATCAGAGACATAAAATAAAATGAAAATAAAATAAAAGAACCATCCGGCAGAAAAAAAAGAAGTAGAACAATGGAAATAGACTATGTTAACAGGCAGTACAAGCTCAAAGCATACACAAGGGCAGAGAATACAAGTTCCATTATTTCCACCAAGGGGTCTCCCACATTATCCCTGAACGATAGCTTCTCCAGGAAAAATGAAGCAATGGTTGGTATGTCCCAGGTATGTGAGGTCTCCTGCCTCACAGTTGCTCCTGCTAGGACACAGAGACCAAATGCCTGCAGAAAGGTGCCAAATTTGGATCCATATTTAAAAGATATGCACCTGATCATCCCTCTTCACTTCTAGAACGATGATCTTTCCAATGTTAAGAAATAGCAGAATCCCACTGTTGTTAGTGAGTAGTGACTTGTCTACATTGTATTGCAGAATGGCATACGTCTTCAAAGAATGTGCACTGATGGAATTCAAATATTAAGGGCTCCCTATATGTTGCATTTATACACGTAGCCTTTTCTCCAACAGATGGAATGCATAAAATAATGTCCTTGGTAGCAGACCCTGATGGTTTAAGCAGGTGATATAAGCCATCTAAGGAGATGCCTTCAGCTTGTTTGTGAGACAGCAGCTAGGTTAATAGGTGGTGAAAAAATTGAGGTAGCTCCTCGGGGTCCACATTATCAGCAAGTCACCTGCATTTAACATTCTTACACCTGCTGGCGTCAGCCTTTTTTGTCAAGTTACATAGACAAGTAGAGATAACATTTTTGTAAGTCCTTAAGTGGTAATACTTTCTTGAGACTGCTGGAATCTTGAGATGTCTTCCGCTATGCACCCAATGCAGCTTGTTAATGTGGTTACGACCAATTTAAGAACTGGAAGTCCTGCTGTGAACAGTGCTTTAATGTTCTGCATTAAGGAGCTTTACTAGCTGGTATGCTCAAGTCCTCACCTGAGGATGTTGTGGGTGATAGAGTTCTAGAGTGAGTTAGATGGTCAGTTTGCTCCATGTTATGATTATCTGAGGCTGAGTAAAAGGTCTTTAGCAAAATATTGGGCCTCATTTTGGCAATGAGACAATGAAACTCTGAAATCTGTAGGAAAGACGCCCATTGTATTCTTGGTTAAAAAAAAATGGAAATAGCCCAATATAGCAATATCATTGGTGATCAGTTACAGGTGGAGACGTGGGACACATTTGCTCCACTAGCTGGTAACTCCACCCTCCTATTTATGGATGATTTTCTTTAGTTTAGATAAACAGAGATAGAGAAGGATGTTTGAAAAGTTGAAGTCGATGGCCTTAATCATCAAGTAGAAATGCACAAGTTCTTATTTCACATGAAAGGCAAACTCGTTCTTCAAAACTTGCACAGCACAATATTAACGCAATGACATGAAATAATGGGTAAGGACACAGGTCAAGTGACTAACATTGATTAAATGATTACAATGGAATCTGTCAAGGGGTGAGATATATTAGGCAGCAAGTGAATCGGTATGTTGAATTTCATGTGTTGGAAGCAGGAAAAATGGGCAAGCGAAAAAAATTGGGTGACTGACAAGGGCTGGATGACTGGGTCAGAGCATTTCCCAAACAGTGTTTGCGGTATGCTGTGGTTAGTACCTACCAAACGTGGTACAAGGAAGAACAATCGGTGAACTGGGGTCACAGTCATGGGTGCACAAGGCTCATTGATGCACATTGGGAGTGAAGGCTATGCCATTTGGTCCCATCTGGTCCAATCACACAGAGCTACTTTAGCTCAGATTGCTGAAAAACCTAATGATAGAGAGATGTAAGAGCAAATATTGCATCACAGTTTGCTGCATATGTGTAGGCACAGACCAGTCAGAGTGCTCATGATAACCCCTGTCCACTGCCAAAAGTGCCTTCAACAGGGATGTGAGCATCAGAATTGGACCATGGAGCAATGGAAGAAGGATGCCTGGTCTGATGAATAATGTTTTCTTTTAGATCAGATGGATGTCCAAGTGTGTGTGCATCGTTCATCATGGAAGCAGGATGAACTATGGGAAGAAGGCAGGTCAGCAGAGGCAGTGTTATGCTCTGGGCAATGTTCTGCTGGGAAACCTTGGATCCTTTCATTTAAGTGGATGTTACTTTGACAAGTATCACCTACTTAGAGATTGTTACATACACCACTTCATGGCAATGGTGGTCCCTGATGGTAGTCGCCTCTTTCAGCAGGAAAATGCACCCGGCCAGGCTGCTACACTGCAAGATTGTTCAGGGATGGTTTAAGGAACATGACCAAGAGCTCAAAGTGTTGCCTTGGCCTCTACATTCCCCAGATCTCAATCCAATTAAATATCCGTGGGATGTGGTAGAACAACAAATTTGATCCATTAATGCCCCACTTCGCAACTTGCAGGGCTAAAAGCATATGCTGCTAGTGACAGATACCATAGGATATATTCAGAAGTTTTGTGGAGTCCATGCCTCAGAGCTGTTTTGGCAGCAGACATGGGATCTACACAATATTAGGCAGGTGGTGTATGTTGTGCCTGATCAGTGCATATATTTAAAAATGTTTATAAGTTTTCCTGCTAGAAAAATTGAAATCTGAAGTAAGATAGTAAATTCTGTGCATGGAAAATTAAACAATGTTCTTTGTCCATATGCCTGTTTATTTAATGCATATTTATATATACCAAAATCAAGCTCAATACAAATGTATTTCAATGCAGAGAGAGGTTTGGATGCTTCTGTAGAGATATATGTACCATACAAATAATTTAACAAAAAAATATAATATTTCTGTATGCATATCTATTCTTTCTTATCAGTTAATTTATTCACACGGCATATTAATAGATCAATCATTAACAGTGCTAAAAGGGTATTGAGGGAGTTCATTTACGGAGTACTCCGTGGAAGCTTGGAAGCATTGCTTTGCAGGCTCCAGTACCTGATCAGGTTTAAATTTCCCATGAGGATATAAAACAAGAACATTGTGTTTTGCTGTTTGATCTCTTTGTTTTGTTTGAAAAAGTCTACACTCAAAGCATAGAATCTTAATTAATTATGCCTTTAAATGTGAGCAGTAGTTAGAGGTGCAATTAAAAATAATTTATCATTAACATTGTGTCTTAGTTTATGTTAAAATGCAGCCTTAGGTAGTGTAGAGTATTTGTCATATATGATATGTGTCAGTTTGCATATGGTGTACAGTTCTATGTTCCCTTTTTCTCCAAGCATCATAAATACATATATTTAGCACTAATTTTCTATGTGCTCAAATAGCATAGAGCAGGGGTTCCCAATAATTTTTTCCTGTGGAACCTTATCAACATCTTGGAACCCCCTCCCCTGTAAAAAAAAAATAAAAAAAAATTGCGCCGTTGCATAAACCTTTTTTGTTGTTGTATGTGCCAGTGTGCCTGTGTATCAATGTGTGTGTATCTGTCTTTGTATGTGCCAGTGTGTGTATCTATGTGTCAATGTGTATCTGTGTGTATGTGTGTGTGTGTGTGTATGTATCTGACATACAGACAGCGGTGTATCCTGGTTTTGTGCTGCCCTAGGCAGGACAAAACTCAGGCACCCCCACAAACCCCCCCCAACCCCTCCTCCACGCGTGCGACCCCCACCCATCCCTTCCCCCCGTCCCACCTTCTAAATACACACACACTCACTGACAGATACGCAGACATTAGCTAACAGAAACACAAACTCACTGACACACACAGACACTCACTCACTAGCAGACACACACACTCACTAGCAGACACACACTAGCAGACACACACACTCACATGCAAACACACTCACACTAATAGTCAGACACACTCACACTATCAGTCAGACACACACACACTAACAGTCAGACACACACACTAACAGACAGACACACTCACTAACAGACACACTCACTGAAAGACACACTCACTGACACACACACTAACAGACACACACACTAACAGACACACTCACTAACAGACACACACACTCACTCACTCACTCACTAACAGACACACTCACTAACAGACACACTCACACACACACACTAACAGACACTCACTAACAGACACACTCATTCACAGACACACTCACTAACAGACACACTCACTCACAGACACACTCACACACTAACAGACACACTAACAGACACACTCACACACACTAACAGACACACTGACAGACACACTCACACACACACACACTAACAGACACACTCACACACACTAACAGACACACTAACACACACACTAACAGACACACTCATATTAACACATTTATATTTTTTAACCCCCCCCCGACTTACCTTTCTCCCTGGGGTCCAGTGGCTGCTGGGCTGGGCGGGTGGCTGGCGAGGGAGCACTTCCTCATAGCGGTCTGCTCAGCTCCCTCCTGCGCCTCAGAGTGAGGCTGGGAGCCGGGATATGACGTCATATTCCGTCTCCCAGCCTCACTCTGCGGCGCGCGAGGGAGCTGAGCAGACAGCTCAGAGGAAGAGCTCCCTCGCCAGCCGCCCGTCCAGCCCAGCATGTCTGTTAGCTGCAAGACTAACAAGACATTTGCCCTGGGCATTTGGGGGGCGGCTTTTTTTGCCGCCCCCTGGAAAATGCCACCCAAGGCCTTGTTTGCCTCGCGGCTAGAATGCCCCTGCATACAGATACACACACACTGGCACATATTGGCACACAGATAGACACACCTTGACCACTATACCCCCATGCAGCTACTACAGTCCCAATGCCCCTCTGCACCTACTATAGCTCATATCCCATACACTGTAACCACTATCCACACACACAAACTGCAGCCTTTGTATTCCCCACACAGTAGAGCCTCTTTTATCCATACAAACACAAACTACAGCCCCAGTATCCCCCAGTCGCCTGCTACAGCCCCTACCACATACAACAGCCCCTACCACACACACTGCAACACAACTAGCCATCTCCAGCCACATACTAAACTGCAAACACACCAGGAGCCTCACTGAATGCACACAGTCCAACAAGCAGCATCCCCTCACATAAAAAAACACATGCAGCCTCCCTATGGACACTTATCACAAGCAACATCCCCACCATTGCAATACTGCATACAGCCTCCTCACACACACACACACACAATTATTACAACCATTTATATAGCACCAACATATTCTGTAGTGCAGTACAATAAGTAAAAGAAGAGAAACCATTCTAACACAACACGTTGACATACAGGAACACAACATCACAAACAGCATCCCAAACAGTGAATCTCACAAGTAGCTAACATACACATGTTTGGAGGCTACTTACATGGACTTGCATGATTGAAAAAAAAAAGAGGTGGGGGACGCTGCTTGTGATGTCACCAGCAAACACAGAGAAAGCATATAATTACATATTACATTGGCTTTATTTCTTTATTTTAGTGGGGATGGGGTGTCGAGGCATGCCAGTTAGGGTTACTCCATTCAAAAACAGTGTTTTATTAAAACACTTTTTGTTTGGATTAACCTCCTAAAAGCAAAACCCTGTTCCTGTGGTTCTCAATCAAATGCTGCACATAGAAACATTGGATTGGATAAGATCATCAATATTGATTATCTCAGCCAAGTTGGAGGAGCAGCATGATGGAGACAATAGCGGTGATGGCTGTAGGCTATGTAAAACTCACCTTTCAAACCCTCACAGGCATGGAGATAGACCTAAATAGGTATTGTAAAACTATTGTGTTTGGAATACATGTTTGTATTCCTTAAACTATAATGTTCCTTTAACATCAGCCAACTGGCATGTATCCACCCCATTGGCAAGACATTTGTTGATTGTTTCCTATTAAATCTCTACATCTACAAAAGGCTTGAAAAATATATGTGTGTGTGTCATCAGCATAAAACTGATTGTGTGCACTTTATTGCTGATATCGCCCACTCAAAGTATGTCCTCAGTGAATACATAAAGCATATGCAGCCTTGTAGTACTTCCCATGTCAAAGGGATATATGCACAGTATGATGGGTATACATTCTGTGATCAGTCAGATAGGAAATATTTCCACCACCGTGAACCATTATTTATCCCTTCAACATCCTGCAAATGGCCACTTAAAATGCTATGGTCCATGGTGTTGGATGCTGTAGACATATCAGCATCCACCCCTTTCTTTGCCAAAAGAAGATTATGTATACTTACAAATTAAGTCTTAATATTATGCCTATTGTAGCAAACATCCCAGTGATGAGTCATACAATTTGTCAGTAGCCAGACGTCTAGTTGGCCTCACAATGACTTTACTAAAAGTGAAGATTTGAGTTACGACCTACTATCTATTGATAACATTTGTAACTACTAGTACTACTACCCATGGGCCCCCGCTGCCCTCAAGAATTTTTTTCCCCCCATTGCCGCCAGCCGGGGGCCCACACACAAAGTAGGCTCACCAGGTGGCCCATGCACTTGGTGCCACCCTGTGGGCTTGTTTTTAGCAGAAGCATGTGCGACAGGCCCCTTGCTTTTCGGCAGCCGTCTGTGAGGAAGTAACAGCGGCGAGTCACTTCCTCCTATAGAGAGGAGTCGTGCTGGAGAGAGCAGAAGGAGGAGAAGGAGGCAGTGTGTTAGTATTTATGTCAGTGTATGTGAATGTGTGTGAGAGTCAGTGTGTCTGTTTGTGTGCCAGTATGTCTATCAGTGTATGTGTCTGTGTGTCAGTATGTCTATCAGTGTGTGTGTGTGTGTGTGTGTGTGTGTGTGTAAGTATGTCTATCAGTGTGTATGTGTGTGTGTGTGTAAGTATGTCTGTGTGTGTTAGTATTTATGTCAGTGTATGTGAATGTGTGTGAGGGTCAGTATGTATGTTTGTGTGTCAGTATGTCTATCAGTGTATGTGTTTGTGTTGTGTGTCAGTATATCTGTCAGTGTATTTAATGTATATGTGTTGTGTGTCAGTATATCTGTCAGTGTATGTAATATATATGTGTCAGTATGTCTGTCAGTGTATATATCTGTGTGTGTCAATATGTTTGTCAGTGTAAGTATTTGTGTGTGTCAGTACATCTGATAGTATATGTGTCAGTGTATATGTGTGTTGTCAGTGTGTGTATCTGTGTATCTGCATGTGTGTCAGACACACAAACACATACACTGACAGAGTGTATGTGTGTGTGCCATCATGTCTGTCAGTGTATGTATCAGTATGTCTGTCAGTGCATGTGTCTGTGTTTGTATGTCTGACAGTATATGTGTCTGTGTATCTGTATGTGTGTGTGCTTTTATGTGTGTATCTGCATGTGTTTCAGTGTGTCAGTGTGTATCTGTGTGTATGTGTATCACAGTGTGTGTGTGGCAGTGTATGTGCATATGTGCATACATCTCAGCATTGATACACCAACACTACATACAGTACACTACATACAAATACACCACTGCATTTAAATTGTAATACTACATACAAACACACTCCTGCATTGAAACATCAACACTACATACAAACACACACATTTTGGTGTTAAATACCAATAATATATAAGCACACCCCTACATAAAAAAAAAAAAAAACACACGACACATAAATGCATGCTTGCATTCAAACGCCACATACAAACACACGCCTGAATTCACACAAACATACTCCATATAAAAACATGCTTACATTCAAACACACCAATATGGCTCAGTGATAAATACCCTGCAAGCATGGGAAAATGGTAGAGCCCCAGCTATCAAAGCATTGTTGGAGTTGCACGACAGATAGGGATCTACCTTCTGGCCACCATTGCAATTTGCACCAGGACCCTTTCTACTTTAGTCTGTTACTGTGTTGGGTGGAGGGCTTGATTGCATGCAAGAGAGTGAGGGGGAGGTGGTGGCAGCAGGGTCCAGGGAGCCCAAACAAATGCTTGCCCATGGTCCAATCAGTATTAAAGAGGGCCCTGATTGCATGTCTTGTGAAAGGTAATTTCTGTATGGCTGGCAACTGATACTTTCATATTACATATGCTTCCTGTCCTTACATTGGCTTCCTGTATACTATAGTAGTCAATTTAAAGTGCTAACCCATACCTATAAAGCACTGAACAATTCTAGCACCTCTTATATCTCTTCACAGATCCACAGGTATGCCCCTTCCTGGTCTCCCCGCTCTGCCCGTGACCTTCTCTTGTCTGTTGCTCGCACCCGTAAGGCCAACTCACGCTTGCAGGACTTCTTGCGGGCTGCTCCCTTCCGATGGAATAGCCTGCCTACCACCATTAGACTCTCCCCTAGTCTTGCATCCTTTAAGAAGTGCCTTATGGCCTCCCAGAGTAACCTCTACCTCACATACCTGTCTCTTGCTCTCTCCTAAACGGCAGCACTCTACTCTCTCCTCCAGTTCTGCTTCACTCCCATTCTATTTGATTTCTTTTTCCTGTCCTAATGTGTTCTGTACCCTACCTCCTATAAGCTTGTTTGTGCAGGGTCCTCTTCAACCTATCGTTCCTGTAAGTTTTCTTATTATTGTCCTTTTATAGTTAAATACCCCTTCTCATAATACTGTAAAGCGCTGTGTAATCTGTTGGCGCTATATAAATGGCAATTATAATAATAATAATATGCATAATACATTTGAATTTATTTTGCAAATGTGTTTCAGTATCACACCATATGTTACTCGTCCCATCCCCCGCCTACCGCATCTCCCTGTATGCCTGCAGAAAGCATGTTTATGGATTCTCAACTTCATGTGCATTCATACTCTCTCCATATTCTGTCCTGTACCCTGACTTCCCTCTGCAAACACTTCCACAATTTTCCTACCACTAGCCCTCCCCCACTCATCCACCCCTGTGCCCCCTTTGTTTATAGCACGTTCCACCAGCTGCTTCAAGTCTTAACTATTTAACTGACTTTAGTATTAACGTATGTCCCCAATCTCTGGCCATCAACATCAAACACCCTCTGCAACCTCATGTCTCAATCCCCCATTATTACCTTGATTTTGTAAACTCACAAGTCATCTTGCTAAGCACTTTGTACAAAAGTACAGTAATTGCTAGACTGTAAGCTCATGGGCAGAACTCTATGCTTCTTTTGTATTAATTTGTGTTTATTGTTTGTCTATATTCTCTATCAATGGCAATGCTCTGTTTTCACAAATTACGAAGTGCTCTAGATGAGGGCTCTGTTTAAATTTTGTATTGATCTGTGACGGTGTGCTGTCTTTTTCAACAAGTGTACAGTGCTGCAAAATATGTGGACACTTTATAAATGCCAGTAATAATAATGTATTTTTCACAATTGTCTTTAATGCTTGTCTGGTATGGTAGTGACTTGTGTACTTTTATCTGTCAGTGAGTTTGGTATTTTAGAGTAAATGGATTTATCTGCAAAGAAGACAATACACTTTTCCCATTTTAGTTGAGTTGAGATTGTATTTAAACAGTTAGGTTTGCAGAGCTTTTTCTACTACAAATACACTTTCAAAATGTTAAGAACGGTATTTGATCATTTACTGCAAGACTCCAAACTTCCCTTTTTTAATTACCCACTTTTGACAGAATGTTTATTCAGCAGATTACTTAGAAAAGTTTGGGCTGTATTTTTTCCACTTCACTTAACGTAATCCCTAGATCATATAGAGAAACTGTTTGCTGAATTGCATGCTTGATTCATTGCATATATTCCAGCATTTGCAGCCATGTGTAAATTTCCAATATTGGGAAAAGTCTGACTGAACTCCAAAAGTGTAGTCATGCATAGGCATTGTGCAAAATGAAAATAATTTTAAGGTAACCTACTCAAGCTTTGAAATTAAAATAATCTAAAAATAGCCGGGCATTAAAAAATGAAAGTTTCTCTACAGAGCATATTAATTGAACGGGAATTATAAAATATTATGGTCTCTCTGTAGTTGTACTTCTAAATATAAAAAAAAAACATAGTTTAAAATTAAGAATTTTGCAATTGCTAATTTCAATGCAGGATGATTATCTAAAATAAACTAGTGTAATGGTACAATATTCATTGCAAGTGCACAGGTTTATTACAAGTATAAAAGCCACAATTTTATCACACTAGCCACTTCATCTCATTGAAGTGATTATGGTGCTTGCAGTTCCCTCTTCAGTGTTAATGATTTTTTTTTTTATATACTAAATGAGAGTTATCCTGGCTTTGTGGCTCCACCCCTTGAGGATATAGCAAATGCAGAGCCTATCACTGACACCCATAATTTAGCTTATATACTCAATCCATGGAGCAGAGAGGAGCCAGACTGCAGTAAGCCAATGACCCTCATTCAATGTTAAACTATTAAAACACAGTTTGACCTTGAACCGTTAGATGGTGCCATGGGATTGTAAACACAATAACTACTTCAATAAGATAAAGTGGTTCAAGGAACACTATAGTCACCTAAATTACTTTAGCTAAATAAAGCAGTTTTAGTGTATAGATCATTCCCCTGCAACTGACTAAAGCACCTGTCTTGCAAAGACTTCCTATGGAGCTGCAATTAGAAGTCTGTGATTGAACAGTATGGGCAGGGTTTGAATGGGAGGGCATGCAGCAGACGAAAGATCTGCAGCAAGTGCAACTTGTTTTAGGTATACTCTCAATAAAAATGCATAATTAAATGCATTCATATTTTTAGTGGGTGCATATCTACTAAATACTGTTTTGTTTTTATTATTTATTTAAGCAGTGTAACTCACAAAAGTGAGAATTGGCGGGAATTCCGAGTGACTGAAAAAATCCTCCAAGTCAGCTATGATTCTAGTTTGGCTACTTTTACATTAAATTGTAAATTCACTTTGCATTCTGAAAATTTCACATTAGTAAATACAACTGATAGTTTTTCAAATTCTTTAAAGTTCAAATTCATTCCCATATATGTTGCCTTATAGAGATATCAAACATTCAAAAAATAAATGTCAAAAAGTCCATAAACCATGCAACCTATCATGCCTGTTTGCAGAATTAATTTCTCTTTATGTTGCTTATGTTTGTATTTTGTTTTAGATGTAATTATTTATTTCACCAGGGTTATCAACTCAAATGAGAATTCAAAATTAATTGAAAGTGAATTTTAAATTTTGGGAACGGAAAGGGTTTTTTACATTAAGAACAATAGGGATGTGGAATTCTCTGCCTGAAGATGTGGTTTTATCAGAGTCTATACTGATATTTAAACAGCAACTTGATAAATACTTGAAAAAACATAAGGATATAATTTTTAATGTGTGCGGTAATGGCTTTTTGATCCAAGGAGAGATCTAACTGCCATTATGGGGTCCAGCATTGTTTTCCTAGTTTGTTGCAAAATTGTAAAATGCTTCAAACTATTTTTTTTTGATTGTTTTTTTGCCTTCCTTTGGATTAATCACAAAAAGAGATGTGAGAAAGGCTGAACTTGATAGACCCATGTTTCTTTTCAGCTATTTAAAGATAAATGTTCCAGTTTGGCTTTTTTGACCTTCAATTTAAACTACATTTTTAATTCATTCTGAATTCTCACTTTTGTAAATAACCCTGTAAGGGGCATTATGAGATCTTTATTTTTGGTTTGTTTTTGGTTTGTTTTTTAGTTCATTTCAGTTTGTAGACAATGCATGTTCGGAGATTCTGCTTGACAACAATAACAGTGTAATCACATTTCTTATTTTCTTGTTTTAATTTGAACCTCTTCTTTCCCTACGTTGCAAATACATAGGCTATGTTTTGCTTTGCATGTCGGTGAAAAACAAAAGCCCCACATTCCTTCCTGTTTGTGATAGCACAGTCTACACTGAGCCAAAATAAAAGAAAAGTACTGGGTTGCATTATGGTCTTTAGACACAAATTCCAACCTGATGAATAATATTGATTATTGATGTGAGCATTATCTCTACATTCCGGTGGCATTTCTATGAATTAGCATTAACTAACAAATTTTTATCAGGCTCCTTACACCCTACTGTTTCTACTTCCGTATTCATTTTTAACACCATGTCTGAAATGATTGCAAGATTAAGGATACCATCCATTCTCTGTGTATATATTGTTTTTCCTCTTCCCCAATGTTACTGGTCAAGATGAATGAGTACATGGGTAAAGTTATATTGGTTAAATGCATATACGTTTCAGCTTTTAGGTGTCCATGAACAGCAATTTATAATTAAAAAAAAAATCTACATTTATGCACCTTGTATGCATACCGTGTTTCAAATAAATATTATACTATTTTTTTTTTAAATATAAAGTAACAAATATAATTCAAGTTTTTGATAAGACACCTTTCCTTCTTAAAAAGTACAGGCAATGAAAGATAGGATAATAAGAGAGAGTAATACCATCGTATAAAATCAGAGTATTTCAGTTATAAGCTAAAGCAGAAATGTATGTTCAATAACAATGTAATTCCTATAAATTAGCAACAATGGTCACTTTTATAGTCTCTCTGCAGAGATGCAAAGGGACTGAATTGAATCCTGACACTGAAATATGGATACAAAACAGCTCTGGAGCAATGGGAAAAGTAACTGGGGGTTTAAGAGGTGAATTTTACTATGGCATTGCTACATATACATGCAAGTGAGAAGGAAAAACTAGAAGACTGCAAGTTTGAGTTAATATGGTGTACTATTTCACTTGACTTCAAATGTCAATGCAAGCAATGAAAGTGGATTTATTTCATACTAGTTAGCATATTTTACTTTTAAGATAGAGTGTAAAAAAATTACTTTTTATTAAATAACTACTGAATTGCTGTTCTGTTTCTGAAACAGTTATTATTCCATGCAGGTCTCTTTTGAATTACATTCCTTTTTAATATTTTACATCATCTTGCAGACTCCCTTTGATGGTTTCTGCCATGCTTTTATTTCAGTTAGTGATGCAACTAGAGATAGGTGTGATCCTGTACCCTTTCATATAAGAAAACATCTTTAGAGCTGTCTGTATATTTTTCCATTAGACATTAACCTTATCCTGGAATCTCTGCTAAAACAATGATGTCAAATCCTATTTTAACTGAACCTGAAAAATATTTACAGCAGAAATGGTAATTGCTGTGCCTTAAGTCTATCTCCTATAATTTTTGTTATATATTAATAATAGGGTTGTTCATGATAGTGAGAATTGTTAGGAATTCAAAGTGAGTTTCAAGCTAGGGGCCAAAACAGCCAAACTAGTAGCAAAGCTGAAATCGGAGAATTTTTTACATTCTTCTGTTTTTGACTTAAATTTGAAATTAACACCTACCAACCAGCACCTCTTGCCCAGCAGCAACCCAAGACCAGCCACACATCACGCAGCAGAATAAACAGCAAGACAGTGAAAAGATCATAAAAGAAGCACAACGAGCTGCAGCTCAAAGAGACAATTGGCAGACTCGCCCCACTCATGGAAGCAACTGTCACTGCAAGATGGAACAACAGAGCACTATACACCACCTGCATACCAACCACTCGGAGCATACCCATGTTATGGCAGCATACCGGCTCAATCTTATGGTCTTCCCCATGCCCGGCCGAGACCCTGAGGCCGTATATACCGACACCAGCGGTCATGGGCTGACTAAGAGACACTCAGAGACACTATCCACACTTTCATCGCTACAGTGTTTATGTCTCCCGTGCTGTGTTGGGGTTACTGAGCACTCGAGGACTGATATTGATGGCTTCTGCCGACCTCTGCCATACCCTCATGCAATAAACATGTCTTCTCACATGCACACAACCTGAAGGGGTCACGCTTGCACCAAAATGCCTACACGAGGTCCTACACAGGCACACGACGCAGCACAAGCCTTGACCACTCATTGCTATGCACACTCGGGGGCTCTTGTCTCTGATGGCCTGGGGTGACAAACTTAAAGCACCGACTCACTCAACTGATTGCACCAGACTCAAACAAACGACACCTACTCGACTGCTCTTCATGACATGCTTTTAATAATACATGTTTGCATAACAGGTGCACGTCTCACTCCTATCTAAGCTTTAAAGACACAGCTACCTACACTTGTATATCCTATAAAAGTTTGTGCACGTCAATCATTTGCCTCAAATATCAAACGAAATGAACGCCTGAGGACTGCCTTTGGGGCACTTCATGCCTGCTTGTATCTTTCAAAAATAAAGAATAAAAAAAAATATTTAAATTAACTTTGCATTCCATGCAATTCTCACTTAAGTACATAACCCCATACACTAATTTAGAATACACTAATTTAGTAATTCTTTCCTTTTTTAGCAATTTAGGTAGTCACAGTTTGTAACTGGCACAAGAGTAGGAAGAGAGAAAAAACCTACGCCTGTGATGAAAGCACATCTGGTGGCCAATACAGTGAGGGAAAAAACATATTTGATCTCCTGCTGATTTTGAACGTTTGCCCACTGACAAAGAAATTATCAGTCTATAATTTTAATGGCAGGTGTATTTTAACAGTGAAAGACAGAATAACAAAAAAAAAATCTTGAAAAAAGTATTTGCACTCCTATCAATCAGCAAGATTTCTGGCTCCCAGATGACAAACTGAGATTTGGAGCGCTCTCTTAAAGGGAGTGTTCCAAATCTCAGCTCGTAATTTGTATAAAAGAGACCTGTCCACATAAACAATCAATCAATCAGATTCCAAGCTCTCCACCACGGCCAAGACCAAGGAGCTGTCCAACGATGTCAGGGACAAGATTGTAGACCTACTCAAAGCTGGAATGGACTAAAAAGACCATCGCCAAGCAGCTTTGTGAGAAGGTGACAACAGTTGGTGTGATTATTCGCAAATGGAAGAAACACAAAATAACTGTCAGTCTCCCTCGGGCTGGTGCTCCATGCAAGATCTCACCTCGTGGAGTTTCAATGATCGGGAAAATGGTGAGGAATCAGCCCAGAACTACATGGGAGGATCTTGTTAATGATCTCAAGGCAGCTTGGACCATAGTCACCAAGAAAACAATTGGTAACACACTACGCCGTGAAGGACTGAAACCCTGCAGCGCCCGCAAGGTCCCCCTGCTCAAGAAAGCACATGTACAGGCCCGTCTGAAGTTTGCCAATGAACATCTAAATGATTCAGAGGAGAACGAGGTGAAAGTGTTGTGGTCAGATGAGACCAAAATCGAGCTCTTTGGCATCAACTTAACTCTCCGTGTTTGGAGGAGGAGGAATGCTGCCTATGACCCAAGAACACCATCCCCACTGGCAGACATGGAGTTGGAAACATTATGCTTTGGGGATGTTTTTCTGCTACAGGATAACTGCACTGCATCAAAGGGATGATGGACGGGGCTATGTACCATCAAATCTTGGGTAAGAACCTCCTTCCTTCAGCCAGGGCATTGAAAATGGGTCGTGGATAGGTATTCCAGCATGACAATGACCAAAAACACACAGCCAAGTGGCTCAAGGAGAAGCACATTAAGGTCCTGGAGTGGCATAGACCATAGAAAATTTGTGGAGAGAGCTGAAGGTACGAGTTGCCAAGCATCAGCTTCGAATCCTTAAAGACTTGGAGAGGAACTGCAAATAGGAGTGGGACAAAATCCCTCCTGAGATGTGTGAAAACCTTGTGGCCAACTACAAGAAACATCTGACCTCTGTGATTGCCAACAAGGGTTTTGCCACCAAGTACTAAGTCAAAGGGGTCAAATACATGCAAATCAATTTATAACTTTTTTGACATGCATTTTTCTGGATTTTGTTGTTGTTGTTGTTGTTCTGTCTCTCACTGTTAAAACGCACCTACCATTAAAATTATAGACTGATCATTTCAGTGGGCAAATGTTCAAAATCAGCAGGGGATCAAATACTTTTTCCCTCACTGTATCTACATTAAAGAGATCAAGAGTTTATGTAATACTGATTTGCAAATAAAGACAGTAAGAACAGGGGGAAAGAGTCAGCACTAGATAACAAACTGAAAAAGCAGCAACCTAGCAAAAGGGAATCCCTCAAGACCCTTATTAAAACAAGATAAAAGATGTGAAGGAGGTGAGGGCTGTGCCTAGGGCTAGTAACAGTAGTCTATAACAATAAGAACCAGACCAAATGGCCTAAATGGAGATCCGACAACAAGTAGGCCTATGCAGATAATAAAATAGTAGAGAGTAAAAAAGTCTCAATAAGACAACAGAATAAAATGGAGGCATAATCCTCATTATCCATCCGGATAATAAAATATTCATATAAAAGTCAAATAAAAGTCTCACTAATATATCAGGATAAGGTAGGGGTACAATCCTCAGGAGTTGATCAGTCCGGATGGTTAAAATATTGGTATACGTGGAGAGACAAAGGGGAAACACGACAAACAGCTGATAGTTTAATATAGCCAAGATCCAATGATAAAATGGATAAAAATGAAGGTAATAAACTCACATTTGAGAGAGCTTTAACCAGCTCTGGCGTGAAGGGCGTATAGCGGTATAATCCCCGCTAAAGGATATAGTGGAGAGGTGCGTCCGTCAATCCGGTCTGATTTTTCAGTGCTCCAGGATATATCAAAAACAGCAATAGTGTTCTCAATATATACAGAATGAGTAGTAAAATGTATATTACAAGTATAGAGCAGAAGGTACTGCTCTATTAACACAACGTTGGTGGAATAATCCCTACCTCGGATTGCTTGAGTACAGGATGCAAAAAAAAAATGCCAGGGAAAGTAATAATAAAAAGTGCATATAAAGTAAAATGAAAAGAGAATTGGTACAGGAAAAAAGTAACCAAAAAACTTTTATTGCTAAAATATACAATTAAAAACCATTAACGCGTTTCACCTACCAGATGTAGATGTAAATGGTACTTGCTAGTAGAAAGTCATTTTTGCAACTGAATAACACAACACAACTCTATTCACATTAAGGACAGTTAAGATGCTGTTATTTATGCTAAGCAAACATTTAAAAAAGAGATCAAAATCTGAGACCAGAAATTATGTACTTTGGAGCTTCCTGCATATACTATCAGGTTATTTGCAAACAGAGGATTAAGAGAGCCTTTGGGGGTGGGGTGTTGAGCTGTGGAGAAAAAATGATCAGCACATGTTTTTAATGGAACTATGCAGAAATAGCACATTATTTTATGAACCAAATGGAGTTACGAACTAGAATATAATGTTTATGTAATATAACATTATATACATGTATAATATATATTTACCAGTATATGGTCATTATTAAATATTATTACATGCTTTGAATTATGTATTATTATTTATATTGGTACCAATATTATGTCATTATTGGGAATCAAGATGGTTTTAGAAAATGTAAACTATGACAAATCAAGTTGATTGCAGAAGTATAGAATACAGAGTTGTAGGATATTTGATATTCTTGGATTTTGCTAAAATTATTTGACTCAGTTTCACACAGAACATTTCTGTACAAATTGAAAGCAATCAGACCAGCTTTTCGAGAGTGAATTTCTTTTGGATTTTTATGACAAAGACTAATAAAGTAGAATTCTTCTTCTTACATTATTCATTAAGAGTAAAACTACTAAGTTATCATAAATGCATCCTATATATGAAATTTATTCCAATCTTACTCTAGTATTGTGAACTCTGGAAATACAGGTGAAGTGTGTTTCCAAGGTCCCTCAAATCTTCGCCGTAAAGGATTGTATTTTCCTAAATTTGAGCAAGCATTCATTTGTGCATTATAATGCTAACTCCAAATGATAATTTTGACAAAGATACGTTACCTGTTTAGAGCCATGCAGATTGTGGTTCGTAACAGTGATCTCTCCAAATTTGTTAGGAATATGCTGAAATATGTTTAGGCAGGCAAAAGGGCACATTTATCAACATCTATAGCTCTTAGACCTCCAAGAGATGGGGACTGGATGTCCTAAATTTATCCCTGTTTTACAGAGCTGCCCAGTTAGCACAATCACTTAAATAGGGAGCACCTCCAGGAATGATTTGCGGGTGAATATAGAGAACAACATCAGCTCCATGAAACTCCTATCTGCCTAGCTCTGGATTAACCTACATAGAAAGAATGTGGGTTGTTTCCTCCAAATAAAGTCCATACCCACATATTTTCCCTATGGCAGAGATGAGCAGACAAGGATGTTTTTTGATTCTGTTGTTGTCAACTCTGGATTTCCATTGCCACTGCAGAATAAGGCACGATGGTTTCTCATATTGCAATAGTCTCTCTTTGACTACAGTGGGACACTATGAATGGCAGGTTAGCCTTTAAAGCTGAGTTCTTTATGGAGAAATGTGGTGCCCTTGGAAGGAGTACATGGCCTTGTTGCTTCCTGACTAGCCCATTCTTCTTCAAGACTACCTTACTTTCCTTGATTGGGTAAATATCAAAATGATGTGCCATACAACTATTTTTAGTGTTTGGCATGCCTCCATCCATGGACTCCTTTCTCCACCTTTTTTTCCCTATACTCTCTTATTTACTTTTAACCCTATATTAGTGCTCTCAGCTTTCTATTTTCTATTTGTATAAAATAAAAATTAATCTCTTCTATGAGTACTATTATGAGTACCTTATTTTGTTTTATGTTATTGTAGTATATTCATGAGCTATTGCACTTTGACAGGTGCTGCTATATTACTTAAATTTAAAAAAAAATGTTTAAAAAAATAAGCGCCATTATCACTTGGAAATTTTGATATTTGTATTTTCTATTTGTCACTAATTTCCCTTGTGTTTGCATTTCGCTGATTTCTTCTGTGTTCTTATTATTATTTCTTCTATTTTCTGTATTGGCTCTTCTTTTGTTTCTCGTATGTCCTCTTTTGTTAAAATTGTTATGATGTTTAATTTGTATCTTGGCCTTTGACCAAATATTATATAGATCCTCTTGGATGCTCAACAGTGTTTTTTTTTGGTTAATAATTTTTTCAACAACAATGTTGTACTGGTGGAGTTCAGTTAAAAGAAAAAAAAGAGGGGTGAAGAAAAGGGGGGAAAGTGAAGTTATAGTTTGAATTTATTTACAGAATTGGATTCTATCTGTAAGCTTTTTACTGTTTATTCTATTGTTGTTGCTACTGTGTATAAAATCCACATATAAATTATGTTTTGTTCAGGTTTTTCCTCCCAAATAAAAACTGATTTAAAAAACAATAATAATCAGTAGTGATGTCCCAAACGGTTCGCCGAAAGGTTCGCCGTGGATGGCGAACATATGCGTTAAACTTTGACCCTGTACCTCACAGTCAGCAGACACATTCCAGCCAACCAGCAGCAGACCCTCCCTCCCAGACCCTCACACCTCCTGGACAGCTCAAGAAGAATGCAGCTTCACAATGAATGTAAAATGGATGCTGTCCAGGAGGTGGAAGGGTCTGGGAGGGAGGGTCTGCTGCTGATTGGCTGGAATGTGTCTGCTGACTGTGAGGTACAGGGTCAAAGTTTACCGCATATGTTCGCCGTCCGCGGCGAACCATTCGGCGAACCGTTCAGGACATCACTAATAATCAGTAATGCTGCTTATTTATTATATATTGTTTTATCATAAGAAGTCTGTTTTTTATTAGTACAGTAGTGACATTTCTTTTTAGTAAGCATTGTATGTCTAGACTAATACACATTTGTTTCTCTACGTAAAATATAAAAGTTGTGCAGCCATATCACATCAAGCAATAAAAAGTACAATCATTTTTTGCAAATATATGCAAGCATGGTTTGGTCGTGATTAATGATGGCAAATGCAAAATACATTTCTTGAAATAGTTCAGAAGTATAAAACAGACAAGCAGGAAGGTCTAGCTCCCTCCAATACCCTTCACCCAATGAGCAGCAGGGGAGTCGGATTAATAATAATAATACAAGTAGAATAGAGAAAATGGTGCTCTCATCCATTGGAAGGGGTAAATGATAATTACATTTAGATGCGACCTTCCAAAATATTTCCTCACTTATTTCCTCATATTTGTCACTAACTACAAACAGTGGGTGAGAGATTAAAGTATGAGTAGGCAAACACACCACCCACCCATTTTCAACATCCAACCATTGATGTCCCCTCTAGTCTCAACACAAGGACATCACTGGTGCACTATTTATGGCAACAGAGGAATTACCAACACGATTAATGGGTGTTAGGAATTTTAGCAGATTCCTGTCTGAAAGATGCTATAAACTGTCAAGCTTAATACTTTGTCTGACTATAGTGGGAGCTACAGTTTTCAGCTTCATGAAAGCAAATAATATGTAGCCATATGTCCCTCATAATCCCCTAACTAGAAATACTCTAAAACCATAATTGTAAATACTGCCTGTAAGTACCTGTAATACTTCTGGAATAAAAGGGAATCATGACATGTCACACATGTCATGTGTCCTTAAGGGGTTAAAGGCATACAATAGGCATCAAACCATTTTTAGCTTAATCAACATGTTTGGGAGTATATATCATGCCCCTGCAGTCTCATTACTCAATTCTCTGCAATACATAATAATAAATCACATTTGCAACAAAAACAAAAAATATAAGAACTCTGATACCTTGCCCTTGGTAAATCCTCAATACCCTGCCCTTGGTAAATCCCTGCTGAGGGCTCAAACCAGTGTTTGCTCTCTTGTGCCATTACAGAGTGAATCTGTACCATTTGCATATCAGATAAGGGAAGTCCAGATCCAAAATGCCTGCCACTTCCCTCTGCACAAGAGATACAGCAACCCCACATGATCATTTTGGCATTATTTGAGCCTCATCAGTGAGGTGTAGCTGATATCCTTCTAGGAAAAGTGAGCACAGGTTCACATCTGGATCATACTTTAAACTTAGGGAGAGTTAATACATTGCAACAAAAAGACTATGATAACTCTGAGAATGGACAATAGCTTAGAGAAGCTCAATAACTTGGCAAATTTTCGCTCAAGTGTCAAACTAGTTTTTGCTAATTCATGCCATTACAGAGTGAACCTATACCATTTGCATATCAGACTACCCATAACAGTTGACAGTGAGGTGCAGTTGATACTGCTGTAGGCACAATGATCACGGGTCCACATCTGGATTACCCTTTAAACTTAGGAAAATCCTAAATTAATGCATTGCAACAAAAAAATCACTTTGTTTCTGTGCATGCAGCCCTAGCCACACTTCCCCTGGTTGAGACTCATACAGTCTACATGAAAAAAGGGATTCATTTTCAGTCAGATGTTAACTTGCATTTTTATTTCCTGTTCTGTAAATTGCACTTTAATCACACAGTGGAGGCTCTTGCAGGGTCTAGCAGTTAATTAACAGAGCACAAGATAAAAAATGTAGAATTCAATAGATTGAGCAAAAGGAAGTCTAAACATTAGATCTTTTTTTACAGGAAGTGTTTGGGAAGGCTGCGTAAGTCACACGCCTAACACCTAGATAATTGAGGAGTGAGGCTGCAGGGGCATGATTGATACAACACAACCACTTAATTAAGCTGAAGTTGTTTTGGTGCCTATAGTATTCCTTTAAAGGCTTACTTAAACTATAACGACTTCTTGTTGAAGTGGTTATGGTGCATGGACTCTGTATGTGACCTTTCTTCTTGAAACACTGCTAATAAAGAAATGCTTTAAAAAAATGACTGTGTGTAACTCCACTTCCAAACACATAATTATCTTCCCATTGGCCATTGATGCTCTATACTCACAACATCTTTTTGCTTAACCGTTTTCTTTTTTGTTTGTTTCATTTCCTTTTTTGTTTTTACATAGTAAAAGTATTAAGTCTACAAGCATCAGAATATGTGCCTTTCCAAAATCTAGGCATAATGCAGTATTCATAATTCTATCTACATCAGTCTTTTGTAAATAATGTAAGGAACCTCAGGATAACATGTATATATTACACAGATACATATATTGATTTAAATATGTATATGAATGTTTATGTATTAGTATAATATGTATTTATATGTTTAAATATATGTATAGATATACATGTGGATAGATAAACTTAGAAATAAGGTAGTGAATGATATAATAAATATACTAATAAATACTGTATGTAATTTTTGCCTATATTATAGTTTTGCTAATGTTGTTGCCATGGCACCTGAATCTTCTCAAAATTCAAGAAGCACAAGAAAGCCATTGAACATGCTTATATTTCGAGTTATTGAGCTATTAAGCAGTATTTACCCCGGAGGGAGAAATTTTATGATACGGAAAGGCAGTCCTTGTGCATTTTATACAACATTACTCATTTCTGACATTTGAAGTGTGTTTTTAGATACAGGGCAAAGAAATGAAAATAATCTCAAATGTAAATAAATCCTCCCAAATATGCCACATGCAGCATATTTTTATGACACTATATACAAATGTATGTGATCTGTAACATGAATGAGCATAAATGCGGATAGAATCAACTAACTGCATGCAAATCATATATTCCGTATGGGTTGAATTTTCTTGAATTTCTTTATTATTATTTGGCAGAAACAACTATTTTGCATTCCTTGCTACTGCATACATTTTGCTCATGACATTTTCTTGCATGGGCATTTCTTTACTTTCTACTTTATCATTATAACAGTTATTGTAATTTCTAGAAAATTTTGAACATAAGTTTATATCTCAAATTAAATCCAGTCCTTAATTGGGAGCCAAATTTTTTGATTTTTACTGAAATTCAAAACTATTTCGAATTTTTGAATCCAAGACTAATTTTTCATAAAATAAACATAATGAGGCAAATGTACATGGATTATGCAAGATTACTAACTCCATAGTTTAGTCAGGAGCTATAGGTTAAATGTGCTATGCAGTAAGATCAATAAAATCAAGTTCTTCTGAATGGATCTATGCACACTGAACTACATTATAAATGCATCACTTAAGTTTTTGCCTTCATTTTTCATGAGCTGAACTCAAAGATCTAAGACTTTTTCTATGTACACAAAAAGTCTAGTTCTCTCAATTACTGTATACAAATCTGTCTAAATCTGTGTTAGTGAGCACTTCTCCTTTGAGATGGTTCATGGTAGAGAAATGAACATTCAATTCACGGGCAACAGCTCTGGTGGACATTCCTGCAGTCAGCATGCCAATTGCACTCTGCCTCAAAACTTGCAACATCTGTGGCATTGTGCTGTGTGATAAAACTGCACATTTTAGAGAGGCCTTTTATTGTGGCCAACCTAAGGCACACCTGTGCAATAATCACGCTGTGTAATCAGGATCTTGATATGCCACACCTGTGAGGTGGATGGATTATCTCGGCAAAGGAGAAGTGCTCACTAACACAGATTTGTGAACAATATTTAAGAGAAATAGGCCTTTTGTGTACATAGAAAAAGTTTTAGATGTTTGAGTTCAGCTCATGAAAAATGGGGGCAAAAACAAAAGTGTTGCATTTAGAATTTTGTTCACTGTATATATATAAACTGATTTTCTCACCCCTCCTGGTGTTATATTTATTCCTCATTCTCGGGTCCTCTAGCCGAAACTTGGGAGTCTGAGGGTTCTGCACAGTGTGCTAACTGTTATTAAAACTGCACTCTTCTGGGCAGCGATCTCCGATGTCCCACCTGGAATCTATTGAAGCAACTGCCCCATCTTGGGAGTCACAGCCTTCACTTTCCACATCCTATCTAGCTATTACTTCAGTTCATGGTATTTATCCATCTTCTCATGTTCCTTCTTCCTGATGTTATAATCACCAGGACTGCAGTCTTCTGTTCTTTGCCAACCACCATGATGTCAGGTTGTTTGGGAAGTACTTGCTTGACTGTCAGGATAAGGATGTCCCACAGGATCTTAGCCCTGTCATTCTCAACTACCCTTTGTGGCATGTCCCATCTGGACTTAGGCAGGTCCATCCCATATTCTGAGCAGATGTTTTGGTACACAATCAACTTGGTTGGGTCTCTCATTGTATGCTGTTCATGCACATCTTGCAACCGGTCACTATGTATTGGATTGTCTCATAGGCCTCTTTGCACTGCCTATTGATCTGGTGCTGAGTACCTGTTCCTGTGCTGCTGGGAATAATGCCTCAGTGCTGTCTTTTAGTCCTTCCTTTTTGTTATGTGAACCACATCCACTATCTGCCGGTTGCACACCCATGAAGAGTTTTGTCTTGACATGGAATCTCCTCCTTTTCTGCATCCTGTATCTGTTGAAGTCTCAGGCATTCCCTTAGCAGTTCATCTTTGGGAGCCATCTTCCTGATGTACTTGTGGATGCTCTATGTTTCACCCAGGATTGTGGCCTTGACACTCATCAGCCCCTACCTCCTTCCTTCCGTATTGTGTACATTCTCTGGGTGCTAGATTCCTAGATTCCATGAATCAGTTGAGGTCTAGTTTATATTTTAAAACCACTAGTGGTTATTCAATGTTAATATGTCTACTTGTTTGGTATTATAAATCAAAGATCAAGATATTTATATATATGTAATGCATTATCTCTATAAAATGAAGGAATGATATATGTCATAAATTCTGACCCATAATCTTGGGCATGAAATAAATTGTAGTTGCTTATTGCATAGAGATCTTATATGAAATTAATCCACTTACTTGGGAAATGCTTTCTCCTGAGACTCTCTGCAGTGTTTTGTTCAGTGATGTCTCACAAGTACAACAGTACATCCCTTATACAGGTACCAGGATCGCCAGGCAAGGTATGAATGCCAATCATTCGGACATACTATGTCACCCTAATGGTATTAAAGCCCATTTTTATCAGGACATTATAGTACACTGAAAGTGTTTAGGTTTTAATAATAAGAGAATCATTCATTGTCTATTTTATTTTTTAAATTTGTTCTATCAAACTTCACTTTTTATCACAGAAGTATGTACTCACTTATTAAATATGTCATTTACATGTTACCAGAACCCTATTTACAGTTCAACACGGAAGAAGATGTTAAGTAAATCAGCATTTTCCCCAGACAAAAAAATTCTAGAACCATACTTATTTTTTAGGTATTTAAAGTGAGCTTAAATTAGACTGGCTCATTTAATCTAATTTAAAGAAAGGTCATAAAAAATAAGTCTTTAACATTTCCATGATGGGTAACATGGGGGAAATATGTCTTCAAAGCATACAAAATACCAAGCAATAACAAACCTAGCACAGATCTTCACAGATATTCATGTTATGATCAAACTTATGAACACCTGCTTTACAGAATATTTGACTGTAACGCAACCTGCACAGAATACTGGAGATTCTAAAGATATTATTTTTCTCAAGAGACAATTCATCTGTTTTTCCTTACAGGCTACATACATACTTCAAGGTTCACAAATGTCAGGTAAAATGGAGAAATGCATGAGAAATACCTAGTGCTGCCCTACAACTACATTTTCTTTCTGTTCTCTGTTTTGTTTTTCAAACACAAAATGCAAAACATCTGGCCACAAAAACTGGAAAAAACAAAAAAACTCTGAATGCTTGTTTACATGCCAACAAGCTGAAATGAAATATGTCCTTGTAGAGAAAGATTGGACGGACGGATGGATGGTTGTGTGAACAGAAAGATGGATGATGGCCGTAAGACAAGTTTTTTAGATGTATCTTGATATAAAATGAATAATGAAGAAAAGTCCAGTGCAATTTAAACTTTTTTTCTGAAAGAAAACTATGTAATTATGGATTGGCAACATGGAAAAAAAAAACCTTATTTGATTTTTCCACGAAAAAAAGGCTTCATGAATACCAACACAATATGACATTTGTTTAACATTGTGCCAAACATAAATTTGCTATATCCCATTGTGTTATAATAGTATGCTTGGTAATAAGTGAGTGTCCTGCATTTTATCTATTCCATTATATCTACTATCTTCTATGTTTGACCCCCAGATGTTTATTTCCATACTCCATAATGATTTCATAAGTAGGGCACTTTATAAGGCTTGGATAAAATCACAGATAATTCTTGTTTTATTGATTTTATGAAGGGAGTTCACACTGAGTTGGATCTGCAAAGCAAAAATTATTTAATAGTTGTTTGGTGATTCTTGTCTTCTGATGTAAGATTAGTGCCGAGTCTAACAATTAATAATTTTACAACTTCTGTTTGTTAAAGTGTCTGAGTTTAGAAATAGGGATTATGTTATGTTTCACAATATATAAAAGATAAAGAAACAATCAGGAAATATTACAATGCAATTTAAATAACCAAAATGCATATACTATACGGGAAGAAAAACTATAGGTGTGCCAGAACAGTCAGATGAAACGTATAATGTAGTAACATATTATGGTTATAACAGGCATATATACATGCAAGTTATGTTAGTTATGTTGTTTCAAGAGGCCATACATGCATGTAATGTTTGCTACCTTAGAACTAGAAAACTCAGGTTTGACTCATTGTCAGATCACCTCACCAGTAAGTGACCCCTTCACTTCCCTATACATATCTGACTACCCCAAATCTTTTTTGGATGTAAGCTAATTTAAGTTTTCTCCAGTAGAGAGAAATCTGTCCCTGCCTGCATCTCTCAATTTCATGTGATTAATTACAGTGCCTCAGCAAAGTGTAACGCTGGAGCCTATGATACTAAATTAATAATCTTGACTATTTTTCTGTTATAGCTTGCCTTTTTGTAAATTAATATTTTCTTTTAAACTGTTCCATGTCAATAAAATGTTTCCTGCAACATAAAGTAAAAGACCAAATATATATGTTAATTTTTGGTTTTCCAAAAATGTATGTTATGGGCTCTTAAAAGATTTTTTTGTATGCCAGTTTTAAATTATCCTGGAGTTTATAAATAATTAAAATAAAACAGTAAATGTTACGCAACTTTTTACTGTGATCCTTGCACTCTAAAAATAAAGCTGTTTTTATTAATTTCTATTTGTGCCGAGCGATCTAATTAATTAAAATAGGATCTTTGATCCTTCACAACATCTGTTAATTTCTGAAAGTAGCTCTTACTGATTTCTGTCTATTTGGGGAAAAAAAAAATACACAACTTGACTTTTAGATGAAAATCTCAAGATCTGGGAATTGTCTCTATGAAGAGATATGCTTGGGTTCATTTCAAAGCAATATTTTTCAGTGAGTTGTTCTAGTCGAACAGATGTGAAGTACTTTGAAATAAGCCCTTAAGGTGTAATATAAGTGCTATTCTATTCATTTTCTTTTTACAAACTTTAAGGACTAGAGTCAAAATGGACAACTGTCGGGAAATAATTATGTTATTATTAAACAGTGTTCACCGTCGTGCCCTCAGAAGGTTAGTGAAAGTGAAACGAATCAGATTTTTTTATTGTAAAGTGAGTAGCATATATCTAGTTATAATAGTTATAATATGTACAACATTTTGGATTTAGATACTTTAGTCAGTAGCTTATTCGTTATTTCTTCTACTTTAAACAAAAAAGTGTCCTTGGATATATTAAGTGAGATCCATTAACTCATTTCGTGCAAAGTCACGTGCCCCAAAAATCATTGACTTTCAGAATAAATATTTTCAGTTTATGTGGCAAGTTATGTTTTATCTTAGAAAATGTATTCATAACTATATAAAGTTCATTTTTCAAAAATGTCTTGGTATTTGTTAATGAAATTCCATTCGTACACAGCGAACAAGATTCTAATGTTACGTAACAAAAAGTAGTACCAGTGGCTATAATGAAAACAGGTTAAATAAGAAACAGGTGATAACAGCAATGAGAGTCTTGTAGTGTCTTAGGTGTCTACCTGTGAACCTCCAACAAGGTGCAAGAGGGACAATGAATAAAATTCAGATGCATATATATATAAGTGAAAAGGTAAATGTAAGTAGAATGGTGAAATACAACATTTATAGCTATTTGTAATACTTACTTCAAAATAAGTAGTTATTCACTGAAGTGGGTATTCAAAGTGAATTTCAAATTTAAAGGAACACTGTAGCATTAGGAATACATATCTATACAATTAGTCCAGTCCCCCACTATCTTAAAATAAATACAAAATAATTAACTTTAAAACAAATTACTCACCCTTCTCTGAGTCTCCCTCTGCGATTCCGCCATGTCCTTCTTCAGTGACATTAGTGACTCACAATAAGACCATAACATATTTATAAAGGGGTAGGGAAGATAATAACTAACTCAAACCCTTGCCTGCAGAAATCATACCATGCAAATTAACAAGCCTTGCTATTCAGGTAGTGCATTATAGCTGTTTCAAGCTCCCTGCTACCAGCACTATACAGGCTCCACAGACAAATCCTCCTAGTTGACTGCAAGCATGCATCACTTCAAGATCCTTGCAACCAACAGGTCGCGCTTAATATAGTCTCACATGGAGAATCTATTGCTGAAAAGAGGTATCAATTTTGCAGAGTACTTAGAGCTGGTCAAAAACATATCAGCAAGGCAGGCAGTCGCCAACTGCAAGCTGAGTGAACACATTTTAGGGATTGAACAATGAAGACTTGGAACAAACAAGCATGGAAGCTCAGAGAGGCCATGCATTTTTAAAACATTTCTGACTTTTAAAAAAAAAAAAAACAACTTGTTTCATTAAGAAAAAAGTTGTTTTCTCGACATGTCACTAGTTGTCTTCTAGGCTCAGGGTGACGAGGATATCAGAATAACCTAGAGATCTACATAAAGTGTCCATCTTCAGCCCCCAGTGATGGTGACTACTGTCACAGTCTATATATCTATTTATTTGTAGGATGTGTAAGAGAGGCTGTGGCATCCAGGTCTCCAATCCTGCCTACTTACCCGACTCACCCTAATAATAGTGAGGGTGAACAATAAACCTAATACATTTAAAATACTCTATATACTTGCCAAGTAAAAATCCAAGGTTCCAGACGCACCTAATTAAAAAAATATATATATATATATATATATATATATATATATATATTTACAGAAAAACACAAGAAAAAACTAAAAAGAACACACTGCAAGACTGGAATACTGGAAGAATGGAAATTTAGTCTATGGCAAATGAAAGGTTTTTTTTTTTACTGTAAGAAGAATAGGGATGTGGAATTCAACGCCTGAAGAAGTGGCTTTATCAGAGTCTGAACAGATGTTTAAACAGCAATTAAATGAATACTTGCAAAAATATTATATTTAAGGATATAATTTTCAATTGTAGTGTAATAGCTTTTTGATCCAAGGATAGATCTGACTGCCATTCTGGGGTCAAGAAGGAAATGTTTCCTAGTTGGTTGCAAAATTGGAAATGCTGCAAATTGTGTTTTGTTTTTTTATATATACTTTTTGATCAATAGCAAAACAAAAAGCAGATGTGAGGATGGTTCAACTTGATAAACACATGTCTCTTTACCCATGGCGGGCTACGCTCCAACTGAACTCTTATACAGGCTACATAAGCTATGTCAGCTATTGCAAAGCGTGGGAAAATTTCCCACGCTTTGCTATACGAGTAGGAATCCTGTGATTGGTTGGCAAGTAAGGCAACCAATCAGAGTGCTCTGACAACCAAGTCTCAAAAGACGTGAGAGCTCAGTGAGTTTCAGTACTTAAACTATAAATTAATTTAGATCATTTTTTCAGCTCAGCTATTTTTATCATACATTTGAAATGCATTGAAATTTGAATTTTCAAATGTACTTTAAATTTTCACTTTAGTATGTATTATTTTATTTATATATTTATGACAAGAAGTTGTCTTTACATGAGAATTGTCACTGCTCTGTAATTTACACCACTAAATCAAACATTAAAAAACATTTGTAACTTGTGTTTTTTGTTTTTTCGATCCATTTGCTTTTAAAGTTACATTAAAGATAAGGCTAACATTGCAAATGAAGAGAAGGAATACATAATTTAATTTTTACTCTTATCTGTATGCTTTCTCTTTGCTAACTGTCAGGTTCAAAGGATAGAGCTTATAGCAATTGGCAGAGAACTGAGATGGAGGCACACAGTTGTAGAATACTGATGTGTGGGTTTTATTTATTTTTTTACCCCTCACACCCACAAATTTGTTACATATAATGATACCTAAATATGTGTATATGGTCATGGTAATTATAAAATGAACAGCTTAGCAGAAAGAGGAAGTCAAGAGGGTGCTGGTAAAAAATGACTAATTGTTAAAATCATCTAGGCAGTTTTTATGCTATATTTGATTGATCTTCATTAGGTGACAAGTCCATTTTAGGGGGGGGGGGGAATGGGAATTTAATCATCTTCAGTAAATATGATATCAGTTGAAAATTCAAAATACATAATTTGTAAATAATGTCTGCATTTCTGTTCTAATCACAAGGCATCTAATGTCACAAGGAATATTTTCCATTTAGATATTCAGTTTTTATAAAGATATATAAAGATTTATACTAGAAGATATATCTGCTTCAATAAAGTAAAATTACTGAAACTGAATTCTCTTCAGCAAATAAGGAATCTGCTACGTCATTTTGTTTAAAAGTCTTCAGATTTTTAGATGTTTGCTTATACATTCCTAACGTATTTATTTAAAATATCGTTTAACAATATTACAGTCATTATAAAATTGACCATTTTATTTTAATACTTTGATATTTGTAATAACTATATGTTCTGCAATGCTGTCTTCATTACATCATTTAACAACATTTTATGCAATATCCAGAATCTATGAACAACACACTGGAGAGCCCAGCTTAGATTGCTGCAATGAGCTGATTTGGAGGAAGCAGTTCTCTGGCTTTTAATATCTGCCAATGAATCATGTATCGATTGTACAGCTTCCATTTATATTTTAATTCCCGACTGAACTTCCTTTGAAAATTCCAGATTGAGCTACCTATCAAAACAGTACCTCCACATTGTACGTTTCTTCGAGCATGATCCTTAATAACTTTGTGTTTTCTGTTAAAGGAACAATACAGTGTTAGAAATACAAATCTGTATTCTTAACACTTGAGTGTCCCTCTGCGCCCTCTCCACGACCATGTAAAGGGTTAAAAAAAAAAAAGAAATGAACACTTACCTGATTTCAGCACCAATGTCCCTAGGTTCTGGATCATGCTCCTCCTCCGTTGGCGTCAGTGCGATCCGGGAATCTGGCGAGTACCATACGCGCATTATTCCTTCCCCATAGGAAAGCATCAACTCACTGTTTTCGTATGGGTTTTTTCTACACGCTGGACATCCTTATACAAAGCATGAGGATGTCCACTGTCGTTTCACTGAGTTTAACTCTGTGAAATTGCAGAAGGTGCTTCTAATGACAGCCACTAGAGGCAGCCTTAGCACTGCAATGTAAACATTTCAGGGTTAAGGGGTCAGGGATAGTGCACCGAGACCACTTCAATTAGATGAAGTGGTCTGGATGCAGATTGTGTCCCTTTAACAATTATACTAATTTGTCTTTTAATTTGCTGTAATAGCCCCACATTAACATTGTAAAAAGTTGTGGAATATGTTAGCACTATAAAATACTAATATTAATAAAATATCAGTGAGTTGTTCTGGCATACCCCACTAGTCATAATGAGATTTTGCAACAGATCTCAAAAAGTCTCTGAGCATAAATTATTTTATTGTTGAGAAAACACCTTTTTTTTATAAGTTACTGCATTTTTCAAGACACAGCATATCTTCCTTTTCACTTTGTGACTTAGGCTATGAGGTTAAGTGAAAGTAAATTGTCCCTTTGGCCAATGCTTATGGTGTCAAAAGATTATTTACTTTACACTGCTGTCTGTGGGCGAAGATCATCTAATGACCTTTCATTTTTATATTTGACCTGCCATATATCACAGTGGCCCGAGTTAATACATATGTAAAACCTGAATAGATTTCACAATTCAAGCACATGCAGACATATTACAAAAATGTAAATGCAAGGCATTTATTCTAGAGCAGTGCTTCCAAGCTTTGCATGCAATAGCTTAAGGAGCTAAAAAAGAGAATATATAAAAATAGAATATATGTTTTTATGGTGACTGGTAGTGGTCAACTAAACCTAGGTGACTATATGCTACCAGCTGGTGCAACAAAGATCAAAGATCATGTACAATTCTTTGCTACATTATTTCATCGAAATATATGTATAATAGTTGTATCTTTTGATTCACCCATGAGTTCGCTCACAGGGAGTAGAGTGTGTAGGGGATGTGTTATGTGTTACTGTAGAGGATCTAATGTGTATGCTTATGGAATGTAGTGTATAGGGATACCAGTTTGTGTAGGTGATGCAGTGTGTGTGTGTAGTGGAAGCAGTGTGTTTTTGTGTAAGGGATAGAAAGCAGTGAGTGTTTGTGTATAAGGGATGTATTGTGTGTTTCTTGTTGTGTGTATGGGATGCATTGTGTGAATCTGTGTTTGTATGCATAAGGGATGCAAAGTGTGTTTCTGTGTATGTAAGGGATGCAGTGTGTGTGTCTGTAAGGGGTGCGTTGAGTGTGTGTAAGAGATGCATTGTGTTTCTGTGTGTGTGTAAGAGAAGCAGTGTGTGTTTGCATGTGTGTGTAAGGGATGCATTGTGTGTTTCTGTGTATATGTGCAAAGGATGCATTGTCTTTATGTGTAAGGGTTGCATTGTGTGTTTCTCTGTGTGTAAGGGAAGCATGTTGTGTTTCTGTGTGTATAGGGATGCATTGTGTGTGTGTGTGTGTGTGTGCGCACGTGGTGTGAAAGAGCTCCTGTCCTGCCCCCTGTCCTATAGAGCTCTCCCTTCCATTCCTTAGAGATCTCCCCTGCCCCTTAGTGGTCTCTCCTCTCCCCCCCACCTCCCTTAGTGGTCTCCTTTTCTCCCCGACTTTCCATTAGTGGTCTCTCCTCTCCCCCCACCCTCCCCTAGTGGTCTATCCTCCACCCCCCTCTTTTAGAGGTCTCTCCTCACACCCCTCCCCTAGTGGTCTCTCCACCACCCCCTCCCTCCTTTAGTGGTCCCTCCCCTACGTTCTCATCTCCCAACCCCTGTGTTCTCCTCTTATTCCCCCCTCCCCGTGTTAACCTTTTCTTCTCCCCCTGTCCCTGTAATCTCTTCTTCTCCCCCCCTCCCTGTAATCTTCCTCCCCTCCCCTGTAAATCTTCTCTCTTCTCCCCACTGCCTCCCTGTAATCTTCTTCTTCTCCCCCCTCCCTCCAATCTTCTCCACTCCCCCCTCCCTCCACTGTGATCGCTCCCCTATAATCTTCTCCCCCCAATAATATTCCCCTCCCCTATAATCTCCTCCCCTCCTTCCCATAATCTTCTCCCCGATAATCTTCCCCCAATAATCTTTCCCTCCTATAATCTCCTCCCCCCCTACCCTATAATCTTCCCCCAATAGTCTTCTCCCTCCCCTATAATCCTCCTCCCCTCCCCTATAATCTTCTCCCCCCCTCCCATAATCTTCTCCCCCCCCCTCCCCCCATAATCTCCTCCCCTCCCCTAAATCTTCTCCCCCCCCTCCCCCATAATCTTGTCCCCCCTATAATCTTCTCCCACCCTCCTATAATCTTCACCCCCCCTCCCCTGTCTCTCCCCCCCTCCTATAATCTTCTTCCCCTCCCACATATCTCCTCCCCCCTCTTTCTAATCTTCTCCCCCCATAATCTCCTCCCCTCCCCTATAATCTTCTCCCCCCATAATCTTCTCCCCTCCCCATGATCCTCCCCCCTCCTCCTATAATCTTATCCCCCCTCACTAATCTTCTCCCCCCCCCCCTCCCCATAATCTTCTCCCCCCTCCCCTATAATCTTCTCCCCTATAATCTTCTCCCCGTCTTCTCCCCCCCATAATCACCTCCCCCCTCCCCATAATCTCTTCCCCCCTCCCCTATAATCATCTCCTCACCTCCCCTGCCCTGTAGCGTGGCCGAGCTCCTATACGGTCCGCGACCCAGCGGGACTGACAGGAAGTGCACACTCAGTTTGCACTTCCTGTCAGTCCGGCCGGGTCGCGGACCGGAAAGGAGCTCGGCCACGCTACAGGGCAGTGGAGGTGAGGCAGTGCAGCAGCCGCCTGAGCGCTCAGGCGGCTGTGGCATTTAAAGGGCTGCCTAGTTCGCCTTATAGGAAGCGCCGGCCCTGAACTCAACAAGGTAGCACCTTAGTCTTTTACATAGATCAGTTGTGTTTGCCAAGAGTAGTTAATAGAGAAATTATCATAATATTGATACATTTTATACTGGATATAAGACCATTTTCCTTGTTATATGTTTTAGTTACAAAGAAATATATATATCCATTCGTTAAATTTTCTAGAATTTTCTTTCAGATTAATAAAGTATATATTTTCTATACTCTGTATAATAACATGCATCTGGATGTTAATTTCTCTACAAACAGCTTTATTAAAATGTGTTGGATTGATTGGTTACTTTTTCTGAAGCCTTTACCTTTTTATCAATATTCCTGTTAGTGGAGAAAGATCACATAAAGTGATATCAGTATATTTTAATGCACAAATAAATATGTGTATATATATATATATATATATATAGATCTAGTGATGTAAAGCACATATAAATACACAGAGGCATTTTTGAGACAGGATAAGATAGAGCTGGAGAAGCTATTTATTAAAAAGAAATTCTATATCACATAGGAGGTAAATCCCGCTGAGCAATATCGAGACAATCTAATAGGATTGTTGAATGTTACCGTCATTGAAGAAACATCTTTATATTTGAGATTTAGATATGTTCCAGTTGGGCAAGATACCTGCAATAAACAGTGGGAAAAACTATCATACATAACATGATAGCATGTAATTCAATTTACTGGTAGATAATCTGCACATAATTGACTCTATAATGATTGATATAGCAAATAAACAGATCAATTCCTTCCTATAAGTTGCTTTAAAATTAACACAGTATTAAAGGACCACTATAGTGCCAGGAAAACATACTCGTTTTCCTGGCACTATAGTGCCCTGAGGGTGCCCCCACCCTCAGGGACCCCCTCCCGCCCGGCTCTGGAAGGGGGAAAGGGGTAAAAACGTACCTTTTTCCAGCGCTGGGCGGAGAGCTCTCTGCCTCCTCTCCGCCTCCGTTACGCCCCGCCGGCTGAATGCGCACGCGCGGCAAGAGCTGCGCGCGCATTCAGCCGGTCTCATAGGAAAGCATTTACAATGCTTTCCTATGGACGCTGGCGTGCTCTCACTGTGATTTTCACAGTGAGAAGCACGCAAGCGCCTCTAGTGGCTGTCAATGAGACAGCCACTAGAGGATTAGGGGAAGGCTTAACCCATTCATAATTATAGCAGTTTCTCTGAAACTGCTATAATTATGAAAAAATGGGTTAACCCTAGCTGGACCAGGCACCCAGACCACTTCATTAAGCTGAAGTGGTCTGGGTGCCTAGAGTGGTCCTTTAAGCTTAATGTATATTTGTGGATGATAATATAGAATAATGGTTTTAAACAATATGAACCTCTCCATGTACATTAGTTGCCTGTGATAGACTCAGCATTCATCAATAAAGTGAGAATAATCTGGGTCCATGTCCCCTTTCTCTTACACCTCCCAAGATACATGTTTATGGGTGATCCAAGGGTCACTGACATCATAGGACTGGATTGAATGAATGCAGCTAAATTATTTATCTCTTTCCACATCTTATTCCCCATCCCTTTAAATCTTTTTTATTTTTATTTATTTAAATCAACTTTTTAAGTGCCTAATACTTTTCACAATAAATGACATCACAGTAAACACAGCCATCAAAATTCTTGGGAAATGTTCACCCTAGTAATGATGATAAGCTATAAAAGTGCAGATGTCCATGAAACACATGTGGCTTTGTGTTGCATGGTGTAGTTTACTAGATGGGTGAATGTATGTGAACAGGGCTATGAATGGATGCATGAGTAAAATGTAACAGGTTATTTAAGTATGACTTTGGGTAGCATGTGACTAGGTGAGTGACGAACCAGGCGGCTGGGTGTACATGACTTTATGAGGTATGTGGCAAGGTGTGTAGCTGAGTGAATGTGAATGAGTGCTGGTATGTAAAAGTTTGTGAGTATGTGACAGGGTGCATGACAGGTCAATGCAACAGAGTCTGTGGAAAGAGACAGGGTGGGTTTACAGTAAAGAGAAACCTTTGGGAGCCTGCAGCCCATGCACCCCCCTTAGTTCACATTGTACATGCTCATTATATAATTATATACATAATATAATTGAGTTAAACTGCAGGGATAAAGCACCAAAATAACATTGTTTTAATTAAGTGGTTTGGGGGCATTTATGCTGCCCTTGTTTTCTTGCAAATGAAAACAGCGTCCTTTCTGAGAAACATCATGAGTACCTGATTGGGCAAAAATCATCAGTATTGATGACTTCACAGGAGGCAGACTGGACTCCTGTTTAGAGATAGTCCCAGTACTGGAATAAAGGTAAATTTTAATGGCATAAAAAAAAAAACGGGGAGAAGACAATATTCTCTAAATATAAGAACACATCTAATTAAAATACAATCAGAGTCTTCTTTTAATATATATTCTCTGCTTAGATAAAAATATATATTTTTGTTTTCTGTTTAAACAAATACTTGTTTTTTTATTCCTCTTTCGGATGCTTGTTAAGAGCACTGAATTGTTGTTTTGGGTTTTGTATTGTTTTAGTTTTTGTTTTTTGTTTTTAAAATAATTTTCAACCCTTCAAGTTTGTAATATACTTTAAAAGTTACATTCAAGAACATAATTGGCATATGTTATTAGCGGAGCATAAAGACAGTAAATATAACAAATATGAATGTTTTGTGAGTATTTATGACTGTTCGCAGTGATTATTGCAAAACACATATTATTATTAGCATTTTTATAGAGCCAACATATTCCGCAGCTCTTTATTATTATAGAAACGTGAAGAAGGCCCTGCTCAAGCAAGCCTACAATCCATCAGGATTTGACATATGCAGATAAACAGTATATTGTTTGGTGTCTTGCCCAGGGACTCTTACTGGTAAGGTGGTCTAACCGGGATTCAGGCCTGGGTTTCCAATTTCTAGGGCAGTGATGTTAGCACTGAATGAATAAACAATTATTTTAATTGCATTTGAGTTATGATTGGCAATTCAGCAGATAATGTACCACAACTATAAGATAGATTATAAGTTTTATAGGTTTATGAGCAACAATCAAAGCCATCTAGCCGTAACATCGATTACCTGTATATTTCTGCAAAACGTACTCTTATTGCTCCTGCAGCATGAATGTCCACCTAGGGACCTGATATAAACTTCAGATTTGGTGTTGAATTGCTACAACCTGTTAATAGTTTGTACTTTAAAGCACATGCTCGAGTGTAAAATGCACAGTTACCCATTTAATTTTTGTTTATGGACTTCTCTCTTTTATTGTTACTTTACCATTTATTCAGATATTAGTTTTGTCTTGTTACTTTCTTCATATTGATTTTTACATTTTAATAGCATGTTATGTGATGTTGACGTTGTTTACCACTGTCTTTGTTTATAGTGGTTGCAGCATGTATATTATTTTACACATTATTTTATTTAACTATTGTGCAGACATTTATTTTTTGTTTCATTCCTTAAGCATGCCCAACCTCGCTCTTGCGGGGCCTGCGTGGGCGCTGTGTACGTGCCCTTTCCCCCGCCTGTTCTCTGACCGCGAGCAGGCTCTGGCTGGCTCCCATGTGTGGCGGCCATTTTCTGGGCGGAGCTTACTCACGGCCGGTCTCTCTGCTCCCTGCGGCTCACGATCAGATTGCTGCTCGATATTGCAGACCGCTAGTACCCCTGGGCACACCTACAGTCAGGTTGTTTGTAGTTTAATAATTGCTGCTGTGGGTTACTCAACCCTGCTGTTTCCTTTTCCACTAGTGTTCAGATTTTTCTTTGGCTTTAGAATGCAAGATAAGGATTAAGGGCCTGAGGGCCTTGCAGAGGCCTACACCCAGGATGACCCTGAAGGTACTGTAGCCTCACAAGAATTTCAAGCCTTACTGGATGCCACTATGGCCTCATCCTTGCAGAAGGCCTTTGCATCTGCCATGGGAGCGGTGTTCACATCGTTCTCCCAGTCCTTGCAAGCCATGTTGTTACCCTCTATGGTGGCCCCCGCCCTCCTGGGTGCCGGGATCCCCCCGCCTGCCCCTGCCTTGCCTGGTGCCCGTCAGGCGTGGGCAAAGGCTAAGCACATCGACTCCCACTCCTTGATGCAGGTTCTACCTGCCATGATAGACACGTCTGAGGCGGTCACAGATAGCGTGCATCCTACAAGCAAAAGAGCCCCTGTCTGGGCCAAAAAGGCTACACTATGGAAACGGGCTAGGGCCCATGAGGAAGGGTCGGATACCGACCGGACTGCGGAGGCTGACTCGGACGTGCTAGAATACGCCTCTTACGATGAGGTTGAGTCGGTGAGGATACGGGTGTTACCCCTTCTGGGACCACTACACGAGGTCTTCTACCTGGCCCCACTGGGGATGGTGCGGCACTGTTGGATCCACAGGGCAACCCCCTGTTCGACCCAGATGACCTGCGTCACCCCCGGTCAGCCGAGTGGGAACCCCCAGGGCATATCGCACGACGCATGCGCAACCCCCTTTCTAAGGAGGGCCGCAATAATTTACGCGCTGAATGCCGCAGGCCTTCCCTCCCAGGCTCGGCCTGCAAGACCCCTGAAATTGACTCCAAGTTCGCCAATTTTTAAACAAGTCAGGAAACCAAAAAAGGGCCTGGATTATTCCCTAAAGGGATGCCAGGACAACATTTTGGATACCCTGGGCCCTTTGTCGAAGCTGTATGAGCTTCTGGATGCCGCTAGAGCTGGCAACTCGGTCCTGGATGTCGATGTGGCCATAGGATGGGTCCAGCGTGCTATTTGTCTCCTGGGGAATGCAAATACCGCTATGTCAGCGGAAAGACGTAAAGCGATTTTGCTGAAAATCGACCCCAAATTGGCTGCCATGAAGGTGGCGGAACCGAGTTCATCCAACGATGGGATGTTATTTGGTGATACCTTCGTGAAGGACCTGGGGTCCTACGTTAAAACCTTTACGACCATTGATAAAGCCGAGGCCAATATGAAGCGCATGTTTGCACCTAAGGTTTTCGGAGGGGCTGGGCGTAGTAGGAACCGTCCACTCGGCCGTGGATTCCGGGGCTCCTTCCGAGCCAACAGAGGTTCTTTTTCCCCTCCCGGGGCTTCTAGGATCCAAGAGCTCCTCCCTTCTTCCCAGCTAGAGGGAGATCCTGGGGTTCCAGATACCCCAGCGGTGCCACTTCGGGCAGACATCCTTATGGTGAGTACCCATTTTTCCCTTCTCGCTCAAGTACGGGTGGCGGGAAGGTTGGCCTTATTCTGTCAGGGGTGGGCAGCTGTGACCTCGGATGCTTGGGTGTTACAGTCAGTTCGGGGTTATCACCCCGAGTTTGTATCTCTGCCTGTCCAGTTGTCTGTCCCCAGAGAACTGTCCCTTCCCTCGGAACAGGAGGAGATGATTTCCACGGAAATCAGGGAGATGTTGACAAAAGACGCAATAGAGGAGTTGCCGCTTACCGCCCCAGGCTTTACGAGCAACCTCTTCCTGGTACCAATGAAAGGGGGAGGTGTCCATCCGGTGATAAATCTCCGACCCCTCAACGCGTTCCTCCGGTACCAGCATTTCCAGATGGAGGGCATACATTGCCTCAGAGTCCTCCTCCTTGCGTCAGATTGGATGGCCAAGCTAGATCTGAAGGACGCATATTTCACGGTGCCCATCGTGATGGGACACAGGGACTACCTCCACTTCACCTGGCACGGGAGATGGTGGCGTTTTACATGTCTACCGTTCGGTCTATCCTCAGCTCCTTGGTGCTTCACCAATATCATGAGACCGGTGGTGACCTTCCTCCGTACGCGTGGCGTACACCTGATTATTTACCTGGATGACATTCTAATCATGTCCCAGTCCAGAGACCGGCTGCAGGTACATGTGGATTGGACGGTCAACCTGCTTCAGAACTTGGGGTTCATGATCAACTGTGCTAGAAGGGACCTTGCACATCAACTGCCTGGAACTCTTTGCGGGTGCCTTCGCGATTCGCAGCCTTACTCCAGCGCCTGAGCAGATTGCTGCGTTCTCCTCAAGATGGACAATGTGTCGGCTGTGAGTTATATAAACCACCTGGGGGGAACCAAATCCAAGATGTTGGCTCTTTTAGCGAAAGATTTCTTACATACATACAATAATGTCTCTGTGACAGCGGAACACATCCCAGGTCTGGACGATTCGAGTACGGATTGGAATTCCAGACATTTACGAGACTCTGGAGATTGGCACTTACACGTTTTGGTGTTTCGGAGTCTAGACAGGTTATGGGGTCAGTTCGTGATAGACTTGATCGCATCCCGCCTGAACACTCAGTTGCCAGACTTTTACAGTTGGAGACCAGACCCAGATGCAGTGGCGACAGAAGCTTTCCTTCAGGAGTGGCCGATGGGTCGTCTCTATGCCTTTCCCCCATTCAACATGATTGGTCGCACGGTCTCGAAACTGGTCCGTCACAATTGTTCTCTAATGTTGATCACCCCTCTGTGGAGGTCTCAACTGTGGTTCCCGTGACTGCTGCAGTTGTCGATACCTTATCCACGGTTGATCCCGAGTTTCCAAGAACTCCTTCTGGATCCAGATGGGAACTCGATGGACTGGTGTTACGTGCGAGTGGCTCCTTTAAGGGGACCTTGGGATGTCCCAAATGTTTCGCAATCGACTCTCCTACTCCTCGATAATGCATGGGTTCCAGGTACAAGAGCAGCCTACCGATCTTCATGGAGTTCGTGGTCTAGTTGGTGCATGGGACGGTCAGTGGATCCCGTATCGGCACCTCTCCATTTGATCTTAGAGTTCCTCACTCTCATGTTCAATTCGGGCAATACTTATCGCACTATCAACCTTTTCCGTTCAGCTATTTCGGCAGGCCATAAGGGTTTGGATGGTTCACCCATCAGCAGACATCCTTTTGTATGTCGCCTTCTCAAGGGTATTCGTCTCGCTCGCCCACCTATGACTCGTTTCTCTGCCTTCTGGGACGTCAACGTGATGTTACAGTTTTTATCGTCATGGTACCCTAACCAAGGACTGACACTTAAACAGTTATCCTCTAAGTTAGTGATGCTACTCTGCTTGATTTTGTGTAAGAGAGTGTCTGACGTCAGGGCCCTTGATTGGGACGCCATTACTTTTACTCCTGAAGGTGTTTCAATATATCCAGGAGGACTAAATCGACATCCAAGTCATTTGTATACCCCAGATTCTCAGGGAGTCCAGCACTCTGTCCAGTGGATTGTCTGAAATCTTATCTGGATGCTATGCGGTCTCTTTGTTAGTTAGATTTACATCTGTTATTCATTTCATTTAGGTCACCTTACCGACCTGTATCGACCCCGACTCTTGCACGTTGGGTGCGCTGGCTTCTATCTTTAGCTGGAATTGACACTTCTATCTTCACGCCTCATTCAGTACGTGGTGCTATGGCATCGAAGGCTTCTGCAGTCGGCTGTCGTCTAGAGGACATTATGCGAGCGGCGGATTGGTCTCAGGAATCGACCTTCTGTAATTTCTATTTCAGACCAATTGAGCACATCGCATCTCAAGTAATAGCGCAGCTTTAAACTTGCATAATATGAGCCTCCGTGTCTTTAATAAAATTCCCAGATTTTACTATTAACATGACGTAAAGTCATGATTTTATTAAAGACACGGAGGCAAATATTATTCAGACCCACCCTCCCGGTGTTGGGTCACTGGATGAGATGCTGTTGGACTTTTCAGGTATGTTGCAATCTGGTCTGTTTACGGTGTAATGCGTATGGATTTTATATTTACTCGTTGATGTTTTGGTTGTGGACGATTCTATGTTAATCATATATTCTGTATTACAGGTTTAAGTTCCTGAGTAGCAACCGACATAATTATTTGGTAAGTCTTCAGTTTTGAGTTTGGTTATTACCATATTTCTATCTCTCTTTTAGCTTGAAGTTATCGATTTGTTCCTGTTTCCTGTTCTTGCCAAGTGGGATGTCGTTCGTGTTTCCTGGTCTTTGGTTTTTGCAAGAAAGAGGGGGATTGTGGGAGACACAGGCCTTTTATAGTCACTCCCTCTGTTATGTGATTGGTTGCCTGTGTGCCTATACAGTTTTTTCTTTCATTTTGATAATATTTATATTCCTCTATCTTTGCTGCTGAGGGAATAAAGAAAGAGTTATGCATAATACTCGCTTCCGTGTCTTTAATAAAATCATGACTTTACATCATGTTAATAGTAAAATCTGGGAATTTTGTGATAAAAAGTGAAGACAAGATCATGCTACAAAACAAAATCAGGGACTGTAGTATTAAAGACACTATGCATCAAAGTCACTACAGATTAATTTAGTAGTTTTTGTTCAAAGACACTGTCCATGAACTCTAACAAACGTTGACATTGCCTTTTTTGACAATTGACAATGTTTACATTTGTCAATTAGAATTCCCTTTATCAGGATATCAGTCAGACAGCCATTGGACACATTATCTTGTGATACTTTCAATAACTTTCAATAGCTGAGCATCTTTATGTTCTACATTGTAAAGTGTTGTGAATACTTCTGATAGAGTAACACTGGATTTAAGCATCTGATTTGTTGAAACTACTAAAAAAATTTACATTGTTCATATTTCCATACCACCAATGTAATATATTTCCATTTAAGGTAAGGTGATGGAATGCACGTTTGAGTTTTTTGATGCTATACAGTTAGTATGTATTTATAAATTACTCATCAGATTTCTCAGCTGCATGAAATAATAGACAAACTCAAACTCATATTACAGATTGAATGCTTAAAACATTAGTTTAAAAATTATAATGGATTACAAATATATTATGCTATTATTATGGTAATTGCATGTAACATTATTATTGACAAATGCACACACTTTTAGTGGTTACTAAAATTCCTACATGGGTGAATTAGTTGTATACATCAATTGTGTGAAGTTAAAGAATCATTAAAGGAACCCAGACCACTTCATCTCAATGATGAGAATTAATAACAAGATGTTTTGGAGATATTATTTTGATAATTTATTTATAAATCTCCAGCAGATTATGCATTGTCGTATGATTGTGATGTAGATTCATTTGTGGCGTATTGAAACAGACAGAGACAGATGGTATGGGAAGCTGTACTTGCCAGAGCTTACAATCTAAATATAATGTAAAAATGATAATGAGGAGTTAATGATCCTAGTTAGTATATGAGCTTACCAGAAAGTGACTGAGAAATCGGGCCTAACTTGACCAGCTACCGCAATTGTGGCTGTTCAGGAGTATTGAGACTTAATAAAGATGTTGAAAGTAAAATGTATGAAGGGGTTTGTTTATTTTTCTAAATTTAGCTAGAGATAGTGTTTGTTGGGTCTGTGAGTTTCTGAGTCATTATTTGTCTGTAGAATAATTGAACAACCGTGACAGATATAATGTGTGAAGTATGAATATCTATTATTTTAAAGGTTGCAAATATAAACATGAGTGTAAATATAAAAAACTGTCAAAATACAACGTCCCAGTGGGTCCAATAGGTTAAATGTGAAACTCTAACCCCTAGGTGGGATTCCCCTAACCAACACCAACAAATATACAATAAAAATATAAATAAGGTGGAGTATCTTATATATAATTTCCAAAATTAAAACAAGGAAAACAAATACTAGTGCAATATTGTCTGAATATAAACATTAAGTAAATAAAGATAGATGTTTACACTCACAAGTGTAGAGCCAGTAAATGTTGGCTCAATCTATAAGCGTTGTGGGATTTTTCAGGGTCCAACTCCCTCTTCTGTATGTTGAAATATTAGATGATCCTTAGTAGTAGTCACCACTCCAGTGATTTCCAAAGTGCTTTATTTGGCATACTCTGTCTTGTGATGAAGCAGTTGTCAGTCTGCCCCTGCCATAGGGCATAGTTAAGCTACCCGCTGCACTGACAGAGCCCTTGTTGCCACTTTGGGAAGCTACGTTCATAGCAGCCTTTGATGCTATATGCCTTCTAGAAAAGGATCGAGGCCCGGCGGGAAACGCAATCACTCATCTCATCCATGGAGGCCTTCAGCAATGTTCTGGAGTAATGCTCTTCTTTTGGTCCAGAGGCCAAGATGGATACTGTGCCCATGAGCCAGTATCAGCCTGCTAACCCTACCACATGAACTGAGGGATTCGGTGGTTTACAGGCACCAGCTCATATGCCGGCATGGGCATGGGGAGCTGTGATGCTGGCACACCAACACACCTACTATCAAGACCTGGGGGACACTCATGTTCAGTTGGGAAGCAGTGGCAAGGACATTCGGCAACCTATGGTTGAAAGTGAAGACAGAGCCCAAACTAGCCAGTCTGCGGCATCGGCTGATTCATGGACCATATCCAAACTCCAGTCTGTTAAACCCATCTAAGAGATAGTGTTTATATCAGACAAAGAGTTTTAGATTTTGGTACCAAATCCTATATTTACTCTCAGGTTAATTAGCATACAGTTGTATCACCCTCTGGAACTACTCATCGTGCCTATCTATGCATTGTCTCCTTACTTATGCTTGTTTGACTTGTATCTTTAATTTAGCATACTCTACATAAGTTAAAAAGAGGCAGCTTTTGTGAGGAGTTTATTTCCTAAAATTTACTTAAATTGCAATATTTAAGAGATCCAGTCACATGATTGGGCAGGTTGTTTGTTCATCATGGGAAAATAAACTGGTTATTTGCCCCCACCAAAACAAAAACCAAAAGCCAGCCTTCTCTTTTCCACACCCCATTTTTTTCTGGTGCCAGGAGGGCACTCTGAATAAAGAACCAAAGCAATATATTCAGACTTGCACAAGTCAATCTCTCCGAGATTCTGGTGCGTAGTGGCTAGGAAATCAGAATTTGGAACGATCACCAAATTGCCAAATTGCCGTTTGGTCTAAAAACAAATCTTTAAGTCCAGTATATACCCATTCAAACAAAATGCATGTAAAAATGCATGCAATGTGTCTTACTTAAACCCTTATTAGCATTTTTTTTGTTTTTTAATTTTCAATACGCCATTATAATTTACCTTTAGTTTAGTGGTATTACCTGTTGTTTTGTTTTGCAGTTTCATAAGATGAGGTGAGACTCCAGTAACAAAATAATAATTGTGATAGGCTAGAGCTGTAAAACATTTAGAATATAGACAACATATAGACAATATAATGCAACGCTATTATTATAAAAACTCATAGACTATACTAGACTATATACATTTAACAATGAGCTTAAAACAATGAATAAATGATGAATTGGACAGAATCAAACATTTACACAATTTGCAAGTACACCAAAGGGAAATATGATGATTTACTCAGCTTTAATCAGTTTAATATAGTTTCGGGATTTTTACACCTAAAGGACTCAAATTGCCATACTAGTTACCTGTGAGGAAACTTGCTTCTGGCAACTGATAATTAATTCTTAAATCTTAAAAGACTTTGAGCTTAGAAAACCCCTGAGCACATTTGTATGAAGATTAGACATTGTTTCTATTCACTTCTATTTCTTTGAAGTCTTTTCTTCAAAGATCCAGTTAGATGCTCAGACTGCATAAAACCTCTGTTGACAAAGTTGGCTTTTTATACATGTCACAGTCTTAAGCTGCCAAATTTAAAGTGTATATTCACCCCTTGGTTAAAATAACAAGCAACAAAACTAATTAGCAATGCTGCTGTTATCAAGCAGCTATTCAAATAATACAGAGCATACAGATTGTTAACAACATTCTCGCAGTGACATCACACAGTTGTATATGATAGTTTATACTGTAGCAAACTGAGAGAAATAATACCTTTTATCTGTATTATTTTCCACTTGGCAGCAGTGTTATAACAGATGGAGACTTAGCTACTAAATTATTAAAGCAATACAAATTTTCAAAATGCATATGAACACCAACAGACGACCTCTGAATCCCTTAGGTAATGAAACTAAAAAGAAGCTACATCCCATTGGCAAAGTAAAAAATATGTATAACAGAAGTTTATATTGTATGACTTAAGGATTTACTTTGAAAAAAAAAAAATGATGACCTTAGTGTGTTGTGTATATGTATATAAATTGCCTCATTGGGTATGTGGTTTCTTACTACATGTACCTCCTTAATTATAATTATTACAAAATAGTGTGACACAAATAAGCCCCTCCCCTTCCTGTCTAATGAGACTAATGTTATTGGCTAATGTTATTGGTCAAATAAAATATTAAATATGGCTGTGCTTTGAAGCTGGAACACACATTAGATTCTAACTCAAACCTCATAATGAGATCTATAAATGTCCATAAGTATACCGTGTTTCCCCAAAAATAAGACCGGGCCTTATATTAATATTTCCCTCGAAAAACACACTAGGGCTTATTTATATCTTATTTTGGGGGAAAACAGTTTCAAGCATACGCTAGAAAGCAGGTCTACATTCGGGGGAATACTCCCGAACAAAGACCAGTTTAATAGGGAATGAAATCCCAGAAATCTATGTTTGGGGAGACGTCCCCGATTATATATTAGCTTACTCACGAATGGAATCCCGTGAATCTACATTCGGGAAAAACTCCCCCAACATAGATTAGCAAACTAGCGATTGGCGACTATGGCTTATTTTTAGGGTAAGGCTTATATTACAAGTATTTGCATATACATCAGTATGTGTTTTTCTGTTAGTATGTGTCTGTATGTGTTTTCACATACATTTGTGCTAGTGTGTGTATGTAAGTTAGTGTCCCTGTATGCAAGTGTTTAATTATGTTTCTATGTATGTGTGTCAGTGTGTTAGTGTATTTATCTGTAAAAGTGTCTCTATCTGTGTGCTCATTTGTATCTATATTCATATATATATGTGTGTGTGTGTGTCTGTGTGTGCATCAATCATGAATTTAGTGTCACAATTTGAAAAAGTTGAATAAAACTGTTCTATTCACTTGAAGTAGTTTTGATGATATTACCTGCATTTATTCCTTTATGAATGCATGGTAAGATGCTCGCTACATAAAAATAGAGAATTGGACTATTACAGGGTCCTTTATTGTACATTGATATTTTTATTGCTGCAGATTGGAGTATGAGTTAAAATTGCTCTTCTGTTTCCTGTAGGGCTGATATGGCACTTTAACACCCAATGTCACCTGAGATTCATTTCTATTTTCACATCAATGAAGCAAGATTTTTTTTTTCTGTATGTGTCAGATAATAAAAGAGTGGCAAAGTCTAGCATTGTCTACAAAGCAAATTTGTTGTTATATAAATAAATATAAAATTATTATCATATAGTAGTAAGGGCGTATACCAAAAAATAAGCTTTATTTATAAAATATAACAAGGTTGAAATAGAAAAGAAAGATGTGTGTTCTAATGAAACACCTTATTTTATTTTGTAATTAATATCACTTGACAAATATCCTGGTGTTGGACCAAAACATTGATGGGATGATTTATTGATAATATTGTGTAGTGCATTTGCAGTCATGTGTTAATTAATTGAGATATGGATGTGAATCCAAATGGAACCTTTTCATCAATAACATATAAACACAGACTTGCTGGGACTGAGGTCATTTTTTTGTATATTGAGTTACTGAAAATACAAGCTAAAACATCTGTGTTAGTTTGCTTGATAATCTCTTAGGTACTCCTTTAATATGACAACTTAATGGGGTTTGTTCCATGCTTGTTTATATTGGTCTGATATATGCACTTTCCTTTTAAAAATGATGGACAACCGGATGATATATATCTGCTTTTCTCAAATTCTCATAGGTTGTTAGCTTATTTGAGCAAGGCATTCTCTATCTATGGTATTCCCTTTGTATAACTGTAAAGCACTAAATATACTGGCACTGTATACATAGTAATATAGGGAGAAAATGCTATTTGGTGAGCAAAGTAAAACTTCACTCTGCTTCTAGAACACAACCCACAGTGTTTTACCAGAAAATATATTTTTCTTGAAAGGACCACTATAGGCACCCAGACCACTTCAGCTTAATGAAGTGGTCTGGGTGCCAGGTGCACCTAGGATTAACCCTTTCTGCTGTAAAAATAGCAGTTTTAGAGAAACTACTATGTTTACTTTAGGGATAATCCAGCCTCTAGTGGCTGTTTCATTGATTTTCACAGTGAGAAGACGCCAGCGTCCATAGGAAAGCATTGAGAATGCTTTCCCATGAGACTGGCTGAATGCACGCGCGTCTCTTGCCGCGCATACGCATTCAGCCGATGACGGGGAAAGGAGGAGGAGCGTCTCAAGCACCGAGGGAGCCCGGGGCTGGAGAAAAGTAAGTGTTTAACCCCTTCCTCTCCATCCAGCCGGGCAGGAGGCGGGAGTGCACCCTCAGGGCACTATAGTGCCAGGAAAACGAGTATGTTTTCCTGACACTATAGTGGTTCTTTAAGCCATTAGTTGACATTATTACCAAAATACTACTTTCAACACTGAATTTCTCTTTGATTAATAAAAACAAGGAAAGGAATTTGTTAAAAGTTGGGAAGAAAATGTGCACATTAAATCAGGACAAATCATAAGTTTAATGCATTGCTTATTATTCAATTAAATAATGTTAGTTTGTACGCTTATGTTTTAGTTAATTTATCTATAGTGAGTTTTAGAGAATATCCACTGTTAATTGTATTTAAATATTTTATGTAGTCAGGCTTCAGGCAAGATCTAAAATGGATGCAAAAATGCCATGTCAAAAACAATTGGGGGGTGACCTAATGTCCTTCCCCCTGGCCCCCGCCCCTGAGCGGTGGGTGGGGGCCCTAAATACAAATTGGGGGGGGGACCTAATGTCCTCCCCCTGGTCCCCACCCCTGAGCGGTGGGTACTGGCCCTAAATGAAAATTTAACCCCCCTCCCTCCCCAGGTGACTAGGGGTCCCCAAACCCCTAGTCACCCCCTCCCCCAAAAAATAAACCCCTACCTACCCCCCTCACCCTAAAAATAATGAGGGGGGACCTTTAACTAAGTACCTGTAAATGTAAACATAAACTTACCACTTGATGTTTTCTTTCTTATAAAATCTTCTTTTTTCAGCCCCCCCCCCACCAAAAAAATAAAAAAGAGTGCAAAAAAAAAAAATCCATCTTCACCCGGCTAGGGCTCCGCGCAGACTGAGCTCTGCAAGGCGGGGGAAGGCTTATAAAGCCTTGCCCCGCCCTGCAATTAGGCTCAGAGCACTCTGATTGGTGGGTTTAAGCCATCCAATCAGAGTGCTCTGACAGTTAAATGAAGAGACTGGCAGGTAAGTCTCTACATTTACCTGTCACAGCACTCTGATTGGTTGGTTTGAAATCCACCAATCAGAGTGCTCTGTGTCATTTTACACAGCGTGGGAAAGTTCTTTGGAATTTTCCCACGCTGTGTAATTTGACTCATAACACTCTGATTGGTGGATTAAGTAACCAGTCAGAGAGTTATGAGTCAAATTTAGTTTAAAAGCCCCCACTCGTACATCGCGGGTGGGGGCTCAGGAGGGGGGACCTTTTTTTTTACAGTGAGCAGCCACAGGCTGTTTAATAGACATGACCCTACTCGCGGTATAGCGAGTTGATGCATAATTTACTAATACTAAGTAATCTTTACTTAGTATTAGTAAATTTGGCTGAAAGACCAATTTAGGTCTTTCAGCCTTTTAGTAGATAGCTCCCTAATACCGTGGGAATTAGGGAGTTATCTACTTATTCATTCCTGTCATTACATGACTGGCTAAGTAATTTACATTTTATATGATTGTATGTTACTTGATTGTTGTAAGTGTTGCAAATGCTTACAGCTGTATCCTGTCTATGTTTGTATACTTTTTATTTGAAATTGTATACAGTGTAACATTCTTCTTCTTTCACTGGGTAAGTATATTAGTACTTAGGCAATACTGTGCTTCGGAAGTTTGTTTTTTTGGCAGTTTGACACCTTGGAACTTCGGCAACTTCGGAACTTCGTCACTTCAGCAATTCAGCACTTAGGCACTACTACACTTCGGAAATTCAGTAATTTCGGCACTTCGGCTATTCAGCTATTCGGACATTCAGAAGCACCCGAATGTCCGAATTACCCGAAATTCGGCCGAATTTTAATTTGGACCGAAACGAATTGCACATGTCTACTCCTTAGCTAGCATAAACTGTATTTTGAATGCCATTTGTGAAATGGAGGTTAATGCAAGCACTTTGCACAATTCAGAGAGACTAAACATAACCCAGAAGAGAAATTAATTTCTCTGTTGGTCAAAAGCATGATAGTTTTTGAATTACTTTGGAACCTCTACTGTGTGTTAGGTACATAATCATCCTATTAAAAAAATGCAGTTATACATATATTACACTATCTTGCAGAAGATAATGTTTTATGTTATAAATAAAAGTATTTGGATTTATAATGGTGTGGATTACTTTTTAATCTGTGCAAGTTTTCAAACTTTAATTAGGAATGATTACTAAATAATTTCTCTTGAACTTTCAATTAAAACCATTACAGGTGACAAATTAAAAGACAATGCCCCACAGCAGAATACACTCAGTTACTGAAATGTGATGAAATTGTAATAATCATAGAATTCAATATTTGACAATACAAATAAAATTCAATGTTCTTGTACTACACTTCACTTGAAGCTTTGGGAAGTGTTGACCTTTGTAGAAAGATCTTCAGTTTTTTTTTGTTGTTGTTGTTGTTTTTTTATTTCTAAAATGTCATTGTCTTTCCACAATCCAACTGCTGTACATTCAAAGAATCAATTATTTTTCATCAAAACAAAACAGAGCGTACTTTAGGAAAATATTGCTTCAGCACCATGCAAATCAATAACCTAGCATTTGTGAACCTGTGCCAAAAAAAAAGACATCAGCTATTGTTAAAATATAATCTAAAATATATCTGTGTGTCAGTGTGTGCATCTGGGTGTATGTGCCAGTGTGTGAATCTCTGTGTCAGTATATGTATCTGTGAATGTGTGTGTGTATATGCCAGTGTGTGTATCTGTGTGTCATTGTGTGTATGTTCCAGTGTGTGTATTTGTGTGTTAGTTTGTGTATATCTGTGAGTTTGTGTGTCAGTGTGTGTACATGTGCGTATCTGTGTGTCAGGGGGTGTGTGTATGTGCCAGTGCCTGTATCTGTGTGTCAGTGTGTGTATCTGTGTGCCAGTGTGTGTATCTGTGTTGCAGTGTGCATATATGTGTGTCAGTGTATGTATCTTTTTGTGTATGTATTACTGTGTATCTGAGTGCGTCTGTATCTAAATGTCAGTGTGTATCTGAGTGTGTGTGTGTATGTGCCAATGTGTATATCTGTGTTTCAAGATGTGCGTATTTGCCAGTGTTTGTATCTGTGTGTGTATGTGACATTGTTTGCATATGTGTGTCAAATTATGTGCATGTTTCAGTTTGTGTATCGTTGTGTCTGTGTGTGTGTATGTGTTATTTTTTTCACATGTCTGTATCTGTTTTAATGTGTATGTTTATCTGTTTAAGTATGTATATATGTGGCAGTAAGAATATGTACAAAGGATCAGCGCTAATATACTATATCTTACAGAGATAAATGTAAGGCAGCACACCTGAAAATAGGGCTCCCTCACAGGCCCTATAGAGTAGACAAAACTAAAAAAGGTGAAAGGGGAGACAGCGCCACAGGTGAAATAAAATATAAATAAATAAATAAACCTGATTATAAACTACACAAGCACATATACAAGACACTATATAAGAGAAAATACATACAAGATAAAAAAACAAAAAGAGCTTGAAATATGGATAATGAATAATAATCAAGAGTCCAAAGATTAAGTCCAAAAGAGTCTATGCCTGATAAATGCAGCAAAAAAAAGTCCAAATACAACCTTGTATAAGAAGTCAGTCACAATCTTGTCAGGGGAAGTAATCCTCAGTAACGTATGGACATGGAATATTTCAAATCCATTTGAAAAAAATTAAAAGACAGCATATAATGGTGCAGTATATCCCAACAGGTACTAAGTACTGTTTTTAGAGGTCTATATGGTCCTACTCACGTTTTCCAGAGCTATAAGACTAGCTCTAGTGTGGATGGCATACAGTGGTATAATCCCCACTTATGGGATACGTGAAGTTTTGTAGTGGATGGATATCTTGTTGGTATAAGGACCATATGAAATGTAAATGAAACAATAATAATATATGTGGCAGTGTATGTACATACATCCCAGCAACCAAACACCAACACAGCAAACACAAACATTATATACAAAAACACTCCTGAATTCAAAATCAAAATTATATACAAAACTCACACACTCTTCATTCAAACACCAATACTACACACAAATGTACACCCGCATTTAAAAGCCAACACTAAAACTAAACACCCCACTGCACACAGATGCAAACATTACATATAAACACAACCCTGTGCTCACGTTACCAGGATCCATGTGTGGGCAATCAATGTTGACCTCCTGTAGTGCATCCACTACACACACACACACACAGCATCCACTATACACACACACTGCATCCACTACACACACACACTACATCCACTATACACACACACTGCATTCACTACATACACACTGCATCCACTATACACGCACACACTGCATCCACTACACACACTGAATCCACTATCCATACACTCTGCCTCCACAATACACACAAACACTGACTGTGCATTAATTATACACACACACGCAATGCAATACACACACACTGCATTCACTGCTTCGACTGCACAAATGCACACACTGCACACAATACACCCACTGCATAGACTACACACTGCATAACATAATGGACGTGGGCGTGTTTTGGTTGGTGTGGTTTTGTTGGAGGGAGGGCAGCATTTCATGCTTGGACCCAGGCAACACAATGCCTTTGGCCGGCCCTGCACCCACATGCATACTAACAGACACACATACTGAAACACACATGCACACATACAGGCATAAATACTGAACCAGACACACAGACATATACAGACACACATACATACTGACATACATACATACACATGCATACTGAAATATATACCCATACATACATACATACATACACACAGACAGACAGACTGACAGACGTACAGACATACATACTGACATACATATACACATACATACTGACAAACATACATACATACATACATACACACATACATACTGACATACATACATACATACCTACACACATAATTGGATTATCTCTTACAAAAAAAAATTTGTATCGAGAGATAGAGGGAAAAAGACCAGAAAGAGAAAAGCTCTAGAACTGGATAAACATAGGAATTCACCAAAAACCTATTAAAGGCAGAATAAATGAGATCTGCTGCACAGGAGGTGTAGCAGTACAGAATCCAGGAGCTGATAAATATTAAAAGATAGTAATTCAGTTGCAGGAAATCGGATAAATATAAAAATTTGTGTATATACACAAACTATATATGTATGGCAGAGTTATCTCATAGCCCAGAAAGCAGAATTCTGGAAAAAAGATAATATGTGCCAAATGATATACTTTCACTCACTACCTATGGAGGAAGAAAATAAATAATTAAATAAACTATCACTTAATATAGTGTGATAGAGAAATGTCTATAGTTGGGCAAAAAGCCAGTACATAGAGCTGGCTGCCCTAAGCAATAGATAAAATGTATCACCAAAGAATAGATTAAAAAGTAACAAAAATTTATTGAAACATGAAAATATATTAAAAATAAGTCCACATAGAGAGCAATAGAAATAAGGAGGGTAAAATATACACAGTAACCTTAAGCACCGGCACGGATGGATTCAGATTGCGATGTTGATGCAGTAGCTGGCATCTGGTGACCGGTGAGGTCGGTCTGCGTTCCACAGTGCGTTCCACCCCGAGCCTCACTTCGGGGGAGCTGCGCTGCTGATCAGATGTTGCGATCAGAACACCAGTGATCGGGAAAGTTGCCGGGCTGCTGTGCTGACACCTCCTCTCTCTCGTCCTTGTGTGGACAATCTGTAACCTCGAGCTTCGTCTGACGCGTTTCGTAGGGGTAGCCCTACTTCCTCAGAGACATCTACATTCACTCCCTTATGGGGATGCTTATATACCACTCTCTCTATCCCCAATTGGTTAATTGAAGGATGGGTACATCGTGATGCATTCAATATATCGCTTTGGCTATGATACATATATTGTACAGATAAAATAAAAGATATATACATACATATAAATAAATATTTTATATAATATATATATATGAGAAGAATTATATTCATGGCATTAATTTAAAAATTGTGTACATAGAACTCATGGAAATATATATTTCACTAAGATATCAATTTACAGCTGCTGTTTTTATCTAAAAATGAATGAATTAGCATCCTACATAAATCTTATATCACATTGGATGGTCATACCCTAAATATACAGTAGAGCAATAGCACAGTGTTTACTTTTTAGAAATGCATATCATTCAAAAATTGCTTTACTATTTGTGGGGTTGCTTCTTTTATGCATTTGCTGTTGTCTGTAACGCAATCAAAATCATATTAGTCATTGAGTCTCATATAAGGTGCTCCTTTAGTGTATATGTACGATGGATGAATGAAACAAAAACAGAATAGAAATAAGCAAAATAAAAATAAAAATAAAAATAAATATAAAGATAAAAATAAGGATACATTTAAGGATAAGATAAATATAAAAACAATTAAAAAACGATGATATAAAAAAACAATATATGCTTTAAAAATAGGATAAAACAATTAAAAATACAATGGTACTGGATTTAAGAATAATAAAAATAGAGATATATGTAAGAATAGAAATAAAAATAAATAAAATAAAAATAAAATGCACATAAAAATAAAAATAAATATAAAAATAAAAATAAAAATAAAATAAGAATAAGAATAAAAATAAAAATAAAAATGAAAAAAAATAATAATAATAAAAAATAATAAAAAATAAATAAAAAATAAGAGATAAGAGAATAAAAATGAAAATAGAGATGTAGAAATAAAAATAAATATAAAAATAAAAATAAAGATTAAAATTAAAATTAAAATATATAAAAATGATAAAAATTAAAAATTGCCACATTAGATTTAGAATGAATTAATATATCTACACTAAATGGAGTCTTATAAAAATGCATTTAATTCAAAATCTATGTTGAGACCGTGGGGGGCTAGAGTGTTGAGGGAAAATATCCATTTGGTTTCAGCTTGATCTAAATTGATGTCTATACTCCCTCCTCTCCAATGTACATCCACCTTTTCTATGGCCATAAAAGTTAGTCCTGTTGGGTCTGCATTATGTGTTTCTTTAAAGTGTTTTGATAAATTGTGGGTTAACAAGCCTCTCTTGATATTTCTAATATGTTCTGCAACTCTAGTTTTCAGGAGTCTTTTCGTCCGTCCCACATATTGTTTATTACAGGGACATGTAATAAGATATATTACGCCCCGAGTATCACAGTTCATATTGGTCGTAATTTTGTATTCTTTTGAGTCATAGGATGATTTGAATTCATTATTTATTACATCTGTTTTAGGATTATTTCTACATCCAATGCATTTCTGACATCTTGAAAAGCCATTTCTATTGCTTTGTTCCCTCTGAATGTTCTCGGATTTCATAGTTGGAGCCAACATCAATTTTAGGTTGGGGGCTCTTGTAAAGATGATCTTAGGTTGTTCTTCAATCAGCTGTGACGTGGTGGGATCACTTCTCAATATTCCCCAATGTCTCTTAAGTATTCTCTGGATTTTCTGTGATTGATTACCGTATTTAGTGATGAAGGCTGGGGTGTTAGTATATGTTTTATCTTCCTTAGTTTTATTGCACAGAGTCTCTTCCCTTGGTATAGCTAGCGTTTTCTCTACAGCTTCTCCCAGGAGATCTTCAGGATACCCTTTCACAATGAATCTCTCCTTCATTTCTTCTATCTGTTCTTTGCATATTTCCAGTTGTGAACAGTTGTGTCTTACTCTTCTAAATTGATTCTGTGGGATATTTCTCAACCATACTGGTCTATGGTGACTGTTGTAGGGAATGAAGCTGTTGCAGTCTACATTCTTTTTGAAGGTCTTAGTATGTAATTTATCTTCTTCTATGTAGATGTTCAAATCTAGGAACTCGACGTATTCTCTAGATTGAGCAAAGGTGAACTTGAGGTGATATGGGTTATTATTCAGATATATCTTAAATTCCTCTAGGGATTCTGGATCACCCTTCCATATGAAGAAACAATCGTCGATGTATCTCCGCCATAGGAACAGTTTTGCGCCAAATGGGCAATGGTCCCAAATGAACTCTTCCTCCCATTTGCCCATAAATAAGTTGGCATAACTTGGCGCAAAACGTGTCCCCATGGCGGTGCCCTCTGTCTGAAGCTAGAAATTGCCTTCTGCCCAAAAGTAATTGTGTGTCAGAATAAAAGCAATGCATGTTACCAAGAAATCGATTTGATCGTTCTTTAACTCCGAATACGTGGCTAGGGAATATTGAATGGCTTTGCAGCCTTGCAGATGCTCAATAACAGTATAAAGTGACGTGACATCAGCGGTCACTAGAATCATGTCTGTTTCCCACTTCAAATTGGAAAGGAGGTTGAGAATCTGTGTAGAATCCCTTAAATATGATTTCAAGCAGATAACGATGTTCTGTAGAAATTGATCAACGTATTCTGATAAATTTGCTGTGAGGGATCCAATACCAGAAATAATGGGCCTTCCTGGTGGATTTTTTAGTTTTTTATGTATTTTAGGTAGGTGGTAAAATACCGGAATTCTTGGAAAGTTCACCCCTATATATTTAAATTCTCTTTCATTGAGGATTCCCTTTTCTTTGCCATAATTCAAAATTTCTCTTAATGCATCCATATATTCAGAGGTTGGATCCTTATCTAATCATTGATATGTGGCACTATCTCCTAGTAGTCTGAGATTTTCTTCTACATAGTCCTTAGTATTCAGTATGACCATCCCACCTCCTTTGTCCGCCGGTTTGATAGTTATATCTTTAAGTTTCATAAGTTCCTTTAGGCATTTTCTTTCTTTCTTACTCAGGTTGTCTTTTTTATAAGCATCCCCATAAGGGAGTGAATGTAGATGTCTCTGAGGAAGTAGGGCTACCCCTACGAAACGCGTCAGACGAAGCTCGAGGTTACAGATTGTCCACACAAGGACGAGAGAGAGGAGGTGTCAGCACAGCAGCCCGGCAACTTTCCCGATCACTGGTGTTCTGATCGCAACATCTGATCAGCAGCGCAGCTCCCCCGAAGTGAGGCTCGGGGTGGAACGCACTGTGGAACGCAGACCGACCTCACCGGTCACCAGATGCCAGCTACTGCATCAACATCGCAATCTGAATCCATCCGTGCCGGTGCTTAAGGTTACTGTGTATATTTTACCCTCCTTATTTCTATTGCTCTCTATGTGGACTTATTTTTAATATATTTTCATGTTTCAATAAATTTTTGTTACTTTTTAATCTATTCTTTGGTGATACATTTTATCTATTGCTTAGGGCAGCCAGCTCTATGTACTGGCTTTTTGCCCAACTATAGACATTTCTCTATCACACTATATTAAGTGATAGTTTATTTAATTATTTATTTTCTTCCTCCATAGGTAGTGAGTGAAAGTATATCATTTGGCACATATTATCTTTTTTCCAGAATTCTGCTTTCTGGGCTATGAGATAACTCTGCCATACATATATAGTTTGTGTATATACACAAATTTTTATATTTATCCGATTTCCTGCAACTGAATTACTATCTTTTAATATTTATCAGCTCCTGGATTCTGTACTGCTACACCTCCTGTGCAGTAGATCTCATTTATTATACCTACACACATACATGCATCCATATACATACACATACATACATACTGACACATACATAGATACTGACATACATACATACACATACACACTGGCATACACATACATACATAAATACATACATACTGGCATACATACACATACATACATACATACATACACATACACAGCTCATTTTTCAGCCACCCTCCTGTTATTTAAATTTTTATTGCAGGAGGATGGCTGTGGCTGATGGGAGTCGGCTGGCTCTCCCCTCCTGTCTCTCTCCCGCGCGGAGGGAGCTGGGAGGAAGTAACAATTAACAACATTAATGGAATACAATTTAAGATGTAAGTTTCTTGTGCATTCTTCACCCCAAAATGTATAACTTTGCATTTGTCTACATTCTTTTTCATCTGCCGTTTGAGTACCCAGTTTCCTAATCAATCTAAATCCCTCTGCAGCAAAATAATATCCTGCTCCCATTATATTACCTTAATTAGTTTTGTGTCATCTGCAAACACGTGACTTTCAATGCCTATTGCGAGAGCATTTATAAATAGAAGTGGTCCAAGAACAGACCCTTGAGGGACAACACTTATGTCCAGTGTGACAATTTTACAAAAATCACAACTTTCTGTACTCTATCTTTAAGCCGATGTTTTACCGAAAAAATTCACAAAACATAATGATAACATCTTTAGCTGAATGAATCAGCTTTGGTTTATAGATCATATAATGATCTAATGATTTAATGAAGTCAGGTGTGCCGAAACATAGATCCTCAGATGTTGTAGAAATACAGCTTCCATGATGCTTTGTCATTCTAAAGCATTCCAAAGACATGCAAGGCATCATGGGAGCTGTAGTTTTACAACATCTGGAGAGCTACCTTTTGGGCACCCCTGATCTAAGTTATTTTGGTGCCTACTGTATTATTGGATACATTTGATTTGATTCGGTTTTAATACTTAAAAGCATTACAAGACATATGTTAATATATTAAACTGAGGATTACCCCTTCAGGAGGAAGTTCATGCACTTGTATGTAAAACACATTCCACATTTGAACTTGTTCCAGAATATTATGTCACATAAAAACTAAATCAGTAGGGATGTGCATGGTCAAAAAAATGTAGTTTGATTCGGGCAATTTGGCACTTCGGCAATTTGGTCAGTTGGGCACTTCTGAAATTCGGGACTTCGGCAGTTCGGCACTTGGATTCGGTTTGGCACTTCCACAAATTCAGGACTTTGGCACTTCAGGAATTCTGGACTTCAGCAATTCCCTAACCCTACCCCTAACCCTTCCCTACCCTAACTTTACCCCTAACCCTACCCCTAACCGTACCCCTAATCCTAACCGGTAGGGTTAGGGTTAGGATTAGGGTTAGATTCCTGTCATCATTGCATTAATATTCCCACCCTCTCCTGTTTTGCCACTTTTCAGAAACTCAAAGCACTTCGGCACTTTCGAAATTCGGCACTTCGGTTCAGCACTTTGGAAATTCAGCACTTTCGAAATTCATCAATTTGGACATTCGGAAGTGTCTGAATTGCCGAAATCCATCCAAATTAAAATTCGGACCGAAATGAACTGGACATGTCTAGTCATCATTTTTTTTTTTACTAACCCTTTAAGTATATTAAAAGTATAAGTTTTCATTTAGCAGGAAAGTCTATTTTTTTCCCCAGTGTATCATTTAAGTTTTGACATAGTGAATAAAGGGTACATAAACATGGAATGCATAGTTGTTTGTTACAGAAATAAAGAAGACAGGTGCATTATACATTTGTACTCACACATTACCTTAGATCGTGACATTTCTTGGTTGTTAAAAATCCCATGAGATAAATCATGAACCAAAAGCAAACTGCTATTTAAGATATTTAACATGAAACCTTTAACATGAAATGAATTAAAATACAGTATACTAAAATAAACTAAAGGAACATAAGACAATGAAGGGACAAGGGAGGGGACGGGAGTTCAGGTGTCCTTGAGTGAGTTGTGTTACTTTGGTTGGGTCTTTGGAAGAGCAATCTAGCAAAATAGTTAGAGTTACATTTATGTTATACAGAAGGTTAGATAGTTAGTACGGTCATTGATGTCAACATGATGCCGTAATTGAGACCTGTGCAATCAGTGTTTGGCCTGGTCTGAGTGTGTTTAAGCAATCATTTAATTAATTAGGTGCCTATATTTCTATCTGGCTCTAGTCTTCCTGCACCCCCAGTCCTTGGTATGAGCATCGTTTTTGCCCTTTAACCTAGAGACCATTTCCTCATTGAGGCATGCTGTCTCAACCCTTTTCAATACCTCCTGTACTGATGGGGGATTAAGGTCTCTCCAGTTACCAGCAATGCTAACCTTGGCAGCCAAAAGGAGGTGTGTGATCACAATTTTATGAGAAGATGTTTGTATTTCTGGTGCCATGTGTAGTAAAAAGCTTTCTGGTTGAAAGGGAACCCTTACCGAAGTTAAGTCATGTATGACATGCTCAACCTGCCTCCAAAGTTTTGAGCAGTCCCAGAAGATATGTTTGATGGTGCCTGGGGCGAGACTGCACCTCCAGCACAGTGGGGAGACTGTGGGGTAGATCTGGAAGAGACAAGATGGTACCAAATACCATCTCATTAATATCTTACAGTAAGCTTCCCATCGAGATAAGCTACTGGAGGAAGACCTAATGAGCTGAATCGCTTGTAGCCAAAGCGGAAGAGGAAAGTTTGTCCCAATGTCACCCTTCCACTGTTTCATGAAAGTGAGTTTAACCAGAGCGTCCGTGGCACTGAAGGTGTTGTAACACAAGGATAGCAACTTTTGTGTGTTGCGTTGTCCTATGCAGCAGAGGCCAAATGTCGAGAGCTGAGAGGTATCAACCGGTTGTAAACTTTTGTATTATGTGTTTAATTCTAAGAAGAGAAAAGTTCCCTGGCAGAGAGGGAAAATTCCTTTTGCAGGTCAGGGAAGGCCCTCAGCCCATGTGGGCCAAATAAGGAACTAATATTTGTTGCTACCCCCCTCGTCCAGGAGCCTAGTGGAATATCATCAGATAGAGTGTTCTGGACATGTAGAGGTGCACAATAGGTTTGCCTATCCCATCAGACTTGAGGCCTATCGCTTCCAACTTTGCAGGAGATAGGAGGAGGTTGGGAGTGCAACTGATCTCACCTGCATGGATATGGTGACATCCACATCAGATGGCCTAATTTAAATGGTGTTAAGCATGAGTTTTCTAGGGGAGCCAGATAAGGGCCTTGTATGAGTTAGAACATCAAAACCTTGCACCATTATTGATGCTCTATAGTACGTGGTAAGGTTTGGTATTCCCAAACCTCCTTTATGAAAGGGAAGCCAAGTCAGGAGTCTTGAGATCCTGTTTTTTTCCCCAAATGTGTGCACTGAAGTTAGATTGGAATTGCTACAGTATTTTGTTAGTAATCTGTATCGGGATTGTGCGGAAGAGGGTTAGGACACGTGGAAGAGACATCATCTTGATGGTGTGGACTCAGCCAAACCACGAGATCTCTTGGTTGCACCATAAGTCAAGTTTAACCTACATTTGTAGGAAAGTCTATTTTTAATGCTTTTCATTGTTCTCTTCACTTTGATTTGTATCTTCTAAGATATAGATGTATTAGAAAATACAAATCAAAGTGAAGAGAATGATAGTTTGTTCTTGGATTTTTGTTTCTTTGCTGAGTTATCTTTTTGCTTTTTTAAGGAGTGCTGACAAATACATGCCAAACACTAACAGTTTCAATACTGTTCATTACGTATTAATTTGTAATATTTTATTTATAAAATCTAATAATAAGGCTCACATAATTCAGAGGTTTGATTCTCTTTTGTTTTGCTGTTTTTACTTTGTGCAGTTCCGCTGTTCATAGAAGTGTGAAAATGTAAATATGTTTGCAGAACAAATGTGCTAAAACTTTCACTGAGCCTCTTATAATGATATTCTGTGAACATAAATACAAACAGGTCCAGCTGGCCTCACAATTTATATATAATGTAGCATTCTCTACTATTATACCAGACAGCTTGTCATCTTTGACTGCCATAAATAATGCCAACTAACATGCTGTATTGGGTATTTTTCATTACTAAATTGTGGCCAATGTGCCTTGTTGATACGTTGATGCAATGAAGTGTGAAATGAATGTTTATTGCCACAGATTTTCTCCAACATCATTCTGATAAGCCATATGTCCTTCATAATTGTTACAATTATCTGCAAACAAGATTTTAAATCCAAAACAACAAATTATTTTAGGCATACAAGAAGCTCTCTGTAGCGTCAAATAGAGGTCTAGAGAAAGAAATGGCATTGTGTATAATTTAGATGTGATCTTGGTGTGTGTTTCATTAGTATGCTTCACTCCTGGTAGCTTACTTTCTGCCTTTTTGATCTTACATATATCCAAAGGTATATTGACTCAAATAATTTATAATGTATCCATGAGACACTACATACACCTTTCTACTGTGGTATAGAGTAAGATCCACTGTGGTTAGCAACATAAATATAAGATGAAAAGGAATGAGACAGTAGAAAGAAAGAAATACGCCATCCTAACCCAACAATAGCTGTATTTCAAGAGACTAGTCCGATTTAGTCCGATTTTAGATACCGCATACATATAATGTTCAATAAAAGCTTAGATCATAAACAGGATGAGAAACTTTATTACTCCAGCTTTTATTATACTATACATCCTAAGACCACAAAGAAAGTCTTATACGTATTCAGATAGAGTCAATTGATATCATATACAGTGTTAGAAGCACATTTAAAGAAATCATTTTCAGAAGGTCATTAAATATAACCACAGTTATAACTATAATTGGTTAAATATTTAAATAGCAAGTCAAAAATCTAGAAGCTCTGGATAAGTGAAAAGTAAGACACAAAAAATAATAGCAACATATTTGGGGTTTTTTTAACCTCTCTTCTGACTCCTCTACATTTTAATGTCCCCCTAGTCAACCCCAAATGAATCTAAGTCCCCCATTTCACCTTTTTTTACAGCTTAATTTTTTTCTCCGGATCTATGTCCTAAGCACCACCATCTTAATGTTCCTGGATTATGTGTACCATATGGTCTTTATCTGCGTATAAAAGCTCGCTCTATGAAATTCCTGCGCATCCCCACTTTTAGACTTGGGCATTCGCTTTTTTCAGAATTTTGGACCAAACTTTCGGCAAGTTAGCCAGGAAAAATTATATTGAATGAACATGAACCAAAGACTGAATTGCAGTTGGCTCTTCTTTTATTTTCTTTAAATTTATTACAAGGAGGGAGCTACCTGTTTGTAGCTTTCTCTTTGTAATATTTAAAAATAGAAGCAGTGGGGAGCAGTGCCGCGAGTAGCGACATGTCTAGTAAAGAGAGAGCAGTCAATGACTGTTCCCTGTTGTTATTGTTGTTATTGCTGCCCAATCGTTAATCTTATTAACCCCTCAAGGACGGTGGGCATCCTATGCAGTCCTTGGGGACCCGGCTCTAAACATCCCAGGGAGTCCACCTGCTGCCGATCCAGGAACTCCTGGGCCATGTGATCGCGAGGTCTTTGCGAGGACCTCACGATCACATGGACAGAATAGCAGTCTAAGAGTATTTTAATATTAATATATATATATAATTTAATAAAATGTATTTTATTGCAGTAAAAGCAAACAGTATTATGACATTCACAGTTAAAATGTCATCCAGAACTAAAAAAATAACAACATTTCTTAATTTCTCATATTTTGATATATTTTATTGATATAAAATTATGTTTTGTAGCTAAATATTTGATTTTAAATGAAAGCTCTATTTCTCCTGAATAAAATGATATATAATACGTGTGGGTGCACTTAATATGAAAGAGGTGAATTACGGTTGAACAGACATATAGTCCAATTCCAAGTTTTGTTTACGTTTTATTTTGATCAAAACATGTACATTTGGCTCAGTCATTAAGGGTTTAAAGGGGATCTGGCACAGGTCCCCCATGCCCCCATTGTGGGGCACCTATTAATATAACTAACTTGGGGGAATATAATGTCCCCTACCAGCCCTTACCTGTGTCCCATGAGTGGTGGGGCTATTAAACTAAATGGGGTACCTATTATACATCTTCATCCCCACCCATTAGCGGTGGGTGCTGGCACTAAGTGATAATGGGTGGGAACCTAAGCAAAGGCTGAAAACGCTATATATACAATAGATACAGAAGGCCCAGAAAGCCAAATAGGAGTTAGAGAAGAGCTACAAGTACCTGGGGGTACCACAAACACATGGCAACCATAAGGAAGAGGCAAGGAGAACAGCATCTTCCAAGTTAGCATGGACAACATTTACTGAGAGGCACAACGAAGTTGATGGAATCGTATACTGAAATAATTGCACAAAATATGGATTGGACGGGGGTGGGGCCGGACTGCCATGGTGACTGAACACATGTTAGATCAGCTCCTGAGGGCAGTAGCCTTTTATCGTGGATAACAGTGCGTTTTTACTCCTCATGTGCCAGAAATCTGAGGCTAAAGGCCCAACCAACTGCTGATGTTGTTCCTGCACTTGGGACTGGGAATTTTGGCTCCTTTGTGAGCCATTCCAGGCTTCCTGACTTGCGGCCTACTTGGGCTGGGAGCGGGGCAGATGGCCACTGCCTTTTTCTCTTGCTCACCTGCTATACACCAGCCCCTCACCAAAATCTGTTGCTGGTTCCGCCCCCCCTTTGGACCGGTGGGTATGATCCCGGTCGCCACTGGGTTAGCTAAGCCTGTTCCAAAATTATTGGATGGAGGAACCCTGCAAGGTACATGGTACATGTCAAACGAGCATCCATAAAAATGCAAGGAACCAAGATTTAATCAGCACAACATTGCCCACAGTATAACACTGCCTCCCCCATCCTGGCTACTTCTCATAGTGTATCCTGCTGCCATATCTTCCCCGGGGAAAAATTGACATGCTTCTAGCCATCCATCTGATCTAAAAGAAAAAAGTGATTCATCAGACCAGGCAACTTTCTTCCATTGCTCAATGATTCAGTTCTGAAGCTCATGTCCCCATCGAAGGTACTTTCAATGGTGGACAAGGGCAACATGACTGGTCTGTGGATATTCAGCAAATTGCAATAAACTGTGTGCTCTGACACCTTTCTATCACGTCCAACACTAAGTTTTTCAGCAATTTCAGCTACAGTAACTTTTCTGTGTGATTGGACCAAATTAGATATTTTCTCCTAGTATGCATTAATGAGCCTAACACAGGTTCACTGGTTTTCCTTTCTTGAACCACTTTTGGTACCACTGCATACCGGTGACATCCCACAAGACTTGCGGCCCTTGTCAAAGTCACTTAGATCTTTTTTGCTTGCCTATTTTTCCTGCGTCTAACACATTAGGGAGCAACATATGGGCAGCATAGATTGAGGGCTGTGCCGCCACTGGATGACTGTTGCTACCATGCTGTGCATGCTGACAGCAGATATCCAATATGCACATAATTAATATTAGCTAGCATGGAACTTTTGTTGTGTGCTGGTTAATGATGTCCCACTGACCCTGCCAGAGGAGGAATTACACCTCCAATAGCAAAGGGGTTAAACTGAGTGCACGCAGTGTTTCATAGTGAAATGCTGCCATACAAACTCAGGACACAATTGTGGAAATGGCACTGCGGTCCACTTATGATGCAGCATTCTGCAAAATATTTATTTATTTTGTGCAAAAATTATAAAGATTCAAAAATGAAAAAAATACAGCATATCAATGAGGCCAAAATCTATTAAATGCATTAAAGTTGTATTGGTGACCGGAGTGTTCCTTTAAGTCAGCTATGCTTCAATTTATCTACTCTGGTCTTAAATTTTAAATTCACTTTGGATTATCACGTTATTTAATAACCCGGTTAATGTTGTTGTAAAATCGAGATACACATTTGATCATTTCTCGTTGGTGTTTGTAGTAGCATGGGCAGATGGACAGATACAGAGGTGGATAACTGGACTTATTTCATGGATATTGTTTTTTTTTTCTTGTTAACTTATATTTATCTCCTTTTTCAAGCCAGATTGCATCATTCGCATATTTGCATAATTAGCCTCTGTCTTCAAATGGACCATTTGCTACTCAATCCCTTGCAGAATCCTGGTTTATTAAAACTTGCATATACTCTGAATGACTGTGTGACTTCTTTGGTGTAAATGTAGTAACTAATTATCAAAAATACCTGTTCGTTATTTTTTTAACACAGGAAGGACTTTGTGCTTAACTTTCATTTCTCTTTTATCCCCAAACATCCTGCTTTGCATTTATCTTAATTTGTTTTGCATTATATATACTCTGGCAGGAAATGGGGTTAAATAACTCAGGGTATCCAAAGATAATCATAATCTATTACAATTTAATTTACAGAGAAGTTATATCTTTATATTGAGTCTCTGTAATAAAAACAATCAGTGCACACTATTTAATTTACCTACATAAGATCTATTTTCACTTTCTTTTAATGATCAGTCTTCTTTACCCAAATAAATCAGTTTGCACCATAAAGCATCCCATTAAAAAAAAAAAAAAAAACTATTTAGAAGAAGCTCTTGGGCTATGATGTGCTTTGCTTGAATTACAGAAACAAAAACCATCTGTGAGCCATTAAGATGGTGGCTCTGTAACTGTCTCTAAATAGATTATAGTCTGTCTTTTAACTCTAGAACTTAAGGGAAGGAAGTATAAACAATCTAAAGTTTCATGCATATACCGTAGCTAATTTTCTCCTTGAATACCCCAAACACAAACTACATCATTCTGTTAGAAGTGTTAAAACATCATAAAAAGTTTAAATCACTCTCTACGCCCATGTTCCCAGTAGAAAGTCTTCTTCCATCTGTGTTGAAATCTTGCATGTGTAATGTCTTATCTTACTTGAATTGGGCATTGAAAGTCATTTGTCAGTGTTTGTAAATGACACAAAACTAGGTAACTAATATACTCTGAACATGATATAACCTCTACTGAGGGATTTGGATAAATTGGGAGTCTGAGACGTTTTGTATGAGATTCAATACAGGTAAATGCAAAGTGATACATTTTGGAATAAAGAACCCGCAAGCCACGTATACATTAAATGAGAAATATAGTTAGAGATAACATTAAATGAAAAGGACTTTGAAACAATTGTAAATCACAACTAGGCAACAGAATGCAATTCCAGTCTGCCATTGCAAAAACTACTAAGGTGGTTTCCTGTATAAAAAGAGGTATTGATTCACGTGAATAAAATGTAATGTTGCTTCTTTATAAATCAATAGTAAGATCCAACCTTGAATTTTGGGCACCAGTTTTATAGAAGGATATTGCAGAACTAGAAAAGTACAGAGCCGAGAAACAAAATTAATAAGGGGTATGGAAAACATTAGTTAAGAAAAAAGGCTAGAAAAACTGCATTTGTTTTCTTTAGAAAAAAATGCATCTCAGAGTTTATATGATAGCA
>OW240914.1:163926239-164063209 GCA_933207985.1 Pelobates cultripes | reverse complement strand
TAATGATTTAATGAAGTCAGGTGTGCCGAAACATAGATCCTCAGATGTTGTAGAAATACAGCTTCCATGATGCTTTGTCATTCTAAAGCATTCCAAAGACATGCAAGGCATCATGGGAGCTGTAGTTTTACAACATCTGGGGAGCTACCTTTTGGGCACCCCTGATCTAAGTTATTTTGGTGCCTACTGTATTATTGGATACATTTGATTTGATTCGGTTTTAATACTTAAAAGCATTACAAGACATATGTTAATATATTAAACTGAGGATTACCCCTTCAGGAGGAAGTTCATGCACTTGTTTGTAAAACACATTCCACATTTGAACTTGTTCCAGAATATTATGTCACATAAAAACTAAATCAGTAGGGATGTGCATGGTCAAAAAAATGTAGTTTGATTCGGGCAATTTGGCACTTCGGCAATTTGGTCAGTTGGGCACTTCTGAAATTCGGGACTTCGGCAGTTCGGCACTTGGATTCGGTTTGGCACTTCCACAAATTCAGGACTTTGGCACTTCAGGAATTCTGGACTTCAGCAATTCCCTAACCCTACCCCTAACCCTTCCCTACCCTAACTTTACCCCTAACCCTACCCCTAACCGTACCCCTAATCCTAACCGGGTTAGGGTTAGGATTAGGGTTAGATTCCTGTCATCATTGCATTAATATTCCCGCCCTCTCCTGTTTTGCCACTTTTCAGAAACTCAAAGCACTTCGGCACTTTCGAAATTCGGCACTTCGGTTCAGCACTTTGGAAATTCAGCACTTTCGAAATTCATCAATTTGGACATTCGGAAGTGTCCGAATTGCCGAAATCCATCCAAATTAAAATTCGGACCGAAATGAACTGGACATGTCTAGTCATCATTTTTTTTTTACTAACCCTTTAAGTATATTAAAAGTATGAGTTTTCATTTAGCAGGAAAGTCTATTTTTTTCCCCAGTGTATCATTTAAGTTTTGACATAGTGAATAAAGGGTACATAAACATGGAATGCATAGTTGTTTGTTACAGAAATAAAGAAGACAGGTGCATTATACATTTGTACTCACACATTACCTTAGATCGTGACATTTCTTGGTTGTTAAAAATCCCATGAGATAAATCATGAACCAAAAGCAAACTGCTATTTATGTTATACAGAAGGTTAGATAGTTAGTACGGTCATTGATGTCAACATGATGCCGTAATTGAGACCTGTGCAATCAGTGTTTGGCCTGGTCTGAGTGTGTTTAAGCAATCATTTAATTAATTAGGTGCCTATATTTCTATCTGGCTCTAGTCTTCCTGCACCCCCAGTCCTTGGTATGAGCATCGTTTTTGCCCTTTAACCTAGAGACCATTTCCTCATTGAGGCATGCTGTCTCAACCTTTTTCAATACCTCCTGTACTGATGGGGGATTAAGGTCTCTCCAGTTACCAGCAATGCTAACCTTGGCAGCCAAAAGGAGGTGTGTGATCACAATTTTATGAGAAGATGTTTGTATTTCTGGTGCCATGTGTAGTAAAAAGCTTTCTGGTTGAAAGGGAACCCTTACCGAAGTTAAGTCATGTATGACATGCTCAACCTGCCTCCAAAGTTTTGAGCAGTCCCAGAAGATATGTTTGATGGTGCCTGGGGCGAGACTGCACCTCCAGCACAGTGGGGAGACTGTGGGGTAGATCTGGAAGAGACAAGATGGTACCAAATACCATCTCATTAATATCTTACAGTAAGCTTCCCATCGAGATAAGCTACTGGAGGAAGACCTAATGAGCTGAATCGCTTGTAGCCAAAGCGGAAGAGGAAAGTTTGTCCCAATGTCACCCTTCCACTGTTTCATGAATGTGAGTTTAACCAGAGCGTCCATGGCACTGAAGGTGTTGTAACACAAGGATAGCAACTTTTGTGTGTTGCGTTGTCCTATGCAGCAGAGGCCAAATGTCGAGAGCTGAGAGGTATCAACCGGTTGTAAACTTTTGTATTATGTGTTTAATTCTAAGAAGAGAAAAGTTCCCTGGCAGAGAGGGAAAATTCCTTTTGCAGGTCAGGGAAGGCCCTCAGCCCATGTGGGCCAAATAAGGAACTAATATTTGTTGCTACCCCCCTCGTCCAGGAGCCTAGTGGAATATCATCAGATAGAGTGTTCTGGACATGTAGAGGTGCACAATAGGTTTGCCTATCCCATCAGACTTGAGGCCTATCGCTTCCAACTTTGCAGGAGATAGGAGGAGGTTGGGAGTGCAACTGATCTCACCTGCATGGATATGGTGACATCCACATCAGATGGCCTAATTTAAATGGTGTTAAGCATGAGTTTTCTAGGGGAGCCAGATAAGGGCCTTGTATGAGTTAGAACGTCAAAACCTTGCACCATTATTGATGCTCTATAGTACGTGGTAAGGTTTGGTATTCCCAAACCTCCTTTATGAAAGGGAAGCCAAGTCAGGAGTCTTGAGATCCTGGTTTTTTCCCCAAATGTGTGCACTGAAGTTAGATTGGAATTGCTACAGTATTTTGTTAGTAATCTGTATCGGGATTGTGCGGAAGAGGGTTAGGACACGTGGAAGAGACATCATCTTGATGGTGTGGACTCAGCCAAACCACGAGATCTCTTGGTTGCACCATAAGTCAAGTTTAACCTACATTTGTAGGAAAGTCTATGTTTAATGCTTTTCATTGTTCTCTTCACTTTGATTTGTATCTTCTAAGATATAGATGTATTAGAAAATACAAATCAAAGTGAAGAGAAGGATAGTTTGTTCTTGGATTTTTGTTTCTTTGCTGAGTTATCTTTTTGCTTTTTTAAGGAGTGCTGACAAATACATGCCAAACACTAACAGTTTCAATACTGTTCATTACGTATTAATTTGTAATATTTTATTTATAAAATCTAATAATAAGATTCACATAATTCAGAGGTTTGATTCTCTTTTGTTTTGCTGTTTTTACTTTGTGCAGTTCCGCTGTTCATAGAAGTGTGAAAATGTAAATATGTTTGCAGAACAAATGTGCTAAAACTTTCACTGAGCCTCTTATAATGATATTCTGTGAACATAAATACAAACAGGTCCAGCTGGCCTCACAATTTATATATAATGTAGCATTCTCTACTATTATACCAGACAGCTTGTCATCTTTGACTGCCATAAATAATGCCAACTAACATGCTGTATTGGGTATTTTTCATTACTAAATTGTGGCCAATGTGCCTTGTTGATACGTTGATGCAATGAAGTGTGAAATGAATGTTTATTGCCACAGATTTTCTCCAACATCATTCTGATAAGCCATATGTCCTTCATAATTGTTACAATTATCTGCAAACAAGATTTTAAATCCAAAACAACAAATTATTTTAGGCATACAAGAAGCTCTCTGTAGCGTCAAATAGAGGTCTAGAGAAAGAAATGGCATTGTGTATAATTTAGATGTGATCTTGGTGTGTGTTTCATTAGTATGCTTCACTCCTGGTAGCTTACTTTCTGCCTTTTTGATCTTACATATATCCAAAGGTATATTGACTCAAATAATTTATAATGTATCCATGAGACACTACATACACCTTTCTACTGTGGTGTAGAGTAAGATCCACTGTGGTTAGCAACATAAATATAAGATGAAAAGGAATGAGACAGTAGAAAGAAAGAAATACGCCATCCTAACCCAACAATAGCTGTATTTCAAGAGACTAGTCCGATTTAGTCCGATTTTAGATACCGCATACATATAATGTTCAATAAAAGCTTAGATCATAAACAGGATGAGAAACTTTATTACTCCAGCTTTTATTATACTATACATCCTAAGACCACAAAGAAAGTCTTCTACGTATTCAGATAGAGTCAATTGATATCATATACAGTGTTAGAAGCACATTTAAAGAAATCATTTTCAGAAGGTCATTAAATGTAACCACAGTTATAACTATAATTGGTTAAATATTTAAATAGCAAGTCAAAAATCTAGAAGCTCTGGATAAGTGAAAAGTAAGACACAAAAAATAATAGCAACATATTTGGGTTTTTTTTAACCTCTCTTCTGACTCCTCTACATTTTAATGTCCCCCTAGTCAACCCCAAATGAATCTAAGTCCCCCATTTCACCTTTTTTTACAGCTTAATTTTTTTCTCCGGATCTATGTCCTAAGCACCACCATCTTAATGTTCCTGGATGATGTGTACCATATGGTCTTTATCTGCGTATAAAAGCTCGCTCTATGAAATTCCTGCGCATCCCCACTTTTAGACTTGGGCATTCGCTTTTTTCAGAATTTTGGACCAAACTTTCGGCAAGTTAGCCAGGAAAAATTATATTGAATGAACATGAACCAAAGACTGAATTGCAGTTGGCTCTTCTTTTATTTTCTTTAAATTTATTACAAGGAGGGAGCTACCTGTTTGTAGCTTTCTCTTTGTAATATTTAAAAATAGAAGCAGTGGGGAGCAGTGCCGCGAGTAGCGACATGTCTAGTAAAGAGAGAGCAGTCAATGACTGTTCCCTGTTGTTATTGTTGTTATTGCTGCCCAGTCGTTAATCTTATTAACCCCTCAAGGACGGTGGGCATCCTATGCAGTCCTTGGGGACCCGGCTCTAAACATCCCAGGGAGTCCACCTGCTGCCGATCCAGGAACTCCTGGGCCATGTGATCGCGAGGTCTTTGCGAGGACCTCACGATCACATGGACAGAATAGCAGTCTAAGAGTATTTTAATATTAATATATATATATATAATTTAATAAAATGTATTTTATTGCAGTAAAAGCAAACAGTATTATGACATTCACAGTTAAAATGTCATCCAGAACTAAAAAAATAACAACATTTCTTAATTTCTCATATTTTTATATATTTTATTGATATAAAATTATGTTTTGTAGCTAAATATTTGATTTTAAATGAAAGCTCTATTTCTCCTGAATAAAATGATATATAATACGTGTGGGTGCACTTAATATGAAAGAGGTGAATTACGGTTGAACAGACATATAGTCCAATTCCAAGTTTTGTTTACGTTTTATTTTGATCAAAACATGTACATTTGGCTCAGTCATTAAGGGGTTAAAGGGGATCTGGCACAGGTCCCCCATGCCCCCATTGTGGGGCACCTATTAATATAACTAACTTGGGGAATATAATGTCCCCTACCAGCCCTTACCTGAGTCCCATGAGTGGTGGGGCTATTAAACTAAATGGGGTACCTATTATACATCTTCATCCCCACCCATTAGCGGTGGGTGCTGGCACTAAGTGATAATGGGTGGGAACCTAAGCAAAGGCTGAAAACGCTATATATACAATAGATACAGAAGGCCCAGAAAGCCAAATAGGAGTTAGAGAAGAGCTACAAGTACCTGGGGGTACCACAAACACATGGCAACCATAAGGAAGAGGCAAGGAGAACAGCATCTTCCAAGTTAGCATGGACAACATTTACTGAGAGGCACAACGAAGTTGATGGAATCGTATACTGAAATAATTGCACAAAATATGGATTGGACGGGGGTGGGGCCGGACTGCCATGGTGACTGAACACATGTTAGATCAGCTCCTGAGGGCAGTAGCCTTTTATCGTGGATAACAGTGCATTTTTACTCCTCATGTGCCAGAAATCTGAGGCTAAAGGCCCAACCAACTGCTGATGTTGTTCCTGCACTTGGGACTGGGAATTTTGGCTCCTTTGTGAGCCATTCCAGGCTTCCTGACTTGCGGCCTACTTGGGCTGGGAGCGGGGCAGATGGCCACTGCCTTTTTCTCTTGCTCACCTGCTATATACCAGCCCCTCACCAAAATCTGTTGCTGGTCCCGCCCCCCTTTGGACCGGTGGGTATGATCCCGGTCGCCACTGGGTTAGCTAAGCCTGTTCCAAAATTATTGGATGGAGGAACCCTGCAAGGTACATGGTACATGTCAAACTAGCATCCATAAAAATGCAAGGAACCAAGATTTAATCAGCACAACATTGCCCACAGTATAACACTGCCTCCCCCATCCTGGCTACTTCTCATAGTGTATCCTGCTGCCATATCTTCCCCGGGGAAAAATTTACATGCTTCTAGCCATCCATCTGATCTAAAAGAAAAAAGTGATTAATCAGACCAGGCAACTTTCTTCCATTGCTCAATGATTCAGTTCTGAAGCTCATGTCCCCATCGAAGGTGCTTTCAATGGTGGACAAGGGCAACATGACTGGTCTGTGGATATTCAGCAAATTGCAATAAACTGTGTGCTCTGACACCTTTCTATCACGTCCAACACTAAGTTTTTCAGCAATTTCAGCTACAGTAACTTTTCTGTGTGATTGGACCAAATTAGATATTTTCTCCTAGTATGCATTAATGAGCCTAACACAGGTTCACTGGTTTTCCTTTCTTGAACCACTTTTGGTACCACTGCATACCGGTGACATCCCACAAGACTTGCGGCCCTTTTCAAAGTCACTTAGATCTTTTTTGCTTGCCTATTTTTCCTGCGTCTAACACATTAGGGAGCAACATATGGGCAGCATAGATTGAGGGCTGTGCCGCCACTGGATGACTTTTACCATGCTGTGCATGCTGACAGCAGATATCCAATATGCACATAATTAATATTAGCTAGCATGGAACTTTTGTTGTGTGCTGGTTAATGATGTCCCACTGACCCTGCCAGAGGAGGAATTACACCTCCAATAGCAAAGGGGTTAAACTGAGTGCGCGCAGTGTTTCATAGTGAAATGCTGCCATACAAACTCAGGACACAATTGTGGAAATGGCACTGCGGTCCACTTATGATGCAGCATTCTGCAAAATATTTATTTATTTTGTGCAAAAATTATAAAGATTCAAAAATGAAAAAAATACAGCATATCAATGAGGCCAAAATCTATTAAATGCATTAAAGTTGTATTGGTGACCGGAGTGTTCCTTTAAGTCAGCTATGCTTCCATTTATCTACTCTGGTCTTAAATTTTAAATTCACTTTGGATTATCACGTTATTTAATAACCCGGTTAATGTTGTTGTAAAATCGAGATACACATTTGATCATTTCTCGTTGGTGTTTGTAGTAGCATGGGCAGATGGACAGATACAGAGGTGGATAACTGGACTTATTTCATGGATATTGTTTTTTTTTTCTTGTTAACTTATATTTATCTCCTTTTTCAAGCCAGATTGCATCATTCGCATATTTGCATAATTAGCCTCTGTCTTCAAATGGACCATTTGCTACTCAATCCCTTGCAGAATCCTGGTTTATTAAAACTTGCATATACTCTGAATGACTGTGTGACTTCTTTGGTGTAAATGTAGTAACTAATTATCAAAAATACCTGTTCGTTATTTTTTTAACACAGGAAGGACTTTGTGCTTAACTTTCATTTCTCTTTTATCCCCAAACATCCTGCTTTGCATTTATCTTAATTTGTTTTGCATTATATATACTCTGGCAGGAAATGGGGTTAAATAACTCAGGGTATCCAAAGATAATCATAATCTATTACAATTTAATTTACAGAGAAGTTATATCTTTATATTGAGTCTCTGTAATAAAAACAATCAGTGCACACTATTTAATTTACCTACATAAGATCTATTTTCACTTTCTTTTAATGATCAGTCTTCTTTACCCAAATAAATCAGTTTACACCATAAAGCATCCCATTAAAAAAAAAAAAAAAAACTATTTAGAAGAAGCTTTTGGGCTATGATGTGCTTTGCTTGAATTACAGAAACAAAAACCATCTGTGAGCCATTAAGATGGTGGCTCTGTAACTGTCTCTAAATAGATTATAGTCTGTCTTTTAACTCTAGAACTTAAGGGAAGGAAGTATAAACAATCTAAAGTTTCATGCATATACCGTAGCTAATTTTCTCCTTGAATACCCCAAACACAAACTACATCATTCTGTTAGAAGTGTTAAAACATCATAAAAAGTTTAAATCACTCTCTACGCCCATGTTCCCAGTAGAAAGTCTTCTTCCATCTGTGTTGAAATCTTGCATGTGTAATGTCTTATCTTACTTGAATTGGGCATTGAAAGTCATTTGTCAGTGTTTGTAAATGACACAAAACTAGGTAACTAATATACTCTGAACATGATATAACCTCTACTGAGGGATTTGGATAAATTGGGAGTCTGAGACGTTTTGTATGAGATTCAATACAGGTAAATGCAAAGTGATACATTTTGGAATAAAGAACCCGCAAGCCACGTATACATTAAATGAGAAATATAGTTAGAGATAACATTAAATGAAAAGGACTTTGAAACAATTGTAAATCACAACTAGGCAACAGAATGCAATTCCAGTCTGCCATTGCAAAAACTACTAAGGTGGTTTCCTGTATAAAAAGAGGTATTGATTAACGTGAATAAAATGTAATGTTGCCTCTTTATAAATCAATAGTAAGATCCAACCTTGAATTTTGGGCACCAGTTTTATAGAAGGATATTGCAGAACTAGAAAAGTACAGAGCCGAGAAACAAAATTAATAAGGGGTATGGAAAACATTAGTTAAGAAAAAAGGCTAGAAAAACTGCATTTGTTTTCTTTAGAAAAAAATGCATCTCAGAGTTTATATGATAGCATGATAGCACTATACAAATATTTACACTGTCAGTACAAACCACTATGTGCTAATCTGTTCATTAGCAGGAATATACAGCAAGAGGTCACCAATTGAGACTAGAAGAAATGTGTTTTCATTTACAGTAGAGTGTGCAATTATCTACCTAGAGAGGTTGTCTTATCAGATTCTATACATATATATATATATTTTTATTTATTTTTTAAAGTCCTGAATGTTTTTTTTCCGCTAGAACAAGGATATAATTGATATGTATGTGAACTGGTTGTTGTTTCAAGAAGAAATCTGATTGCCATTAAAGAGTCCTTTTTGGGTCAGAATTGGAAATGGCTACAATTGGTTGTATGCCTTTATTTGGGTGTCAAGGTTGAACATAAAGGGCTTTAGTCTTTTTTTTTAACCTAGATTGTCCAGATTGCCTATGTAACAAGGCAAGGTGAGGAATCACTAATAATAACTATAACTATAATAACAATAACAGTTGTGAAATTCAATTTCACAACCAATCACATACAGTTAATATTCTAGTGCCAAAATGTCATATTAACCTATTATTGTGACTTGCATGTGCTTTACACTCTTTAAGCTAGAGCACTGGTCTAAGCATAGAGAATATTATAATTATAGTGAAATGTAAACTGTAGCAAGTATAATTTTTCCATTGCATCATTAAGAAAACATATAACTAAAATTTCAACAGGTTTATCTATCCAGGTTGGGCAACATAACACATTGAGTATTGTCTAAGATTTTTGCAGAAGATACACACTCCTACTGAGGAATGACCCCCTGTCTCACTCTTCAGAGAGGAGAAGGGAAATTATTAAATAAGAACTCATTCTTCATACAGATTTAATTTGGATTTCATTTTCTATGTGGCTATTTCTGCACCAATGCTTGCCACATTATCCGTAATACCACATGCACACAAATTGGCACCTGTGATTATCCCAATACCTACCCAAAACTCAGCAACCAGCACCAGCGTCACCCTTTCTCTCTGTAGTATACAGCTTACAGTAGACACAATTTCCAGGGGAAAAGATCTAAATTAACTCCAACAATGTAAGGTTTGTGATCTCAGACTGCAGTATATTAATACCAATATATAGAGCACATGCCACTTGACCATTCACTGTTAATCTGTACACGTGTTAATAATTTTGAGAGCCAGATATGTAAGTTACATTTTAATCTCCATTGTCCAGGTACATGAAAAATAAGAAATGTTAATTTTCATACAGAGTAAGATTATTTTATTTTATTCATGCTATATTGCTTCATCCTTCACTCAGCTATAAGTACTAAGAGTCTGAAAGAAATGAAATGCGTTTCAGCATACATCTACTTTTATGTACATGCCTACAGCACACAGAATGAGGATTCATGGGGACTAAATCACCTATAAAGATTCAAGAGATGTATCATCTGGGAAATGTTAAAATGTTACAAGGAAGCTCTTCTTTCCTGTGCCTCTGTGTGAATTAATGGATACTCCCCCCATCCCCCCGCTATGAGAAATCTTCACTTTGCATTAACTTACTTCTCACCGTATTGACTGAGACTTGCTAATAATCTTTACTTCTGATTTCTCTATCACAGAAACAGAACTGTCAATGTTACATTGGGAACCTAACATGAATATTCACACCAGGTAGTACTCACTGCAAGTTTTCTTTGTTTTTGTATCCATATCCTCCCATAAATTGCATGATCTAGCTGGTAATATTGTATATTATTCTTGAATGTTCACTTTGTGACATTTCCGTTGCGCTGATTGAAATTACCAAGATCTAGAACAAAAGGAAATAATATGATACATATTCGTTTTGCTATTGAATGGCAGCATTTTGTGAGTCTTTAATTGGCTACTGAGATTTACCAGGTCTTGGTTTAAATCACTGTAGAAATAGTTAGAAATGCACATGTAGTATAAGGGATTATTTACACTGGGGTGCTCCAGGGAGGGAAGGCAAACCCCAAACCTAAATGCTAAAGAAGTCCAACCACACCCAATGGTTGTCTCAGATGGTCAGTCTTTTATTTAGTAACAGTGTACAACAGCATTTCAGTCCTCAAAAGCTTTTGGGGGGGGGGATTAAATTATCAACAGTAGACCTGTGCATTCGGTTTTAAACGAATAGCGATCAATATGCATTTTAGCCATTCTTCGGGTCATCCAAAATCCTTCATTCCAAATTAACACGTAACTGAATCACAAAGCAAACACAATGAACAGTTTATTTGTTTCGTGATTTGGATTTCCGTCCATAGTGCCAAAAAAAAAAAAAAGATATAAAGATTTATGGTTAGGGGACAGCCACTAAATGTTCATTTTATTTACTGATCGAGTGAGAAGTGATCAATAGAGGGAAAAAAAGAAGGAACAGTAAAAAATATGTAGTTATTTATTAGATATTTTATAACTATATAATATATAAATTTAGATTTTTTTTTTAAGGCTCATTATCTTTTTCTTTCTATTGGTTACTTCTCACTTGATCTGTGAACCAAATAGAGTGAAAATGCATCTATCAGTGTATTGCATAATATATATATATATATATATATATATATATATATATGTATATACACTGATTGGGCAGTATATATTCTTTTAGTTTATTCACATTGTTTTTCCCAAAATTATGGCATAGACAAAATTTGTATGAACCGAAATGCTACATGGAAGAATCCTGAATTACCGAAACAATTTATCCTTTGGCTGAATTGATTCCGCTGAACCAAATTTTTCCACCGTGCACATGTTTAATTGTTAATCAATATTTGCTTCTATGTTTTATGGATCTATGCAACTAGAAGGTACTTGAGGTAACCAATAATAAGAAAATAACTTGTTTTGATGATTATTTATTTATTTATAAAATATTTGACCAGGATGGATACATTGAGATTTCTCTCGTTTTCAAGTATGTCCTGGGTCTTTGTCCACAAAACATTGCACATGCCTACAGCACACAGAATGAGGATTCATGGGGACTAAATCACCTATAAAGATTCAAGAGATGTATCATCTGAGTGTCATTTGTTATCTTATCAACCAGGGTGGTAGCACATCCAACAAAATAACAATAGGATACAATATTACAAAAATACAATATACAAACTATACATATACACACATATATACATTTAATATATAACAGGTAACAAATATATTCAACCATGAGTGGTGCATTCTGTATTGAGGTATAGTGCCATAGATCTCTTAAAATATTTTAGATTGAATGAAGATTTGACTGTGTCCCTGAGGTTATTCCATAATTGCGGTGCTCTGTAGGAAAAGGAGGATTGAACCACTTTATTTTTATATTGCGGTATGCTAAATATCGTGCTGGTACTAGATCGGAGGTTATAGGAGGTGTTAACAGCCGGGGAGAGCATTCTACTCAGGTAGGGTGGGAGCTTCCCAGAAATGCACAAGCCAGTTTAGCTCTTTTAACATGTCACAGTGGTGGGTAAAGTAATTACAGTCTAGTACAATGCGACAGAGTGAAATATAAAATGTATTACGTTTTTTAAGGTGGGTTTGCTGTGCGGGTGCATACACTACATCCCATTCAATGACTGGCATTAGCATGTGTTGCACTATCCGTTTCCTTACTGTAGGGATTATGCAAGATTTGATTTTGTACAGGGCACATCCACTATCCACTTTTCTACCTCTGTGAATTGGTTTTGGAGCACAGCCTCAAGCTGCGGTAGCTTGGGTTTACTAGCGTAGATCATAGTGTTGTCTGCATACATGTGTACAGTTGAGGATTTGCAAACGTTAGGCAGATCATTTATAAATAAAGTGAATAGCAGGGGGCCGAGTATGGAGCCTTGGCGGAACACCACCTGTGACTAGAAGAGGGAGGGAAGCGCTGTCAGAAATGGCCACATATTGCAATCGGTCTGAAACATACGATCGAAACCAGGTTAGCAGACGATCACCAATGCCTGAGTTTTTAAGTTTTTGCAAAAGAATGCCATCCATGGTCTACTGTGTCAAAGGCCTTGACAAAATCAAGGAAAATAGCTGCAGTTAAGTCACCACTTTTATGGATAGGTACAAGTTTTGCTGTCTTCAAAAGTTTGGGTATGTATCCTGACACACCGGATTCATTGATAAAGGTAGTGACAGGTTCAGCAACATTGCTGGGATTTGATCTGGTCCACACTGGTTTTTCATTTTTAAATTATTAAGATGTTTATTATTTATTATTAATATGTTATTATTTATATAGCGCCACTGAATTCCGCAGCGCTTTACAATGGGTGGACAAACAGACATGTAGTTGTAACCAGACAAGTTGGACACACAGGAACAGAGGGATTGAGGGCCCTGCTCAATGAGCTTACATGCTAGAGGGAGTGGGGTAAAGTGACATAAAAAGGTAAGGATAGTATTAGACTAGTGACATTTGCAAAAGAGGAATCAGTCGGATGCTATTAACAGTTTAATTCATATGCTTTTATGAAGAAGTGGGTTTGTAATGATTTTTTTGAAGGAGTGGAGACTGGGTGAGCATCTAATGGAGGAGGGAAGCGAGTTCCACAGGAACGGTGCAGCCCTCGAGAAGTCTTGAAGGCGAGCATCAGAGGTGGGAGTACAGACAGAAGATAGACGTAAGTCTTCAGCAGATCGTAAGGGCCTAGAAGGGACATACTTATGTATTAGGGAGGATAGATAGGTGGGAGCAGCATTATGTAGAGATTTGAAAGTAAGAACCAATTTAGGGACTGACTGAAGGGTGAGGAGTGGGAGGTGCGGGCAGACAGGAAGATAAGCCTCACCGCCTCATTCATTATGGACTATAATGACGCAAGTTGGGAGCATGTAAGACCACTGAGAAGCGGATTACAGTACAGGCACAGGTCTAAAATTTTATTTCTCTGAATGAGTATTTAGAATGGCCTGATCTTTACTTGCGGTCTGAAAATGAGTGTCATTTGTTATCTTATCAACCAGGGTGGTAGCACATCCAACAAAATAATTATTAAAGGCATTTGCTACATCTAGGCAGTGTTGCAGTTTTTGGTTGCCCATTTTGACAGTGGAGGGCTGGGAGTGGATTGTGGGGGTTTCTATGCTATTTATGATTTTCCAGAAGTTTCTTGGGTTTGATAGGTTGTTGTTCACATTTTCACTAAAATATTGGGCCTTTGCCATTTTTTGTTTGTTTTGTGCATGCATTTCGCCAATGTCTGTAAGTACAGTGATCGTTCGTGGAGCCAGTACGCTTGAACTTTGACCACAGTGAATCTCTAAACTGGTACATTTGAATGAAGTCAGCTGTAACCCAGGGCAGGTGTGTCCCTTTTAGTTGCACTTTACGCAGATGGGCATGCAAAGTCCAAACAAGCAAGAGCTCGGACTGAAATAATGCAATTGCAGAGTCTAGATCTGGTATAAGACCTAATCTGTGCCGTGGTATGTTCTGTGCCATGGTATGTATGTTTATGTTGTCAAAGATTTATTCCAGTTAGTGATTCAAAGTGGCCATGGTGCCCTGAGTCTGTATGGCAACATTTCCCTATGACACACTGCACATACTAGGTTTAACCCCTTTGCTGCTGACAGCGTCAACGGGGCATCAGTAACCAGCCCGGAACAAGAGTTTAATGCTGGCTAATATCAATTATGTGCATATTGGATGTTTGTTGACATCATGCACAGCATGGTGGCAACAGTCCTTCAATGACAACATGGCCATCAATCTATGCTGCCCATGTCCTCTCCTCAACATAGTTTTTTTCGGTTGGAGTAACCCTTGAATTAACTTTTTGTTCTAAGTACATTTAAAAACATTCTAATTATCATATTTACCTTTTACACAGAGTGACAAATTTAAAATTCCCATGTTGTCTAACTGTTTAGAAGCTATTGGACAATACAATTAGTCTATTCACAACATCCAGAGACTGCCCTCACCCAGCTGTATTGATAATGCAGAATTAACATTTCCATATTACTATATTTCACAATTAGACTGCTTTGATTGGCTGAGATTACTGATGGAAGGTTATATGCTGGAAAATAATGCAATTAAGAGGTTTTGGTGCTATTAGGATAAACCAGGAGACAAAAGGTTAATGTCTTTACAACCTTAAGATTGCATTATTTTATCTTAATACTTGTATTTTTAAATTATTTGATTGGGTTAGGGTTATGTTTAAGTGTAGAGTTTGTACTTAGGGCATTCAAAACTAAAAAAAAAGATTGAGTTTTGTTTGAAAAAATTCTAGCATTATAAAGTAGAGAAATGAATGGACTGCGCTATAAAGAATTATTGAAGGAGAAGGTATTGGTGATATATATTTGGATATGTTCTCTGTATTATAAAATTTGCTGCTTTGATTCACTGAAATGTAGCTGAAGGGAGATTTTATTGTATTTGAATAACTGGCATACATTGATTTCACCTTTTATATTGGCCCACTGATGTAGAATTTTGGATGTGCAGATGATACACTTTATGCTCTGGTAGCCTGTGGACACTCTAACAGCCCTGCACTTTTGTCAGCTCTGTTAGCTTAAGCCTGATTGTTTAAAAAGCATCACAAATACTTTTTGAACTACAAAGTGCTGTATAATAATGCAAAACATGTACAGAGGCAGCTGCAGCACATCCCAAAAATGCATTAGAGTTGAATTCTAATGATCATAGTCACTGGACTGAAACATGGTTGCTCATACTGATAAAACATTTACATTCATAGAAAGTGCTTCAATGAAGACACAGAGGGGCTGAACAAAAAAAAACTAAAATTAGTTTTATGGTGATTTCTGTGCATTTAGTAACAGTGCATGTTAATGGTCATACAAGTACCTGTGCTGTATTATATTTAGTAGTTAACTATTGAATTTGTAGTTAATATCTTCTTAGCATGTAAGAGTATATGATTATGCATGTAGGAATTTTGTCAACTGTATAATAAATTGATTGTGGTGCTAAATATTGGGCATTTGTGTGTTTGTATGTGAATGTTTGTATGCATGCCTGAAAGCAGTTTTATCACTTCTCTGTAATTTATAAAGATATAATCTTTATGAAATTCTAAGGCTGACTGCCTTTATATTTCACAGAAATTTCAACACAATTCAAAAATTCCATAAAACAAAAATAGAGGCTACTTTGTCTTATAGAAAAGTCTAAGGTTGACAACATTTTACAAAAGGTTTGGTTCCACCATCATCTTTTGTCCAATGCCAGCAGCAATCACAAGTGATGGGCATGGGATTCAGGCATCATCTTGCTCTTTACAAGACATGATCTATAGAGGCGCCCACAGTCTCACAGGGCCCTACATCCGCCTCTGTGTTGTACATTCGCAATGTGCGAGAGTGCATTACTGATGAAGATCTTGGCAGATGAATCTCGAGGAGCTGAAGAGGATTTCCTTTCCCGGATGAAGAGGAACAGTTTTAGGTAAGTAAAACCTATATTTGACTGCACCCCATGGCCACGGGATGCAAAATGGAAATTTCTCCTTTCAGGATCTTTGCAAAAGTGAAAGATACGTTTTAAGAATTGCACACGGTCCAGGGTTTTGGGGTTATCCAATTTGTTTGGTAGGTTATTAATAAACATGGGTAAACATGGATACATGTGGATTACTGTATGTCATTGTGGGAATCTCTCCTCTAGAACTTAAAAGCAGGTAGAAATTGTTCAAAGTAACATTACTTTTACCAGCTTTAATGAATTTCAAACATTATTTGTGGTTTTATATATATATATTGTATAAAGATACATTTTGGTTTGTACTACTTTTCATCCCACTTGCATCTTTTCACAAAACCTGAAAACTAGTGTTAATCTTATTGAAGACTGGAGTATGGTTTAGTCACTTATTGTATTTGTACCTAAGGTTAAGGTTGAAGTTTGGGATATAGACATTATTATGGCAATGAGACCGCCTAAGCAGAGTTTCCCCACTTTCGTCATTGTGATGCTACATGGTCTAGTTGAAGAGATAGAAATATCAGATTGTACTGAAAACTACCTTTCCATTTGTGCACAGGCAGTGATGAGTAAGTATGCTATACCAATGCTTTCCAATACTGTAAGAGTGTTGTGCATAGAGCAATGGTAGCTGTCCACTAGAGATGCTACCTCCTGCACGTAAAAGGTTAGAAAAACATGAGGAAGGGTGAAACATGTATGAATATATTTTTATATATGCATATCTGTGAGTATGGCAGCATGTATCTGTGTGTTTACAGCAGTGACCTTTGTTCCTACATGTCTTGGAGTGAGTATATGTATGCATATGTCTTCTTGTGTGTTTGTGTACATGCATCTGAGAATGTGTCTGTGTCTCCATGAGTAATCATCTGTATATGTCTGAAACTCTGCATCTGTATATCAAGGATACATATCAATGTGTGCGTGGTTGCCTGGGAACCCATGTGTGTGCAGATGTTTGTTTACAAATGTGTGATGTGTGTGTGTGTGTGTGTGTATGTTTGTGTTTGTGCTGTTTATGTATGTGCTAGGAGTATGCATTTTTGTGTGTATCTTGGAGTGAGTGAGTGTTCGTATGTTTACATATGCGTGTCTTAGAGTGTGTATTGTCAATGGTTTTGTGTGAGGCCTCAAAGGTTCTGATGGCAGTCCTGCCTAGAATGCATGTTTTGTAAATTTAATTTTTTTACCAGTTATAACTACCAGATTATCCTTGTTGTTTAATATGTACTAGATGATCTAAGAATGATTGGTTTGAATTACAGACAGAATTTTGCAACACCAACGTTTAAAAACAGTTTAAACTCCCCATTTATGAATAAAGTAAAATTAGACAGAATTGGATAGAACATTTGGCAAAGTAGATGTTTATTTAGTTTTGTTTTCCTGTCAGATTATGTTTGATTTAAACATATTAAAATAATAATTTTATAATGTATAATAGACCACATTTGCTTTAAGTTAATTAAAACACATTTTATATTTCCAATCAAAAAACAATTAACTTCAAACTAACTTGCAATCTCCAAACATAATATTTGCTGGAAGGGAAAAATAAGTCTTCATGCTCAGACTATCTAAATCGTGACAAGCCTGAATGACAACACCAAGTCATTTTCTTCCTTTGTAAATGTCATTACAATTTTCCTCCTACATCTCCCACTGCTTTTTTAGTTATTCTTTCTCTGGCTCTGCCTCTTCTCCCCAACCCCTCTCTATTGGCATTCCCCAAGGTTCTGTCCTTGGTCCCCTGCTGTTCTCTATCTATACTACATCCCTTGGTAAACTCATCAGCTCTTTAGTCTTCCATTATCATTTATATGCAGATGACACACAAATCTACCTATCCTCTCCTGATCTCTCTCCACCCATTTTGACTCGTGTCTCGTGACTGCCTCTGTGAAATTTCAAATTGGATGGCTGCTCACTTCCTTCACTTCATGCCTGTACCTCCCACGCTTCCCTGTCAGTTTCACATTGGCTTCCAGTCAATCAATTTAAGATTCTGGTGCTCTGTACGATTTCCAACTGGATGGCTGCTCACTTCCTTAAACTCAACCTGTCCAAAATAGAACTTCTGGTCTTTTCTCCCTCAAGAGTTGCTACTCCCGTGTTGCTACTCTCTCCAAGTCAACGGCACCGCCATCACCTCTACATCGCAGGCTCGCTGCCTAGGTGTTCTCTTTGACTCCGACTTCTCCTTCACCCCTCATGTCCAGTCGATCGCCAAATCATGCCACTTTCATCTCAAAAACATAGCTCGCATCTGCCCCTATTTAACACCATGCCATTTTTCTCTCTCATCTTGACTACTTCTTAGTGTTCTTACGTGTTCCCAGCTTGCACCTCTGCAATCTATAATGAATGCGGCAGCGAGGCTCATTTTTCTGTCCGCCTGCATTAGCTTCCAGCCAATCAATTTAAGATTCTGGTGCTTGCTTACAAGTCCCTACATAATGCTGCTCTGACCTACCTATCCTCCCTAATACACAAGTATATCCCATCTCTGCACTCTGCATAAGACCTCAATCTATCATCTGTCCGTACAGGGGGCCCGGTCAGCGCTGGGTGCTTTAACAGCGCGACCGGGCACCCTGTGATGACATCACTGCTGGGAGGAAGTGACTCCCCGGTCACTCCTCCCAGCTATCAGCCCGCACGGGAGGAAGCAGGAAGGAAGAGGGAGTCAGAGTGGGAACTCTGACTCCCATCAGGCTGAGCCCACACTGGACCCCAGGGAAAGTAACAAAAGGTAGGAAGAATTTTGTGTATGTGTGTGTCTCTGTATGTATGTGTCTGTGTCTCTGTATGTGTGTCTGTATCTCTGTATGTATGTATCTCTGAGTGTGTGTGTCTCTGTATGTGTGTGTCTCTGTGTGTGTATGCCTGTGTCTCTGTATGTGTATGTCTGTGTCTCTGTATGTGTGTGCCTGTATGTATGTGTCTGTGTCTCTGTGTGTGTGTCTCTGTATGTGTGTCTGTATGTGTGTGTGTGTATGTATGTTTCTGTCTGTGTGTCTCTATATGTATGTATGTATGTATGTGTCTGTCGAGGGGGTGTCTGTCTGTGTGTATGTGTTTGTGTCTATGTATGTGTTGGGGAGCCCACGGATCGGGGGAGAGAGGGAAGGGAAGGGGAGAGAGGCGAGGGGGGGGAGGAGTGGGGCCCACGGAGCAGTTCCGCACGGGGCCCCATGGTTTGTGTGTACGCCACTGTCCAGGGCTGCACCTTTTCTGTGGAACTCCCTTACCTTCTCCATTAGACTTTTCTAGCAAACTACTTAATTACCCCTACTTATACCCTTTGTGTCTCTATACCCCACTCCCTTTAGCATGTAAGCTCATTGAGCAGGGCCCTCAATCCCTCTGTTCCTGTGCGTCCAACTTGTCTGGTTACAATTGCGTGTCTGTTAATCCACCAAATGTGGTCTATGTAATATGTGCTTGGCATAAACGTACTTGTAAATTAAAAATGAGAAAAATAAATAGATTAAGGGAAATTGTTTCCAAGGAAAAGAGAGAGAGATACAATTTTTGATCAGAGTAGCACCTCTGCAGTATACTATTTATGCATATCAGGAAATTGTTGCGATTGGGTGGTTCTGGAAATATAAAAAACATGACACATTATGTCAGATCAGTGCTACAGTTAGTGTGTTAGGGGTAGAGTTATTGTTAAAGGGACACTGTAGGCACCCAGACCACTTAATCTCATTGAAGTGGTCTTGGTGCAGTGTCCCTTTTGCACCTACTGCTGCAATGTTAAATATTGTAGTTCCATATATATATAAAAATTATTATATTTTTACATTAACACAAACTGACATAAACCAGCACTTGTCAACATATTCTATTTAATATGCTGTAGAAAGCCATGCAATTTTTTTATGACAGGGAATGACAGAAATTGAAAAAAAGAAAAACTACAGAATGCAGAATGCAAATACTGGCATTCCCCTGCATACAACCCAGATGGTGTGTAGTGATAGACTGTGTGGTGGGAAACCAACACCAGTCAGTAGGTGGAACGCCCAGAAGTTACAAGTAAATGACTCACCTCCCCCCTCTCTTGGGTTCATTTGTGATAACCTACAGGTGGAGATTGAGATAGAGAATATAATCGTGTGATACGTTAAATAACAGTGGAGTGGTAATAAAGATATATGGACCCACTCACATGGTACTGAGCCTCAGCAAGACAGACTGAGATCACTTAGGCAGACGTGTTTTTATGGGGTAACACGAAACCAACAGTTGATGAAAATCGTACTGTTCCTTTAAAGATAAAGAAAACCAAATATGGTGTAGTATATAGATGAATTGCAATTTAAGTGGTGGAATACACAGAACTGCTCACCTGGTTCAGAGCCTGTAACCCTGGCTCTGAGTATAATGGTGTATGTGCCAGTAAGGGGGGCACAAGACCCTATAGATGGGTATCAGGAACACTGCTTATGTCCACAGGTAGGAGTTTGAAAAAAATCAAATTTATTTGAAATATAAAAACACTAATACAAAAATAAAATGACTGTATTAAAACAGTAATTCAGGTAAGTCCTTAATGCTCCTGGACGTCTGAGACGCGTTTCGCCAGTGGGCTTTGTCAGTCGATATGTGTTCCTGTGTTCCCGCTCTCCTTTTGTATCCGAAAGGATCTCCATGATTGCGGATTGATCGCGGCTGTATTCCGCTTTCATCACTTCCGCTTTCATCATCATTCAGTGCGGTCGCATTTCTCATGTCCATATATGGATAAATCAATAGTCGCCATGTTGTTTAAGGGCGAGACAGTCTGAATGTATATACAAATCGCCTCTCATATAGAGTGACGATTAGAAAACAGAGATAAACCATAGAAAAGTGCAGTTAGTGTCTTATTAATAATCGATTACAATGGAACATTTAATGTGTCCATTTTATATAAAATAAAATGCAGTTCAAAAAGGGATATTTCTTCCAAATTATTTTTAAATAAAATATATGCACATTCTGAGGTGAAACAGTGTCTACATTTGGAATGTATACTTGAACCCTTTAAATGATAAGTATGTGTCCTTGTAAGGATGATTTGTATATCAACATTAAACTTTTTGAGTTTGATTAGAGTAAATAAATTAAATTGATTTGTATCATTTGAGTATATGAATAATATTGTGAATTATTTATCAGGCTAATGAACATACTATAGATATCTTGTAGATGTGGGTTAGGGAAGGTAGATTTCGATCAAATTCGATCAAAATAAAATTTGACCATCTCAATATGTTAATGACATTACAATTTTTATAGGGTTAATCAGCATCATATAAATATCGATAAGATTATTGATTGTATATTTAAAGTAACAGGTTGTTTTTAATGTAACATAATTAATTTAGATAGTATATAAATATTCCCATGTTTAAAATAGGAATCATCTCCATGTTTAAAGAGAATATGTAGATACATATTTTATATAGTGTTATAAACCCTGGTGAAAAATAAAGTATAATCCTTAATTTCAGAGCGTTAGTATATTATTTAGACAATGAAAAAAGAAAGTATATATGCTACCCTATATCAAATTAGAGCTATATATTTGTGATGTACTGTGATGTAGTGCAAGAGTAACTTTAGATAGAATTTCTTTGTTTACCGCAAACATAGGGACTCACATATTGTAATATTGTGTTGAGAAGAGAAGGTAAAATAGAGTCCTTGGTTTAAAGTATAAACTATTTAGACCATAAATAGTAAAGGTCTTGTGTTTTTACATGTTTCACCCTAACACCATCTTCTAAAGACAGAACAAATACAACTAGAGGATGTTTTTTCCAAAAGCTTTTAAATGGACTTTACTATATGTTCTTATCCCTCGTCAGCTTTTCATATACAGTGCTCAAAGAAATAAAGGGAACACAAAAATAACACATCCTAGATCTGAATGAATTAAATATTCTTCTGAAATACTTTGTTCTTTACATTGTTGAATGTGCTGACAACAAAATCAAACAAAAATAGAAAAATGGAAATCAAATTTTTCAACCCATGGAGGTCTGGATTTGGAGTCACACTTAAAATTGAAGTGGAAAAACACTCTACAGGCTGATCAAACTTTGATGTAATGTCCTTAAAATAAGTCAAAATGAGTAGTGTGTGTGGCCTCCACGTGCCTGTGCATGCTCCTGATGAGGTGGTGGATGATCTCCTGAGGGATCTCCTCCCAGACCTGGACTTAAGCATCTGCCAACTCCTAAACAGTCTGTGGTGCAACGTGATGTTGGTGGATGGAGCGAGACATGATGTCCCAGATGTGCTCAATTGGATTCAGGTCTGGGGAACGGGCTGGCCAGTCCATAGCATCAATGCCTTCGTCTTGCAGGAACTGCTGACACTCTCCAGCCACATGAGGTCTAGCATTGTTTTGCATTAGGAGGAACCCAGGGCCAACCACACCAGCATATGGTCTCACAAGGGGTCTGAGGATCTCATCTCGGTACCTAATGGCAGTAAGGCTACCTCTGGCGAGCACATGGAAGGCTGTGCAGCCCCCAAAGAAATGCCACCCCACACCATTACTGACCCACTGACAAACCAGTCATGCTGGAGGATGTTGCAGGCAGCAGAACATTCTCCACGGCGTCTCCAGACTCTGTCATGTCTGTCACATGTGCTCAGTGTGAAGCTGCTTTCATGTGTGAAGAGCACAGGGCGCCAGTGGCGAATTTGCCAATCTTGGTGTTCTCTGGCAAATGTCAAACGTCCTGCACAGTGTAAGCACAACTATTCAGTCATCTGGTGAGATCCAACCATATTTTGTATACATCCAATTTTTCTACTGAGAAACTTTGTCATTTTTTTCTATGGTTTTAATTTTTTTTCCTAATTTTTGTCTTTTTTTGTCATCAATCTCTGTACAGATTTCTACACAAAGAATGGAGTTCTTTCTAACATAGAGTTTCTCTATACTTGGTATATCCACCAGACTGATTTTCTATTTCACTGCTGTATATATGCATATAGGATATTTATACAATAGACGTATATAAGGATTGTGTTCATCCATATTAGGATCATATGTCAGACCAGACATCCGGTCTGCTTTTTTTTATTTTTTTGCACCCTTCTGTATATTCATTTTTTTGACTTATTCACAATTTTTCTATGTATAGTAATAAATTTATGATACTGATTTATACCAATTTTTGTCTTCATTTAGAAATAATCCATATGCTTGAGTGTGGTATTTATATTTTTTTATATTGCAAAAAGGATTAAGGACCTAACACTGCTCAATAAACGCAATCCCTTGATGGTACCAACAGAGTCCAATGACATGTCAGTTTAGGAATTGTTAGCCTTCGATAAAGCAATGAATTGCTTTCTTACGTAATGGCTATCCTCATTGAGGTTTGAACCTCTTACAAGGTCAACTGCAAATGGATGACTATATAAGATGGTTCAGTGGTTTAACATGACTTAATGGTGGTGATAAAACTAAATTTGGAGAATCTCTAGATCGTATAGAATGGCAGACATTTTCCACACTTCATGTAAAGTCGCCATTTATAGAGGGAGAATTGCTGTAAAACTGCATCCAGATTGTAATTGTTTGTACCATGTGTACCTGATTCATTCCACACAATATTTACAGCTGTTGGACTTATTGTAGTGAAAATCTGGAAGGGAAATCTAGAATATAAAATTGTATACATTTTTACCAAGGGGAAAATGACAGCTCTCATTATGGGCATAACCTACCACTTCTATGGAGTCTGGACTCCCTGGCTTGAAGCTCTTGCAGATGTGAGTTGACCAAACTTCTTGATTTTTCCATAAGTACAGTCTAGAGAGAAAGACTGCTTCCCTGAATTTCCTGAATTTCCTCCTTCCATCTTTTCTTTTCATTGTCTTCTTCCTCCTTCCCTGGTCAAACCCCCCAGTATCTATCTCCCACATTTGTCCTCCTCCTCCTCCCTCTCTATTTTCAGCTTGGAATTTTTCCTGATGCAGTACACATATTTCTTGATGGCTCCTGATACCATCTTTACAAAGACGCTTTTGGCTCTTGACCAGCACTTTATCTACAGACCCCCAAACTCTATAGCAGGTTCCCACAAACAGGCAACACTGCAGCCTGAAGACAGGTCTAAAATCTGCTATTGGAATTCCTGAAAGTACCAAGTAAGACACAGAGTTACTAATGGAACTACTACTAGGTTCTTTATTTAAAACCAGGACTAGCTTATTAACACTAAATGTAACATATGGAGACTCACTAAATACAATACATACAACATAATCATATGGGTAATCCTAGAGATAACAGGAAGGAGAAAAAAATTAAGGGGGTGTAGACAATAAAAAATATAACATAACAAGAAGGAAATTCTGATTCTGATATATATATATATATATATATATATATATACATAAAAATATATAGTATTAATTTTATTATTATTATTATTATGGTATTTATATAGCACCATCAAATTCCGCAGCGCTTTACAATGGGTGGACGAACAGACATGTAGTTATAACCAGACAAGTTGGACACACAGGAACAGAGGTTTGAGGGCCCTGGTCAATGAGCTTACATGCTAGAGGGAGTGGGGTAAAATGACACAAAGGTAAGGATAGTATTAGACTAGTGACAGTTGCAGAAGAGGAATCAGTCAGGAGCTATTACCAGTTTAATTGATACGCTTTTATGAAGAAGTGGGTTTGTAATGATTTTTTGAAGGAGTGGAGACTGGGTGATCATCTAATGGAGGAGGGAAGCGAGTTCCACAGGAACGGTGCAGCCCTCGAGAAATCTTGAAGGCGAGCATCAGAGGTGGGAGTACGGACAGAAGATAGACATAAGTCTTCAGCAGATCGTAAGAGCCTAGAGGGGACATACTTGTGTATTAGGGAGGATAGATAGGTGGCAGCAGCATTATGTAGATATTTGAAAGCAAGAACCAGAATTTTAAATTGAGTTCTATATTTTATAGGAAGCCAATGTAGGGACCGACAGAAGGTTGCAGCATGGGAGGTGCGGGCGGACAGGAAGATGAGCCTCGCTACCGCATTCATTATGGACTGTAACAGCGCAAGTTGGGAGCACGTAAGACCACTGAGAAGCGAATTACATTAGTCAAGGCGAGAAAGGACAGTGGAATGGACCAACACCTTAGTCGCATCTGGCGTTAAGTAGGGGCGGATGCGCACAATGTTTTTGAGATGGAAATGACAGGATTTGGCGATAGATTGAACATGAGGCTTGAAGGAGAGGTTGGAGTCAAAGAGAACACCTAGGCAGCGAGCCTGCGTGGTGGAGCTGATGGTAGCACTGTTGACTTGGAGGGAGACAGACACAGGAGTAACAACACTTGAGTGAGGAAAGACCAGAATTCAGTCAAGAGGGATGGGGAGAGATCAGGAGAGGACAGGTAGATTTGCGTGTCATGATATTGGAAGCCAAAGGAGCTAATGTGTTTACCAAGGGAGGCAGTATAGATTGAGAACAGTAGGGGACCAAGGACTGAACCTTGGAGGACACCAACAGAGAGGAGTTGGGGAGAAGAAGCAGAGCCAGAGAAAGAAGCACTGAAAGAACGCTATATATATATATATATATATATATATATATATATACATACACACACACACACACACACATACACAATAAATACACACACAATATTTATATTACACTGTGTGTGTATTTATAGTGTGTGTCTGTGTGTGTATTTGTTGTGTGTGTCTGTATGTGTATAAAAAAAAAAAAATATATATATATATATATATGTGTATATATATATATATATATATATATATATATATATATACACACTCAATATACAGATTATACAGATAATGACAGCACTGTTGCATCACATTTTCTTATTTCTTGTTTAGTAGTAGGAATGTTTCTCAGTTTATTTTCAGATTTTATATCTTCTCTGTAATGTTCTTAAACCCATGTGGATTCCAGTGTTCATTGTACAAAGTATAAAAGGACAGTGAATTCCTAACCGTGTGCTATTAATCAAATGTGACATGGTCTTTGTCTAGGCATAAACCAAGAATACAGGAAGCTTTTTTTTTTTTTTTTTTATCTTATATTGAATAACTGTATTGTTACACACAAAAATAATAAGAAGAAAAAAGAATATACCTAAAAACAGGTATTATTTCCTTACTGGCTGGTTTATATCATTCATGCACAGTAATACTAAAATTATATTGTGTGCAAGAATAACAATAGCATATGAACTGAGAAATAGCCAGATTGTTAAAATAAACCCTCACATACTAATAAACAAATGGAACAAATATGGGCATTTCTTAGATGCTATTTAGACTATAGTGAATGCAACAAAATAAAATAAATAAATAAACACATATCTGCTTAACTCCAAAGTAAAGGAATTAAAACACTAACACATTCACTACCAACCCCATGTATACACTGGGTTAGTTTCCTATTGCCTGTGCATATGCATATGTTACACAATATTTACATTTATACATCCTTCTATGAACTTTAAAATGACACAGCTCTTTTGTCCAATCCTGTGCTACTAGCTTGTTCTATGTAAAATTCTTTACATTGTTCAGCCTTCGTTCCTGCAGAGAGATTCAACTTAAAGCAAACATAAAGACAAAAGAGTGGTGATGAAATGTTCCGAGACCAAAAGCTTTCTGAAACAAGAGGCTGACTACCCTACAGTTATATGACTTGAAATAGCTAAATAGTTATTTGACTGATAAATGTTCATGTTTTATATGCTAGCGGTACAAGGAGGCAGTTGTGTAATGGTCTTCAAGAAGGGCTGAGGAGGGAGAAGGCCAGTGACACATACAGGGTTATTCAATAAAGTGAGAATTGTAGGGAACTCAAAGTGAAAACAGAAAGAAAAGAAATTGGTTTGTCTGAAAAATGTGTTTGGTTAAGATGGATCAAATGGCAGCTATGTGGCATTTCAGTTTAGGCAGATTTTATCCATGCACATATAAATACTAGGTATATATTTTGTAGTACAATTATAGTTGCATTTTCTCTCCAATTGTTTTATAGATCAATTGAGAAGAAGCATGCAATAGAGGAGAAAAAAAGGAGTAGTAAAAAATCCATATTTTTATATTTTTAAACATGTGCACAACGAGAATATTTGGTTTGGCTGAACGAAAAAAATTTTTTTTAAAGGAATAGTCAAATTTCATCCATATGTCGGTTCAGCTCAGCAGAATTTCAGTACCGAAAAACTGATTCAGGAAACGAATGACATAAAAAGAAAGCAAAATTGGACAATCCGTATTGTCAGAATATTTATATCAACAGACATTTTGTGCTAAAAAGAAATCAAAAGTGTATATTGCCCAAGTCACTCAAAACAAAGCGGACTCCATTTTGCTATCTTCAGGATAACAAAAACACATAAATTCCTTGATTTCTTCTTACTTTCACTAACCAAGCGATAAGCAATGAAGCAGCGGGATGGAATGCTCTGTCTAAATGTTAATGGAATAGATGCATTTATCTAAACACAGACACTAGTGACAGAGAAGACTAAGTAATTAATTTTACTTTCTAAATTTTACAAGGTTCCATTGTAAGTAAGGGGTGAAATTGAGTTTAGAACTGTCAATTTTACACGTTACAATCAAAGTAGTTGCCACAAAGACTGGGACAAACGCTTTGAACTGACAGCAAATCTAAGTTATGGTAGTCATTTTAGATAAGCCAAATGACGTCAAAATCGTCATCAGGAAAAGTTAACTTTTTCCTGGATAAGAAGGATTAGTTAGACAAGACTGCCCTCTATGGATCAAATACCTAAACTGCGATCCATCGATTGAATCCACCTATGGCTTCCTATTGGTTTATCAACTAATGACGTACAATGAGTCTGGCCCTTTAAAAGTAAGGACAAAGGGAAAAGTGGGAGATGCAGAGAGAGGGAGTTGAAGTTTGGGGACTCCAACTCGGACATGCAGAGAGATCCAGGACATTTTCTGGGACTACTATTCATCTGATGAGACTATCTCCATAACTGGTAATTATGCTGGTTTTATTTATTTAATTTAAATTAATTAAAATTTACTAATAGCATGATATATGACTGGATAAATCACGGTCAGATTTCAATATTTAGAAATCTTAGTTAACTAAAGAATATATAGTTATAAACATTCTATTCTGCAGGTAGAATTAAGAATAATTATATATTAATGTGATATTATCACGTGTTAGCATACCGCTGTTTTTATCCCGGTGTATTGATTTGCTCTAATATAAGATAAGATATCTTTTTAGGCAAATTAAAATTCGGCTTTTGTAAAAATCTGGTAGATTATTCTTATTGGATGGTTCCAGGAAATGATTAATGAGTTGGTTCAAATGTTATTTCAATTGAAAATCACAGGAGAATAGTATACTATATGCCTAGGAGGATCTAGCCAGCATTGAAAGGGTTATTCAGTTGTTTTAACTATTAGCCAAGATTTTATGGCTCTTCGCTGTGAAAAGCTTTACTTTTTGTCTGTAAGGATACCCTAATAAATCTTAAGTGACAGATGGTGCTGTTAGCCATTGAAACGTGTATAGCCATTCCATTGTATTGCATATTTATGTTATACTAAATATTCACTGATTACTATCATGCATGCTGCCTAATATTATTTGTTAATTAATTTGTCACAATAAAAATAAATCTATTTTTATAACAGATTGTGATTTATTTATGGAATACTTTTCACTTATTTGATAAACGATCTCTAAGATCTAAGAGAATTGAAATAGTGGGCAATTCTCGACTGCTTAATATTATCATCCCATAAATATTCCCACAGTATATTGCTAAATATTTAAGTAATATAACTATTATGTATATATTTTGCAATAGCAGTTTTTCACCATTTGGTTCACAGATCAAGTGAGAAAAACTAACAAATATAAGAGCATTAAAAAAATCTATATTTATATATTATATATTTATTAAATAACTATATAAATGTTTTACAGTTCCTCCTTTTTTTACCTTTTGCTGGTCACTTATTTAATCTGAACATTTAGTGACTGTGATATAGCTATCAATCATTTTGTTCCCATCAATCATCTCTATTTTTGGCACTATGGGAGAAATTCCAAATTTTCGATCAAACTCAACTTGCTTGGACATTGTGTATTATAGCTAGTTCATGACTCGGCTACATTTCAGCTCAGAATTTGAGAATTTGACCGATCAACCAAATTCGGACTAATTGTGTATCGGACAGAAATGAATATTCAAGTCTAATATTTATATATTATATAATTATTAAATATATAATATCTAGTTAAAGATGTTTTACAGCCCCTCTTTTTGTCTCTCTGTTGTTCACGTCTCTCTTGGTCTGTCAATATAATCTACATATAGTGGCTATCTCCTAAACATCGATCATCTATTTTTTCACCACAGTTGTTACTCCGATCACGCAACAAACCAAACACCTCATTCATTGCCCAGTTTGTTTCTTTCGTGATTTGGCTATGTAGGGATTCAGAGGTATGGAATCCAGGCAATTAGCCAATTTACAAATATTCAGAAAAATTGTGATTTGTTTGAAACCAAATGCACAAGTCTAATTCAAAGTGAATTTCAAATTGTAGACCAAAATAGACATACTAAAACATTAACATTTTTGCTTACTAGGTGAATTTTCCAGTTAGGATTTTTGTCCTCAAATAAGATTTTTTTTGTTTTTGTTTTTTATTTATTCTGCTTTTAATTTTTACATTTTGATCAAGCCAAGGCAAAAATATTACACAACACTACAAGTCTGAGCTTATTTACACATATAAACAAAAGAGAGAGAAAAACAAAAAACAAGTATTGTCCCTCTCACTTTTCTTTTTTTCAACAACAATTTATCTCACTTCATAATTTAACAGATGTCACAGCATCCATTAACTGTTTTTTCCTTCCTTTTCCCCTCCCCTCCTATTTTTTCATCTCTCATTGTTATCGCCCTAATTCTTATGCTTATCCCTCATTAAATCTCTACCCAATACCTGTAACCTTACTTGTTCACCTACTTCCCCATCCCATTAATAAGATCCAAGACAAACCAGCACTAAACACAGTCACACATCCTGTCACCGCCCACTCTCCTCCCTATGGCCCAGGTACACAACAGTACAAAGTATAAACAAACAACTTTAAACATATTGGAACCATATAACTGTGATTTAGTTGACTTAATTGAGAGGCATCACTCTCTATTTCTTCAGTTTGTGGAGTGATTTTATTTTCAACCATGATATTCAGCAAAAAAAGTAAGAGCTCTAAGATAATTTTGTTGAAGATCCTTTTTACAGCAGATTTATATGTATGATGACCTCCAAAGAATGAAAACCATGCTCATATACCTTGCCACCTGCATAACTTGCACACATCATTTTTCTGAGAAAAAATGAGATATTATCTAATTCATAATGAAATTCAGTATTAAAAAGAGAACTAGAGGTCTGTGAAATAGTAATGGGATTAAAAGGGATTAAGACAGTGTTATAGTTATCCCAATTGTTATTGAACTGATTTACCCCTTCATTGCCAAAACTGTATATACATATTTTTACTTTTGTTTGCTTTGCAAAACAAAATTTACTCCATAAATCCTCAACTACCTCCATTTTTACCAGCTTGAAGAGGGACACATTTCTCTACCAAGAATTCATTCCACCAATATTATGTCTATATATGTCCTGAAAATAAGAGCTTGCCACCCTTCTTCAAACATTAAAGACATTTCAAAGATCATACATGATCTAATTATTCTAGCTACAATGTTATAATATCCAAGACATGTATTGCTGATTATAACCTTGTCTAATGATTTATTACATCTGTCTTGCCTTATGTTCTTTACTCCCAAGTACCATCTTTCTCAAATAAATTGTCATTTCCAGATACCATAGCCTACATTTCTAAAGTGCCATAGAAAAAGAATGTGAGCTGTATGTCTTATCTCACTGTGATATTGAAGTAAAGGTGATATGTTTATTGACTAAACATGCTGCCATAAAGTATAAGTTTCTGGACCACTTAGTTGCCTTCTTCAGTCTCACTTGAGAGCAAACCCAGTAAGTGGTCTTGAAAGCTTTCTCTCCAGTCGGTTTTAGCCAATAAAGAAATAATCTATCCTTCAACTTGAAAGTTTGACAGCTTGATCATTCCTTAATTTAGAATCCAAAGTTTGTGTAAATATTTTTTTTTGTATTACTATATGGTATATGGCATTGTCTTTCCATCAGTGGTATGTGCCAAACAAGGTACATCTAATGAGACCAGAACCTTTTTAACCCCTTAAGGACACATGACATGTGTGACATGTTATGATTCCCTTTTATTCCAGAAGGGGTTAAAGAAACACTGCCACTCTAATAAGATTTTCAACTCACTGAAATTGACAAAGGGGCATGACTGTTTTTGTAACTGTTTAACCCCAAAGTAGCCCAACACAGATGACACACTCAGGCTATCAACAGCCATGCAGCTAAATCTTCCTCATACTGCGGAGGCAGAGAGGAAGTAACTTGAGGGGCATCTGTGTCAGACATCAGAGGACCCACTCCTGAGGTAAATTGTTGCAAAATGAATTAACAAATTACGTTAAAACAATACTCACACACTCCTGCTCCCAGAGCAACATTAATGAGCTGAAGCTGGTATGCTGTTGGGAGTGTTCCTGTAAGAATCCATTTGAACTTCTGAAAGAGAAAAAAAGTGTAATTCATAGGTAATGCTGATATCTGAGTACTTGTTGAACTAAGAATTAATATTAGAACTGGAAAGATCTGTTAACTATGAACTATTGGTATGGAAACAAACAGAGGTGGATTAAGATTGCCCTGGGCCCTAGCGAGTTTGCCAGATTTTGGCCTCTCCTAGAGGTCTGCACTCTGTTTCTGTGAGTCTTGTATGTGTGTGAGTGCTTGAATGTTGAGTGTTTGAGATTGTGTGTAGTTACTGAATTCTGTATGTGAAAGAGTCTGAGTGTTGTGTGTGTAGGTAAGTCTGAGTGTGACTGTGAATGTTGTGTCTATAATATTTGAGTGTGTGTGGATCCCTTCCTGCTTGCCTTTTAACGGGAGAGGGTGAAATAACCGGTGACCGGTGGAGCAATTATTTTGCAGGATTCCTGGAGGTTCAATGGGGAACACTGTGGACTGCACCAATATGAAGGTCCGAACACTTTAAAAACTCCATTGCAGTCCAGGGATAAATTAATGTCTCAGAGCGCTGGCTGTGGCGTGTCCTGAGTCATCAAGAAGCATCTGATAGAGTTGCAGATCACAAAGCTCCCTCGAGCAGGTGAGGAGGCACAGAGCAGAGCATGGAGATATAATGATCTGGAACTCATGGGTCATGATGTGAACTGGAGTTCAATAGCAGTCTCAGTTAGTTACGCACTAGATGACAATAATGAGGTTGAAGTCCATTTACAGTTTTTGTGTATTCTCTTTCCACAAAAATGTACACCAGCTGTTTTATATCTTTGTGATGTTTGCAAACTTGTTGAATATTATGTAGCAAAGCAATCACACAGAATAGCTGGAGGCATCCATAGACAGCAAAGAGAAAACATGCCAAACCACACAAGCAATTTAAAATACAAAACATGAGGTGCAGTTTGGACGCAATCAATTATGTTTTATTAATGTTACTGCAATACAAGTTGTGGTCCAGCAGTCATAATCTGTTCAATGCAGGACTGAACTGAGCTAATAGCAGAATGTAATTTGCAGCAGCTTCTGCTCACTTACAAAACACTTGCTATGTTAATTGTGATTTCACACTTGACAGAACCTGTTTGCCTTTAGGTAACTTTCACTTCATAGCACACTTACTCTTTATCAGTATGTTCTACTTAATGTTTCTAACACTCTGAATAAAAACCTCCAGGTTATCACTTGAATAGATGTGCTTCAGTTAACCCTTTCTGCGTCAAGTAACAGAGTAGATCCAACTTAAATCATCAAGAAGGTTGAATAAAAAGAAAAAAATCTACCCATTACTGTTATGTGTTTTAAAATATCTTTCCACGAAAAGAAAAAGAAAAAAAGAGCAGAAACTAAGGAGATATGAGAATATAAGGTAGCAATTCAAATAAAAACCTGACAATCCTTACGTTTAGGGTAAAACCCAGCAAATGATATACCATAAATCAAAATGTAAAGGAGTACCTCTCACTCCAAAATGGGTGAATAAGGAATATGAAAAAGGAATAATGTTGTTCAAAATAAGAGAAAAAGAAGAAAAGAATGCTGAAGAAAATTTCTGTTACCAAATAAAAACACACCCAGTGAAAATTTTTAAAATAAATAAAACTCTTGAGCAGGCTTCTAGGGGAGCCACCTTTGATTTTGTTGATTTGATGCCCTAATGGAACTATTGCTTATCAGCTATACACTAAATATACAGTTTTTCTAGACAATTAGGAATGGCTCATATATTTAATCAAGTTATTTCTTTGATATATTACCTTCATTTCATTCCATGTTTTCTCGAGTTTCTATGCCCTAGAATGTCCCCTTAAAAGTTTGATTCATCATTTTGATTGAAATATATATATATATATATATATATATATATATATTATCTCACAAAAGTGAATACACCCCTCACATTTTTGTAAATATTTTATTATATCTTTTCATGTGACAACACTGAAGAAATGACACTCTGCTACAATGTAAAGAAGTAAGTGTACAGCCTGTATAACCGTGTAAATTTGCTGTCCCCTCAAAATAATTCAACACACAACCATTAATGTCTAAACTCTCTAAACCAACAAAAGTGAGTACAGCCCTAAGTGGAAATGTCCAAATTGGGCCCAAAGTGTCAATATTTTGTGTGGCCACCATTATTTTTCCAGCACTGCCTTAACCCTCATGGGCATGGAGTTCACCAGAGCTTCACAGGTTGCCACTGTTGGCAACAAAAGTAAGTACACCCCTAAGTTGAAATGTCCAAATTGGGCCCAAAGTGTCAATATTTTGTGGGGCCTCCATTATTTTCCAGCACTGCATTAACCCTCATGGGCATGGAGTTCACCAGAGCTTCACAGGTTGCCACTGGAGTCCTCTTCCACTCCTCCATGACGACATCACGGAGATGGTGGATGTTAGAGGCCTTGCGCTCCCCCACCTTCCATTTGAGGATGCCCCACAGATGCTCAATAGGGTTTAGGTCTGGCGACATGCTTGGCCAGGCCATTACCTTTACCTTCAGCTTCTTTAGCAAGGCCATCGGCATCTTGGAGGTGTGTTTGGGGTCATTATCATGTTGGAATACTGCCCTTTGGCCCAGTCTCCGAAGGAAGGGGATCATGCTCTGCTTCAGTATGTCACAGTACATGTTGGCAATCATGGTTCCCTCAATAAACTGTAGCTTCACAGTGCCGGCAGCACTCATGCAGACCTAGACCATGACACTCCCACAACCATAAAATAAGTGTATATATGGTGAAAAAAACAATATAAGACAAAGTGCTACAATCACCAGCAATGTGGGTCACTCCACCTCACATAAATAAATGGTTAAAACAGTAAAGAATGGTGAGAGCACAGAGAAACAATAATTACCCTTATATCCAATATAAAACCTGTAAAAACGCAATGGGAAAAACAGGCATAGGTTAATAACGTACAAATAATATATGTATGAGTAAATACTTGAATAAACTCACATATTCATGAGCCACTTAATATGGAAGCTGCCTCAGACTAGGAACATTGAATCGATTAGTGAGGTGGTCGTTGTAATCCAACTACTTAATTGCTTGCTCCTTCTTGCTTTACAAAATCCAGGATGCAGGATCTTTAATGAAAACCTTTATTCAGTATAGCAGCAAAAAAAGACAGCAGCAGTAAAAGTTAAAATTCAGCAATTCCACCTCTGCACACTAACGCATTTCAGCCAAAGCCTTTATCAAAGGTGCTTGACTGTAGTCTTTGTACTCCTCACCTGGTTCCCGCTACACACACTTGACACCATTTGAACCAAATATCTTTATTCAAAAATTGCACTTGCCGATTAGTCATTGGTGTTTATCTTGGTCTCATCGGACCACAGGACATGGTTCCATTTATCCATGTCCTTAGTCTGCTTGTCTTTTTCAAACTTTTTGCGGGCTTTCTTGTGCATCATCTTTAGAAGAGGCTTCCTTCTAGGATGACAGCCATCCAAACCAATTTAATGCAGTGTGTGGCGTATGGTCTGAGCTGTGACAGGCTGACCCCCCACCCTTTCAACCTCTGCAGCAATGCTGGCAGCACTCATATGTCTATTTCCAAAAGACCACCTCTGAATATGACGCTGAGCACATGCACTCAACTTCTTTGGTGGACTATGGCGAGGCCTATTCTGAGTGGAACCTGTCCTGTGAAACCGCTGTATGGTCTTGCCCACCATGCTGCAGCTCTGTTTCAGGGTCTTGGCTTTCTTCTTATAGCCTAGGCCATCTTTATGTAGAGCAACAATTTTTGTTTGAGATCCTCAGAGAGTTTTTTTTTTTTATCTAGAAGATTGGATATATTTAAACAAAATCTTGACATTAGTGGAGGAAAACATAGGTGGCAAACAGTACTATTATTCAATCTTTAAGATTAAGTTGTACATAACATGTAGTATCCGTTCGGATGTGAGCTAGTTAAGTTTGTATCCCTGAATAAGAGTGTGTCACTTCCCATGCTAGCGAAGATAACTGCTACAGCTCTATGTGTTGCTGTCTAGAGTCTTTGCAATTATTTTTTTGTTAAACAATTAGGGAGCAGTTTGCCACCACTCACAGACTGCCCCGGAGATTTAATGATGCTGAATTTATAGTTCTCTCAGCTTACCACACAAAATGGTTATCAGTGTAAAGATGTCAATTAAACATTATCAACTTGACTGAGGAGGACACAGTCTGTGGCTGCCACAGTGAACAAGTACGGCACCACAATATATCTGCTACATTGAGCTGCATAATAAACATAGTTGTAGGGGTTATGTTTAGATCGGCCTGTTATAAAACGGACCGCAGATATTGGTCCAAAATAGAAGATTTGTAAACATTTTCCAGCCCAATTTAACTAGTTTTTCTCATTTGGTCTAAAACCTGCAGTTCCCTTGTTAATTAACCCCCGTAGTCCTTAGACATTTCTTGTCAGATGAACAGCATTTTCCCTAAAACCTATAACTAGTTCTCTTTTCACGTCACATGAAAGAGATGTGCACACATTACAAACATTGAGAATAACTCTGCAACCTGTAATCTCAGTCTCTGCCAAAAGGCCGACGGTGATCTAAGCTTGAAAACAAGAAAGATGGAGAAAAAACAAAACAAAACCAAAAAGACAACAGTGGAGGTGTTTTCGTCACATGAGAGCAAGGTTACTGTAACCTTTCCATCAATAAAAGCAAAAGGCCTTCCTAGGTTTAATGAATGTAAGAGCATTGATTGATGGAGGTTTGACAAGTCTCAGTGTCACTTGATGCTTTCCCGTTTTAGGAGATGCTGGATGATCTCTTCCAACTTTTCAACTCTTTTTAGGCTGTCATGGCAGCAGCACTCAGGACCTTTACATGCACCCTTAGATGGGGGAGTTGTGCTCTGGCCCAGTCCTTCACTGACCAACTTTTCAGCGATGTTTAAATGCCCCGTGGAGTGCAGCTGTTCCATGGACACGGCGTAGATGTCCCCATTCACACCCAAGACTGTTAAGGCAACCGCTTTCTGCAGAGTTAGCGGGTTTAACTGCTCAATACACTCTGCAGACCACTTTTCTGAAACCTGTGTCACTCATGCAAGGCTGCACTTTACAATCTGCACAGGGAGCACCAGCGAACTCTCTCTTATCGGATGGAGGGATGAGAAAGGCAGGGTTTCAATGTTTCTATAGTCTACGTATATGACTTTAGCAGCACATTCAGAGGTGTCCAGTACCAGTGCTCTGTAAAACTGCCCATCAGCTGTGAACTGGGAACAGCACATTTCACCAACAGATGGTGTAAATCTCCCACCATTTCGCTCTGCGTTACAGTAGCCAGCAATGTCTACCAATACTCGCTGAAGCCTTTGAACTCTCATCTCATCAGCTTTGATTTCTTTAGGGAAAATGAAAAACAGGTCCGGACTGATCACACTAATCACGCAAGCTTGTAATGCTTCATTTAGTGGCAAATCTATAGATTTCCACTGCCGGTTATCACAGACATCGTCCTGACGTTTATTAAGGGTCATTTTATTCACTACGGAAGATTCTTTGGACAAATCCTTCATCGGTTCAACTGACGAAGTTTGTTTTGTGACAGGCAAAATGCTGCTACCAGATGGATCTGTAACTGCAGGAGCTTCCCTATTTGCAGAATATCTATTTGATGTAATCTCCCTGGGCGAGGTGTCTGGCACATTTATTTTATGTACTGATTTAGAGTCGCCGCTTGACATTCTGTTTTTCCTGTCGTCATCAGAAATGGCTGCTCCCTCTGCAATGAGAGCATCACTGATTAGCTTACTGCTCTTTGTATCCACAAGTTCCACAGAGTAGCCATCTTCATGCTTACTAACCGTTTTAGCCTGAAGCCTATGGCTAGCTACACACATCTGAAACTTCTCACATGATTCTCGTCCTCCAGTTCTTTCATATAGACTGCATTTGACTGCATTTGACTGCTTGAAAAGGAAAATTGTGAGGGCATTTTGCAGAGTTTATCAACAGCCACTTCCTCTATATTCTCATAATCCAAAAAGTTTACTTTTGCCTTCTCAGTCTCGATAAGCTGATCACCTGTGCCCGGGACCAATTTTTATCACCAGAGAAAAGAGAGCAACACAGCTCCCCCTGCTTTGGATTATAATCTTTGGACTGATGCTTCAAGCAATGCTGACTCAGCAACCACTTCTCTGAGCGACGATAAATCTTTCTCACTGCAGAGCTGGCAGTAGAATTCTCCTGGGCATAGCAGCACACAAACTACAACTTCAATAGGACGTCCATGGGCATCCGCAGGGGGGCAAGAGGGGGCACTTGCCCCCCCCCCTCCCCCCGGATTATTCAGCTTGTTCTGCTATTTTTCGTGAGATTTAGAATGAACTTCAATACCGGCGCCGGCCAGTAGGTGGCGCTGTGTATGGGGAGAGACAGGGATAGGAAGCTGCATCTTATCCCTGCTTCTCTCTGCTGATTGAAACCGCAGGGGAACAACACATGCAGCCAGAGACAGCCTACAGATCAGGGGAGTGGGGGGAGGGTTTGAGATAGCCTATAGATTTTGGGGGCAGCAGCCTATAGATTTGGGCAGCAGCCTATAGATTTGGGGGGCAGCAGCCTATAGATTTGGGGGCAGCAGCAGCAGATTAGGATGGGGGAGGGTTTGAGATAGCCTAGATTTGGGCAGCAGCCATGGGGGAGGGGAGATAGCCTATAGATTTGCAGATAGGATTAGGGGAGTGAGGGATGGGGGGAGGTTTGAGATAGCCTATAGACTTGGGGCGGGCAGCAGCCTATAGATTAGGAGAGTGAGGCTGGGGTGGCAGCAGCCTATAGATTAGGGGGTGAGACGGGGGCAGCAACCTATAGATTAGGGGAGTGAGTGAGGGATGGGGGGGGCAGCAGCCTATAGATTAGGGGAGTGAGACGGGGGGTGGCAGCAGTCTATAGATTAGGGGAGTGAGGCTGGGGGGGCAGCCTATTGCATTAGGGTGTGCACCCTAAAGCACAAACACATGCCATGTGTATATGTATATGTATGTGTGTATATATATATATATATACTGCTGTGTGAGGGTGCTGGTAGGGTGCTATGTGGGTGAGGGTGTTTTTGTGTGTGTTTGTGAGAGTGCTGTTAGTGTGCTGTGTGTGAGGGTGCTGTTTGTGTGGGAACTGGTAGTGCGCTGTGTGTGTGTGTGTGTGTGTGTGTGAGAGGGTGTTTGTGTGTACGTGTTTGTTCAGGTTCTGTTAGTGTGCTGTGTGTGTGTGTTGTGTGTTTGTCAGGGTGCTGTTTGTGTGTGAGTGTGCTGTTTGTGTGTGGGTTTTGTGTGTTTGTGAGGATGCTGTTAGTGTGTTGGGTGTGTGTGGGTGCTGTGTGTGCAAGGGTGATGTATGTGTGTGGGTGCTGTTTGTGGGCTGTGTGTGCTGTGTGTGTGCTGTATGTTTGGGTGGAGGTGGGGGCAGATTAGTTAATATCCCAGTCCTGCTGCCTTCCCTGGTGATTCAGTGGAGAGTGAACTCTAGCCTGGGTTCTCTGCTGCCTCCCTCCATGCTGCTGTGGACCGGTGAGGTAGAACTTTGATCTCCCCACCGGCCCATGGAGGCTTAGACCGGAGCCGCCGCTCCGCGTTGCGTCGGCTCTGCATGAGCCGACCGGGGAGATCCAGAGATCTCCCCTGCCGGTCTCAATCCATTGGCGTGCCCATGCACACCCTGTGCGCACGCCTATGGAAGTGAGGGATGGGGGAGACAGCCTACATGAAGAGTCAGCAAGGAGCAGGAAGGTAAAGTAAGAAAAGGAGAAGGAACAGAAATGAGCAGGAAGGGACATCAAGGAGCAGAAAGGGGCAGCAAGGAGCTGGAAGGGACAGCAAGGAGCACAAAAGGTAAAGTAGGAGAAGGAGCAGAAAGGAACAGAAATGAACAGGAAGGGTCAGCAAGGAGCTGAAAGGTAAAGCAGCACAAAGGTAAAGTAGATGGAGCAGAAAGGGTCAGAAATTAGCTGGAAGGGGCAGAAGGAGCACAAAGGTAAAATAGGAGAATGAGCAGGAAGGGCCTGCAAAGAGCAGGAAGGGCCTGCAAGGAGCAGGAAGGAGCACAAAGGTAAAGGAGCAGAAAGAATTAGAAGGAGCACAAAGGTAAAGTAGGAGAAGGAGCAGAAAGGGTCAGCAAGGAGCACAAAGATAAAGTAGAAAAGGGAGCAGAAAGGGTCTGCAAGGAGCAGAAAGGGATCAGAATGAGAAAGGAGCAGAAGGGCGCAAAATAAGCAGAAAGTAGCAGAAAGGTAAAAGAGCAGAAGGGGCCAAGGATAGAAAACAGTGTCAGAAGATAAAAAAAAAGACTGTCAAATGAAGGAGAGGAAAAGGAGATTGGAGCAGGAAGGACAAATGAAGTGAACCCTCCACTTTATTCTGGACACCACATCATAAGGCTTTGGTACCTGGGCCTGGCAGGGAAACGCTGGACCTTCTCATCTCCAAAGGTAAAAAAATATCAGTATTAATGTGTTCACTTTTATTTACTGAGTGTCAGGAAGCACAGAGTGCCGTTGGGTAGGGGTGTTGCTGATTGGCTAGAGCGGTCAGCTGGCACTCTAAGCCAATCAGTAGCTCCCCATTCATAAAAAAGTAAAAATATTTTATGAACCGGGAACTAGCGATTGGCTTAGAGCGTCAACTGTCCACTCTAGCCAATCAGCGGCACCCATGCCTGACGTCAATCTGCACTTCCTGACACTCTGTTTCAGAAGCCAAATACCACTGAGCGACCTGGAGCTGGAGGAAGCCTTTGGGGTTAAACCATTTGAGAGTGATTTAACCCCTTAAAGGAAAGCGAGCACCCAGGGGCTTCCTGGCATCATAGCATTTTTATTTAGGTGAAGTTGTTATGGTGACCAGAATGGTCCTTTAATTTGCTTAAAGGAACACTATAGTGTCAGGAATACAAACATATATTCCTGACACCATAGTTGTGAAAACGCTATTCACCCTGGCTTTATGTGATAATGGCTATGCCCCTTCCCTTTCATGACACTGTCAAAAAGGTACCAAGCATGGATGTCATTACAATTATGCCCCCTCCTGGAAAAATTCCTGCGGACGCCCATGAGGACGTCCAATAGGAAGCTCAATCCATTTCAATGGCAGTGAATCTACATCGTTAGGCTTACTGTCTTCTAAACTGTGAGATTTGGCACTCATGATCTCTTTTTTAACTGCCATGCCAGCCTTAATCAGGTAATTTGAGATTAGAAGCTAAGGATTCATGGACACATCCAGAAGATCAAGGAGAACTCTGTCTGTGCTACCACTTTAACCATGATTATCTTGTTGGTAACTAGCGTCATCATAGCAGCTGTAGCCTCTTTAGACCACGTTTCAGAGGGAGGTCTAACACCTGCTAAACTTCACTTCATGGCTTGTAAAGGTAACATCATCATACTGGGGAGAAGGGGTCGGAGTCTGGAGACAGATAATAGCTCCACATTTCCATAATCTACGTAGCCAACAAGCACAGAATCCTGTGATGTGTACTTTAGAATGCTAGCTCGGTACCAGCGGTCATCCTCTGTAAACTGTGCGCTGCACATATCCCCCACAGCTGGGACAAAACTATGACTGTCCGGCATTACTTTGTAATGTTTGCTCATGCTGTCCATGAGCTCGGCAAGATCTTTTGCATTCTGCAGCTGCTGACAGAAAAAATCCACTGGACTCTAAATATCTGTGATGGCAGCATTGAAAACATTTCCTACAGCCACAGCAATCATTTTCAGTGTCTGGGTCTGTGGATGTGATTCATTGCTGTGATTCTGACTCTTCCCATCAAGGAGTTCTTTGTCTTTCTCCAGGAGTGGAAGCTCCTGTGGGGGATTGTGATTTCAGATGGGGCTTTTCCCTTTTTCGGTAAACGCATATCCTTTCTCTACAAGCAGATTGGCCATATTCACTCCTGATGGTAAGAAAATATCGACCCCGTAAGATAGCATTTCCTCTTGTGCCCTAAGAGAGATAATTGTGATGGCGAGCGGTTTTCCCAGGAGCAGTTTTCCCAGGAGCAGTTTTCTGACATCTAAGAGACAGAGCAGAGATGTTTGCTAAAGAACATTTAATTGCGGCTGGTGGAAGTAGTTCCAGGTCTTTATGCATCTGTGGTAGATCACTGAATGACACGGTCTCCTGATTCCCATAGTCGATATAAAGGACTTGTGCCGTCTTCATGCTGACTTCTGTGTCCTGCACAAACACTCTATACCAATGCTGATCCTGGGAGTATTTAGCGACACAGACCTCCCCTATGGCTGGGGTATAGCCATCCTGGATGTTCTGTGGGTTTCTGTATATGAAATGTAATGCTGTTGACATCTTGAGCAGAGATTCCACTGATTTGGTGTTGTAGATTTGAATATGAAAATGACATGGGTATGAAAATTCCACAACAAGTCCCTCAAATTGCCTCAGAGAGTTTTTGCCATGAGGTGCCATGTTGAACTTCCAGTGACCGGTATGAAAGATTGTGAGAGTGATAACACCAAATTTAATACATCTGCTCCCCATTCACACCTGAGACCTCGTAACACTAACGAGTCACATGGCACCGGGGGCCCAATTTGGACATTTCCATTTAGGGGTGCATTCACTTATGCTGCCAACAGTTTAGACATTAATGGCTGTGTGTTGAGTTATTTTGAGGGGACAGCATATTTACACTGTTATACAGGCTGTACACTTACTACCTTACATTGTAGCAGAGTGTCATTTCTTCAGTATTGTCACATAAAAAGATATTGTAAAATATTTCCAAAAATGTGAGGGGTGTATTCACTGTTGTGAGATACTGTATGTATAAGCTAGCCAAACACTGGCAGTAAACCCACTGCCTTGTTGCATCCAATGCTGTATGCATTAGTGAAAAAAGTGTAAAACTGGTGCCCTCTTAGGACTTTATACAAAAAACATGATTACATTACATCAGTGATTCAATGTTTTGACCCCTCCTTTGATCTTGAGAAAGTCTCAATGAGGGACTGAAATTTTGATCCAGTGATGTAATGTTCACTGTTTGATTGATTTGCTAATTAAAAGATAAAATAGTTTTTTGTATAAAGTCCTAAGAGTGCACCAGTTTTTCACACACACACACACACACACATATCTTGGAGTTGCACCTGATGATTACTAGACTTAATGGCATGGTGCAAGGTTTAGCAGCAACATTTAGTAATAAAAACTTTATTCAGGACAATAGTAGCAAAATACATCACACATGTATACAGAGAAAACAAATCACCACATTTACTCATTCTCCTGGGCAAAGTTGCCAATTCAGAGCCAAGCTAATTCAAAAGAAAGACTACACTACAAAGAACCCTGAAGTTAACACCTCCTATCATGAAGAGGTGCTATTATTGCAAAATAAACAATGCTTGAAAATAAAAATAATTTATTTTTTTACTTGCTTGTTTATCTGTTTGTTTATTTAGATTTTTTACTGGTTTTCTTTTTTTTTTCCCTCTAATTTATATATATATATATATATATATTAGCAGATCTCACTTGAAGAAATGTTTCTTTGATAGATTGCATTTAGATTAGGTGACCAGAATATTAACTGGATCATTGTTTAACAGGATCGGTTGTTATAAGTGCCCAAAGTCAAAGAGGAGGTCTGAATACTGTAAACTGATGTTCTAAAGAGTTGAAGCAGACAGATCTTTAATTGGAAATTATTATTGAAAAATATGTGATGTGAGATTGAGGAGATGAAATGGGTGAAAACTGGAGACGATTTAGCACTGTTATATTTTTTCATTGCTTTGCTCTTTAACTCTGACATCTGACAGATGGCCATTTTTCTAAACCTTGTGTCCTTGGACATGCCGCAATATAGTTTTTCATGATACTTTCACAATAATACAGGTGAATCAATCATTGGATTGGTCATTAATCAACATGTGCATGTGCTGTTGCATGTGGATCCAATCAATATTTATCTTCTGTCGGTGACTGCTTAGGTTAATTATCTATAGTAATCATTACCATAGAAAATCTCCTCTTCTGTGCTGCTAAACAGGATGAAAAGTTACTGGCCACTCTAAACTTGGAGGGTACATGACATCCTCCCTAGGTATAAATTTCTGCTAGCCATGGCTGAATTTTCACTCACCAATGACTAATCGGCAAGTGTAATTTTTGAACAGTATTGTAATTGCTAGAACAGATGTACATTCATACCTCCCAACATTGCACACACTTTAGGAACAGCTAGTCCACAGATGTTTGTTGGGTGCAATATATAATCATATATGGATGCATTACTAATATAAGCATAAGAAAACCTGTAAGTCATTGAGATATCAAAAGTATGGATGTATAATTAGAACTCTAAAAATATAATTAGGGCTGCCTTACATTTTTTTCTTGCCTCAAACCCCATCACTAACACATACCACCAAATCCACTACACTTTATGATACCATTGATCCACTGATGCATATGAGTACTGATACAATCTCAGATCTATGTCTTTCAAAAACTTCAGAGTTCATCTAAACGTTATGCCTAATTGTGGATATGTTAATCTGAAAACAATAATCTGGAACACAGCATGAAGCAGTGCAGACATTAGACCTTCATCAGAAAAAATTTAATGAGTCATTCAAAGTTATATCTTGGGATGCTGCTTCATATGATTGACACCAGATTTCATGTTACTGTCATTGCAGCAAACAAATAGTCAGCATATTCTAGGTTGCATGACTTATACAGACACATAGGCTTTGATTTAATATTGTTGGATAAGCTTTCCAAATGATTTAATATTTTTGGATAAACATTTCAAATGACTTTTTAGCATATAAAAATATCAAAACATATATAATATCTAAAAAAAAATAAACAATATAAATAAATTTTAAATTCTATATTTGTTTTAATTATTTGTTTCAGAATATTAAATCATTTTAAAAGTTTATCCAATAATCTAAAATCATTTGGAAAGCTTATCGAACAATATAAAATTGAGGCCATAGTAAGATGTTTATCAAGATGTTCTAAAAAGAGGTAGAAGATTTCTATCATTATTTTGATCATATTCAGTCATCTCAAAGTTTTTTTTTATAATTATAATTAATTCCACCCGTTTTCACACAAAAAAAAAATAATGTTCAAAATTTTGTATGTTCAAAATTTCCTATTTTCTGTGCATGTATATATATTGTTGTGGATGGAGAAGTTTATTTGGTTTCCCTTTTTCCTTCTGTACCCTTTTACAGAGTTGATTTTACCAAGTCTTTTTTATTTATTTATTGAATTAAAAAGTATTTGAAAAGAAAAGTGTAGGCGGCATTTTGATAAATCTCTCACTTAGAACAAAACTTACAAATGTTTTATAGAGATGTTTGCATTGTAATTACTAATGTTTTATAAATTCAAGAACCATATACTTCCCACTTATTTTGATTCATTTTCCTACTTTTATTTAAAAAAAGAAATATGAAACATAGTAAAAACCTATAGAGAGACACAATTCAGTAGATAATTGAAATTCCTTCTACAGATTGGAAATTCAGCTGTCTCCTAAAAAGTACGTAGCTAAGGTGTGAAATTTCTTCTTGTACCAAACACCTTTTGGGATATGTAACTCAATTTCCCTGAACATTTAATCCTTGACCTACTAGAAAGGCATTGACAAAAAAAAAAATCACTAAAGCATTCTAGTACTTGAACTGAATTAGTTCTCTTTATACCCTAGTTCCCCAGCACAGTAATTACACCATTCTTTCAGATAGTGTATCTTTCAAATAAGCGAGCTGCTGTGATATATTTTACAAGATTTTCTTGATTAAGCCGCTATTAGAGTTCATGTATATTTTCTAACACATTCATACCCAACAATGAACTTGGGTGATTTGCATTTTCCTTTCCTCGGAAACACATTTTTCAAAAGCTATAGACTACCTGTAATTACATTTCCAGAGCATTTGTCTGCACATGGCTTTATTTATTTATTAAAACAATATTATTTTCAAGAAAATTAAGCTGTAGATATATGTGCACATTACAGATCGGTTTCTTTAATGATACTTTGCAATTTATAGAAAATGTCATAGTTCTCAAGTTCATTATACAAAAATGGCAAAATTCCTTGATAATATTGCTAATATATATATATAATCCCTCGTGTCTCGCGGGATTAGCTCCCCGTCTTGTCAGTGCCTCGTTGCAACCTCCTGCCTATTGTATAGAATACCTTGATGGACTGGTAATGGACACTCACAGGACTGGTAATGGTGAAGAAGATGCATTTATTTCAGCAATCAATTCATACATCAAACTTGTCAGTGTTGACATTTCAGTCCTACCGGACTTTTTTCAAGACAAACAATAAGTGATACCATGGCAGTTAAAATACACGTAAACGTGGTGCTCATTGGAGGGTGAATGAGAGTGCAAACGGGATTAGGTGATGTCATAAGTGACATGTGCAGATTCAAAATACGTAATTAAATAAGTTAACCCTATGAGGTGTGAACACAAGGTAAATGAATAGAAAGTAAAGAGCATGGGAGAAAAATACATATTATACATATTTACATTTATTTACAAAATACAGGGGTGGTAATTGGAGCAATCTCGGAGTGGTGCATACACAGATAGAAATATATAAGAATATTTTTTGTCAAAGAAGCATGTTAAAAATAAAAATCAATACATTAGCAAAACCACACAAGATAGAATCCCATGACCCAGGAGTATATGTCCCATAAGGGATGATCTTCCTCTCGGGATAAGTAGAAAAACTCGAATACTGAGGTACTAAACATACTGGTAATAAAAGAAAAAGTTGGATAAACACGACACATATATATATATATATATATATATATATATATAAAAATAAGAGGTGTTTATTATTACATATATATACATATATATATCCATATATAGGGAGAGAGACAGAGAGAAGGTGAGATTAAGAGAGAGAGAGAGAGAGAAAGTATATACAGATAAGGCTTGGACGCGAGGAATGTCCCTTTCTCCCAGCGCTATCTTGTAGCAGCTGGGAAGAGTAGCTTTGGGCCAATAGTTTAAGTAGCATTTAGAAGAATTACCATTTTATAGGACCGAGACCCATTAGAGACTAATTTATGTAATTTCTAATAGAATTGTGCATTTATACATATGTACACACATGTATATTATATATTCATATTATATATATATATATATATATATATATATACACATATATATAGATATATATATTTAAATTCTTTATTTTTGCACTGATAGACATGCAGCAGTATGACAGTGTAGGCTTATGCAAAAGCCAAATCACAATAGAGGAAAGTCGTATTGTTAGGTCATATAACATTTCATACAGTGGTTAGCGGCTTTTTTGCAGTCTAATCAGGGTTTTACTTTTATTAAAAAACAACTATATACATTGGCATTGCCGTGGACAAATGGCTAAATCGGTAGGCTGTATTCAACAAGTGTTATATCTAACAGGCATGGTATAATAACAGGTGATATTGTACAGTTTGTTGTTATCGTCTATTTACAGCAGCTATCGTGTTAAGCTTTTGTCTGTCTATGATAGCATATGGAAACAGTCTGCATACATTTGTTTGAATTTTGCCTTTTTCCACCTTCTGCCAGGTTGCACGTCGGTATGACATGCAAGAACAGAGAAAAGTGTGAAATGAGAGCATATAGGAAAGGAGAAATATAGAGAAAAGAATCTGCGATCTTCGTGATAGCCAAGGCCAGGATCGTATCGATCCTATATAGAGCGGTGCCTGAAGCATCTATCCTGTACCCTAGCCTTTGCCAGAGACCCTCCTGTTGGTGGTGCCATTGCCACACATCAGGGTTCTGAAGCATCTGTGTTGGTGAGGATGTATCCCAGAAGATTGTGTTGTGAGTTCCTGGTGAGGATGCTGCCTTGCTTCGCTAGAGCGGGTCCCCAGCCCACCTGTGGGCACTCCCACCACATATGTATATATGTGCCCTTCCCACTGCATAGGTGCCAATAGTCATCTGAGGGGTTCAGTTTCATCTGTTTCTGTTTTATCGGGGTTGTGTACCACCTGTATAGTGTTATACCACCTCCCATATGTCTTTCCACTCGGTTCCCTCCAACACCTCCCCCAGGTCGGCCTCCCACTGGCCTCCCATTAAGGCACAGTGTAGTGCTCCCTCCATGTCTGTGGCTGTACTAAGATGGTTGTAAAGCAGCATAATAAGTTTGGTTTGTGTGGTTTCATTAAGGCACATTTTTTTTCAAAGAAAGTAATTGGCACTGTAGCCGCTTCCCTAACTTCAGCTTTTTGTACAAAGTCCCGAATTTGTAGGTATCTAAAGTAGTCGCCCGTTTTGAGTGTGGCTATGGTGTTCAGGTGTGCATATGTAACTATTTCTTGATTGACATATAGGTAAATATATATCTTTGTAGCCCCATAGTTTATATCCCTCCATAGTCTCTAGCCCTCAGCCCTCAGCCCTGGCGGGAAAGCTCTGTTCCTAAATACTGGTGTCATTGGGGACAGGAGGGCACTCAGGGAGTATTTCGGTTTGGTTTGGTCCCATATTTGTATGAGGATAGCTGATTAGTGGTTCTCAGTATAGCCCGTTGGTTCTTGGGTACAAATATGAAGAACTAGGGTAGATCCATTTGAGATCTACCCAGTGTCTCTTGTCGTGGGACATGTGCCACTGTATGATCTGGGTTAGTTGTGCTGCGGTATAAGAGGTTGAGTGCTGGTCTTGGGCGTTTGTTGTGCCATATAAACATATCTATTGCCCTTTGTATGCCTGCTAGGTCTCCCCGGGTAACTCGCACTGGTGATTGAAAGAGAAATAATAATTGTGGTAGGATGTTCATTTTAATGGAGTGTATGCATCCTAACCAGTAGATAGGTCTGTCTGTCCATTGGTCTAACTCCCTGGTAAGGGTTTGGAACAGGGTGTATCATTGCGGGTGAATAGGGATGTGGGATTTGCTGTCAGACGGATGCCTAAATACATGAATCCCTCCATATTTATTTTTAGATGATGTCGGCTGCGAATGAGTGACATGTCCGGAGTTGCTAAATTGTAGGGCATAGCCACTGATTTAGGGAAATTGATTTTGTAGGCCGCTAGATACCACAACCGGTCTAGTAGTAACGTTACATGCCATAGGGATTCTAATGGGTTCTGGAGGGTCAGGAGGACATCATCGGCGTATGCTGACACCGTGAATGGCCTTCCCATCACCTCCACCCCCTCAATGTGTGGGTTCTGTCTGATAGCCTGTAGGAGCGGCACCAGCGTCAGGGCAAAAATTAGTGGGGAAAAAGGGCACCCCTGTCTGGTTCCGTTACCGAGGGAGAATGGGATTCTCTTTGCTTCTGTGATGAGCGTCTGCGTGCGTATGTCCATGTAGAGTTCCTTGATTGCTATCACAAAGGCTTCTGGAAACCCATGAAAGTGGAGTAGGTTGAAGAGGTCAGGCCACAGCACCCTGCCAAATACCTTCCCTGCGTCTAATGAGGGCGCCAGAGAAGGCATTTTGGATTCCGCCATGTATCACAGTATGTTCACTCCCCCTCGGGTATTTTCATACAGTTGTCAACCTAGTATAAAGCCAACCTGGTCAGGGTGGATCAGTGTCCGAAGGAGGGGTGAGAGTCTGGATGCTAGGATTTTTGTGAATATTTTGAGGTTAGTGTTAATGAGCTATATTGGTCTGTAGCTAGGGGCTAGTGTGTCATCTTTGTCCGATTTCGGTAGGAGTATGATGTTTGTCGTGGCCATGTCCGTATCAGGCTTCCCGTCTTGCATGAAGTGATTACCTAGAGTTTTGAGGTGGGTTAGTACATCTTTAAAAGTTTGTAGTAACTAATGTCATATCCATCCGGTCCCGGGGTTCTGTTTCCCTTGAGAGATGCTATGGCCATCTCCACTTCCTCTGGTGTGATTGGGTCCCTCAGCGTTGCTGCCTCTTCTCCAGTCACCTTTGAAATGGTCAGTCCTGATAGAAACCTATGCAGGTCAGAGGTGTATGCAGTATTGTCAGCGATTATATAGACCTGAGTAGTATGTGGTGAACAAGTCATTTATGGCGTCTGGAGTTGTGGCTACTGTTTTGGTTTCAGTACGTATTTTTGCTATGGTTTTGCTTCCCATTCTGGGTCGTAAGACTCTGTCCAGGAGGGTGTCCATTTTGTTTGCTTTCTCATAGAATATCTTTGTAGCCCCATAGTTTATATCCCTCCATAGTCTCTATGGACCATAGTAGAAAATGGGACACTTCTTCTAGGGATATTTCCTTTATTGAGTGTCTGAGAGCATTAAGTTCCTTTAATTTCGTATCGGTTGGATTGGTTTTATGTTGTTGCTCCGCTTTTCGTAGCGCTGATTATAGCTCTAGTAATAATTTTGTTTTAGTGTGCTTTTTATGTGTGGCTATTTTTATGAAGTGTCCCCTGGAGGACAGACTTGTGAGCAGCCCATATCATAGCGGGGTTCGTTTCTGGGTTTGCGTTGAGCTCAAAGTACTCTTTGATAGCTAGTCAGGTCGTTTCCTTTATGTCGGCATCGTGGAGGAGGTTAGTGTTAAGTTTCCTTGTCCAGTTGGAGTTATACTGTATTTTGCCTAGGGGGACCATTATGTCAGCGTGATCTGATGAGGTAATGTTGTTTCTGTGTGAATTGCCTTACTCATCCCCATCCCATTAAGAAATATATTATCTATTCTTCAGTATGTATTATGGGGCGCTGAGTAGAACGTAAAGTCTTTGTGCTGAAGGCGCCATATGTTTAGTAGTCTAGTGTGTGTCAAGAACATGTGAAGTAATTTATCTTGCCCCCCCCTTTCCCTGTGACCTCATGGTGCCTAGTTTTGAGCTTCAGTCAACAGCAAGACAACGTGTTAACTCCTCCGACCATAAGTACTCGCCCCCTCGCTCCGGCCACCAGTGTCTCTAAATTAGCCCAGAATAGTGAATCAGGCTCGTTAGGAGCATATATATTGAGGAAATGTATTTTAGTGTTATAGAGAGTGCCCCCAATATAAATGTAACGCCCCTCTGGGTCTACCTGAGTGACCATTATTTGGAGTGGGCTCCGTTTATGGATTAGGATTGCAACCCCTGCTCGATGCGAGGGTTAGTGCCTCATGTACCATTGTGATAATTTTTATTTTTTTAAGGAGCTTAACTTTATAAATTATTATGCAGAAACCACAAAACAAACATGAATACAATACATATACAGTAATAGACATGTATATGCACAATACTCTAAGAATTCACATACACAAATATAACATGCAACAAGGGCTTTGTACACCACACTCCTAACTAAACTTGGAATTGTAGGAAATGAAAATTGAAAATGTATAACTTGGGCTAAAATAGTTTTTGAAAAGGTTTTCAACTCTATAGTAATAATTTGACTATTTTAGCCAAAATTCTCATTCTAAAATGTCTTCACTTGGTAGATAACCCAACCTGTCTCCCGGTGTTGTCCTAGTGTCAAACTCCAGCCATATACTATATCCAACAAAGAGCTCATAGGATTTAAATTAAAGTATTTATTTAATTACTCATTCAATGGCATACAGTTGACGTTCTTTTACAAGAAAGCAATGTTATGGGACTGAATCATTATGCTGTTGCTTAATTCTGTTTAAAATGAAGCAGTTATTTTGTAGTCATGGGAATGAGATGGTCCAGATTGGAACATTCTCAATTTAAATTTTCTTTTTTACCTATATAACTATGCATGATAATGGCATTTTATATTATAGTAAAAGGTAACGTTAAAATTATGGATTATTCTGTACATTGGTTAAGTGATCGTTGCTTATCTATATCAGATTCTAGAGTTCTATAATTATTTTTAAAACAGTATTAATATGTGAGTTATAATTTAATTTCCTTCCCTTTTTTTATTTTAGTTAAATAGGGATGCTGCATCATCGGCCTCTTGGTTGTACATGATCCCTGACAGCCCATTATAAAGAAAAATGGTGAACTGTTTGTTAAAGGAAAATAATGCCATAGAAGAATTTTAGAGACATTATAATAAACATATGCGGGTTCTGCCTGAAATTAGTATGAGTTACACCCCTGTCACAGCTATATTCTAGCTTTGGGAGAGTACTAAGTCCTTTTTGAGATGAACCTTCTATAAATAAACTGCAGTACACCTCTTAATAACTACTAGTCAGTGGACACAATTATATCTAGCATATACAGACTAATTCCTTTGAGCCTTTTACTAATTACTGTAATTGGAGCTGCTATTATTAGCAAATTTGTTTCACTATCATAAAGCATGGCAAACCCACTACAATGACATGCTTTTAAAAAAAAGGGGGAGCAACAGCAGCAGTACATCCTTTGCAACTACTGCCATTAGGCTGAGCAGGGAGGATGTTGAGGATAGACTGGCCAGCATTGCTTCCTCCTTTTGAATGCACACTGCTGGCAGCACACAGTATCTGGGTATGGTGGTGGAAGTTGAAGAAGAAGTCCAACCTTAAAGCAAACCATACTTGATCAAAGAATTTCTGGAAATATCCTTTGTAGTGTAACAACTAGTCAACTCTTGAAGAAGAAGCAAGAGAAAAGAGTGCTTCCACAGATGGTGTACAACAGGATGTCAGCATGCAGTGGAACTCCACTTTAGGCATGTTGGTAAGAAGTTTGGAACATCAGAGGCAATATATACCCATCTCACGACTCCATTTATTCCATTTGACTGACCACTGATGTGTAAGGATTGGACAATAATTGGCAGCTAGTGTTAGTTCTTATACTATTTAGGTACGTGACAGAAACTTTGTAGCTACAGTAATGCCAGTTTCGGACAGTTGGTTACCCAACTCATAAAAATAATTCAAAAGTAAAATTAAATTATGCCTGCTGCTGCTCCCAGTTTTTCAAATACCTTTCATTGTAGTGGTTTCGTCCTGCCTGAATAAGTCTTCACATCCACAGACACAGTTGGGAGAAGCTGAAAAGGCACTGTGTTTTCCGCACTGAAGGAGGTCACTAACTCACCTGCAGACTAGACGTTTGGAAAAGCTTTGGTCTTGTCAGGGTGTATGGAGTGAGTGGGTGATCAGTTGCCCAATTACTTTTTCCTTTCATGTTTGGATAAAATCCATATTTCTAACTGTAAATGACTCCTGATGCCATTAATTTAAGTTATCTTTTTTTTTATCCAGATACATAATAATCTAATTTTGGCAAATCAGAATTGACATTGCAAATGTCTGACATTTCATATATTGTAGCAATGTTTGTCCATTTTTGCATATGCACAGTCATTTTTTCTGTTTTTATGGCTATTCAAATTGCCTTTCCAAAATTTTACAATACTGAAATCTGGGCGTGCTGAACAGTGGGATGTACTAAATAATATTTTCAAAAAATAAAAATCTGCCAAAGTGGTTTGGAAACACCATATTTTGTTAGCCTGTACATCTATAATATACCTGACGACAGCGTGTAGATAAGCCGAAGCACGCATCGAGCACTTTACTTTTTTTTTTTTTGTTCACTAGGTAGCACTAGGTTCTTCTATGCCTTATTAAGTTTATTTTTTCTTTAGTACTATTTTTGCCAGGTGAAGGGGGGAATTGTGGTTCAAATGGGATCAGTGCAGTTCTCTAAGGTACCGGAGTACCATTAGGGCTAGCTATCCTTACTTTTAGGTGACGCTATGTTAGCCTAGGCTCTGACACCTACTTACATCCTTATTTTGTGTGTGTGGGGGGGTTTATTTCTGTGGGTGGGAGTTTTTTCAAGTAAGTGGGGGCGATATACAGCCTTAATTTTGGAATTGATATCTTTATATATTTCCTGATTATACCCACCTCCTGTGTACAGTTACCCTTACCGACCTTCCCCCTCCTCTCCCTCTCCCCTCCTCTCCCTCTCCCCTTATACCTGCTTAGTGTCTTTTAACCCACTCTAGTCACTTTCTAGACAAGGGTACCTCTGTGTCATCCAATCTTCACTTCAGGGCCCCCTTGTTTCAAGGGTTTCCTTCTATTCTTGCTGCACTATAATTGGGTTACCCCCTATCTTGAAGCTTGATTTTAGGCTTCCTTTAGGACCTGTCTGATATTCCCATGGTTTATGTGGCTTCACAGATTGGCCTTATACCTATATTTCTTATGTTTAATATCTACCTAATGCTGCCTTCTGGGATTGAACCCAGTCATATAATAATACCGAGCAAGCATGCATGCTCCCAAAGCTTTGCCCTAGTCATATGTCCTCAGGAACAGAGCCCAGAGTGCACCTTGCCTATCAACAGGAATGTGATATTGTATAAAACTGCTGGAGGAAGTAAAATGTTACAACATGCCTCATAGAAGCTTGGAAAATATAAAAATAACACTGCTTGTTTCTTTTTTCATTACGTGAAAAACAAGATATTTTCTTTTAATTATCAGTTTATTGCTTTTATTATTAAATTTAATATCTTGAGGGATAGTTTCTTGACTACAACATTATTATAAATCACATAGATAGAAATTCTTACAAGATCATTTATTTCTAATTTGTTCCTTGAGGGCCATCAACCTGTCAGTATGCCAACATTTATATAATTAATATGTTCAACTAATTACCTATTCATGTCACCAAGTGATGCATGAGACATTTCCTTTAAAACCATTTTTGTTTGTGATCTTTGGGTTTGGATTCAAGACAGTTTTGTTGACGGGTTCATTGTTTCAAAGAACAGTCAACCTTCCAGTGAACTTTAATATCACATCCTACTGAAAGTGGCAAAGTGGGACTTAGAATTCGAGCAATCTTAGGTTGCTAAAAGTGGAACAGAATAGATGAACTGACATAAGTCCATCAGCGAACACCCCTGCCCACAGTAACTCTGAACTGGGCTACTCTATTACTAGATGAGATGTTCTGAGTGAAATCTTATTTAGTTAGAACATATTTTTTTTTTTTAAATGTAGAGCAGGCATTGCATAGCAAAACAAATGCATGTTGTGTTTGGTTCTCTAAATGACAACATATCACAACATTTATTTCATAAATTTTACTTGTTTCTCTTTAATAGGGTTACCCCCTATTGTTTGGAATAGACTGCACCCCTCTTCTTCATACAGCTTGATTTATGTCACGTTGTTATTATTATATACATGCTTACTAGATCACAAAAATAGTTCAAGTTAATATTTAATGATTTCTAATTTACTTAACAGGTTATACCTTCATTATTTGAAACCTTTCATTTACTGACTATACTTTGACCTGCTGAGTGATTTTGTTAGGGTTAAATACAATTGTGAATGATAATCAATCTTCATCTCAAATAATACATCTTGTATACTACGGCCAAGTTTCTTGTTTGGAAAAAAAAATTAGCTATAGCATTTACTTTAACATGGGATGCATTTAAAGCATATATAGGATAAAAACAGCAATTATGTACATAGAATAAAAAGAGTAAATTATGTAAATGTGAACAGTTTTCTTATTTCCAGAGAGGACATAGTTGCCAGACGGCTAACACTATAAGTTAAATCATATGGGCCAACTTTGCCTCTCAGTCAAATTTACTAGCATGTTGGCTAAGAGGTTGTGCAGGTCTCTGTCCGGCTTCCACAAGCAAAACCAAACACTGACCAACTTCCCTCAAGTAGGGTGATGTCTCTATCAGCATTTTGGTTGCACGTGCTCAGCGATATCTGAGGAATTGCCACAGGCACAAAACCTTACCACTGTTCCACCCTGTTGAATTATGCCACATTTTCAATAAGGCACATCATATTTAATTGTATACTCTGATTGACACATCTTCTTGACAAAACAAATATACAAAGAGGTAGTGCTTAAGTTGAATAAACACAATATTAATATTTATTTGGAAAAGATCATCTCTCAACATAAAGATAGAAATATTATAAACATACCAGCTCACTAGCTAAATAGAGGTTAAATAATTATAAAATGTGACCAGTGTTTGGTTCTATGTTTTTATACAGATAAGCATGTTTTTAACATGTAAGCAAATATGTGTTATCATACATACCTATTATGTATTTAATATTAGATATTGTTGTGAATTGGCTTAAACTTATTATGCCTGCTTGAATGTTTTGGTATAAACAGCACTACCAAAATTATTAACGCAAATGTTTATATCTGGCTTGATAAAGTCCTATGGGACGAAATGTGCAGACACTCATGGTAATTATCTTCCTGCATAGCCCTGAGGACTGAGTGTATATATTCTATTTGCTGTTTTTATCTTCATGCACTTTGACCTTATATACAGTGGAGCAGTGCACTTTATCTGGCCTGCTGATTCATTTTGCTGTTGATTTATTAACGCTCTTCAAACTTACACATTGTTCTGAAAGGTCCTATTTGGTCCATGGTCCATGGTCTACTACTATTTGTTCAATTCACAGGATTTGTCAGAGTGCTGTTTTGTGGACTCTCTACTCTGGTGATTATTGCTGTCTCTATATAAATCTTACTGAAATTTACATAGTGTCAAAACATATTGCACTATTATTCTTTCTTCTTTCTGTTCTCCTTTGAGGTAGACTAATTCGGAGTACTCCTAGTGGTCCATGTATGCATTATTGCACTTATTACACTTTAAGGGAATCCTTATGGCGCAGTGTATCCATAAAGATTAAAGTATCTAAAAACAACTATCAACCTAATTTATACAAGAATACATTTATTGTAATATATAAGCAAACATCAGCAATAAATTAAGAAGAAATAAAACCTCAAACATAAGAAAACATTCTAAAGGCAAAGCTCTAAAGCAAGGAACATCCTTTAAAAGGTAAAAAATAGGTTAAAAAAATTAAAAAGAGAAAGAAGGGGAAGGGGCCAAGAAACATATAAAAAGTGTAAATTTCAGGTGGAGGTAAATGAGGAGTGGGAGAGAAACTCAGCTGAGGGGAACCAAATAAGGCAGCCAGGGCCAAATGATATTGAAAAGAACCAGTAAGAAACATCACAGAATGCAGTTCCTCAACTGTAATGATCCATTGCCAGGGGGTGGAACAGCAAACATTCTCAAGAGAGGATTAATAATTTGGCTGCATTTAAAAGATGTGTTGTTAAGGTTTTATGTTTCTGTTTTTTGAATTAGGTATTTGCACTGGAGAAAGTTAAAATAACAAAGCTTCTGAAGTAAACAGGCTGTTTCTGTATTGCTTTCCAAAAGAAAGTGATGAGAGGGCAACTCCACCAAATATGAAACACTGATCAGATTCCTCCCCCACAGCACAAACATGTCTCTGGTACTGAACCTAGAATACAATGAAGGGACTATTCCTCCTCATCAACAGTTTGAGATTCAGCTCCTGAAATTATTTAGTAACTAAAGGTCTGGTATGTAAAAATAAAATGTCTTCAGCACTGAGTCTCAGAAATGATATACCTAAACCTAATGGTATACCAATACCTAAAAACTCTTGCTCCCTGACCTTTTCAAATGAGTCTTAAGGTAGCTGAAGACATAGAGGAGAAGCATAGGACAGTCATTGAGATAGTTTGAAATAGATAAAGTATGTAGGCAATAGATTCATTTTTATTGCTTTTAATCTCCCAACCATGAAATGTATGTGCCCGATGAACTATGCATATCAGTCAGTAGGACATTCATAAGAGCTAAAACATTTTCTTGATATAAAAAGAAAATGTCTCTAGTAAGCAAGATTACCAAAATATTAAATTTTAGTCTTTATCTTTCACTCCTTCTTTTGATATCTATCTATCTATGTCTTTTCTTGGTATAAAAAAGAAATGTCTCTAGTAAGCCAAATTACCTAAATATTTAATTTTAGTCTTTAACTCCTTCTTTATATCTATCTATATATCTATCTATCTATCTTAATACTGATCTTTTAAGAAAAAAATGGTCATTATTTATTTTTGTTTCTACAGATGTCCCTAGAATGTAAAAGGTGTTCCTGTATGTGTGCATAATTCATGAATTCAATAGATTTACACCAAACATTTGTACAAAATATAGCACTGCTCTCTCTCCTTCACCATCTATAGCTGTTTGGTAGAGACCTTAGAATTTGCACAAAAATTTTGCTGAAGGTTAAAGGAGAAAGGAGAAGGATCTAATTTACAGTCCCGCTGAAGAAGGGGGAGAATTTGGACATGGAAAATAAATATGTTTCTTACAAGTATAAAAAAATAAGGCTTTCTCTAATATGTTTTGTCATTCTGTTTTATGTTGCTCTGTAGTTGTAAATTAATATAAAAGTTTAATGAAATTCAATAAAGGATATTTTGAATGTGTTGGATGTTTTTATATGTAATACTGTTGGAGCAGCTAAAAGTATTACAAGAATGTTTGAATACAGATATACATGGCAAATAATCTCATAATTTAAAGATATTTAAGCTTGAATAATCATAATTGTACCACGATTTCTCAGTCATAAGGTAATAATGCTTGATATTAAACTAATAGCTCCCTGGTTTGATGACAGCCTGACGGCAATGAAGAAATGATACTTAGATAGCCAGTAATAAATTGCTTAATTGACTCAGTGGGGGGAAATGTAATTTGCCAAGAGTCATAACAAATATGAGTGAATGGAATTAAAGAAATGTAGCAGTAGGTTAAACTATGTCATGTGTCCATTTTGAACGCTTTATTAACTCCATTTATCTTCTAGAAAATCAACTTAACTATTCTTTGTATATGAAATTCCAAATATATTTACTTTTGTAACTTTTTGAGTGGCAGAGGGTACACAGAGCTTTAGTAAGGCTTCTCTTAAAGCACCTGCTTTAATAGAGTTAATAAAATCATCATTTATTCACCCCCCCCCCCCCGCCCTCTCCTCCTGTTGATTAAGTAGGCAATTATTGCAGTTCTCTTTTTTTGATAAAGAAAATATTTGTATTTCAAAAGAAAATTAAGTTAAATAAATATAAATGTGTCAAATATAATATATTTTGAAATAACAAGATCAGTATCAAATATTTCAACATTTCAACTGGTTTTTATCTACTATTTCATAGCTCACAGCCAGGTGATACAAGCACCTTATAACCTAAATAGTTAGGGATTATTATAGCCTCGGTGAGGGAATAATCAGGAGGTGAATATTTGAATTACATTCTTTACTGAAACCTCCAGCAGCAAAGAAATAGTTAACAGGACTTTTCAAAACAACCAATCAGAACAAAATAACAGTGTAAAACCACTTGGGCAGACCCTCCCACTTCCTTTTTCTTTGATGAGGTCGAGCAGGAGAGCAAGGAAAACCAACGAATCCATCTTGTAGCAGGCACTTCTAGAGAAACAATCGTCAAAACCAGAGGGAAAACAGATTACACTGCAAGGAAAAAGATTACATACAATTTTACTTCCACATCATAATACATGATGAATAAAACACATACGGACAATCACCACCATATGATAGAAATAATCTTTATTATACAAGACCATGCATCTACAAAAACATAACAATATCCCCAATTAATCATAAGAGAAATAATTGATTAATTAATTAATTAATTTAAAGAAAAACAATTCCAGGGATGGAAACGTAAAAGGGGGGGAAATATTCGCCTCCTGTCTTTAATAAAATTTAGATTATTCCCTAACCGAGGCTAGAATAATTCCTAATTTTATGGCAAGACAGTTGGCTTTATATTTGCAATTTTAACACCCAAACATAAAAACAGAAGAAACATGAGATTGAGGAAGGAAATAAAATGAACGGAAAGTCGATATTTTCTCGGCAGTGCAGAGAAATATCGGGAAGGGACCCACCGGTTTCTAAAACTGCTGAACCTGCAGTGCCCTGAAGCAAATGTGTCCCATAGGAACTCGCATTGCCAGCCAATGAGAGAATCCACCGAATCCAACGAGCGAGCGAAGGTGCAGAAATAGCCCTAAACGGTAGTACATAAAAAATCAACATCTGCATATGAGCAGAAGGATGAAAGGACGAGGTCTTGGATCTATACATCCGTAGGCAATGTGCCATACAGAGACGTGGCCTATCTGGAGAGTACAGATACAACACAGAAGACTAATAGATTTGGTCCTGTGCGGAATAGAAACAGACACAACGTCCAGTGAGAAGGAAAAAGTTTCTAAATCAAAAGCACGAACATCAGAATGTGATGAAAAAATACAAGACCTAACAGGAGAGCCAGCTAAGTGGAAAGCTTTCGCAAAGACATATCTTCTTCATCAAGCCACTCCTCAAGGAAACACAAAACAAGCGATACATCCTAAACTGAGGAATAGCAAGAGGTAGGTGTCCCGAAAGGTGCACCCCTCGAAGTGGTCCTTACCAATGCCAGAATCTTGAGAAGGCATATGAGCCGTCGAGCTATCAACCTAAGACATAAATGGTCCCGTATAACTTACCCTGAGAAAACAATTCAGCCAGGCAGTTTAGGACAGCCAGGATAGGGGCCATAAAGGGATCCAAACATCTCTCCAGACACCAGCCATGAATCACCAGGCATGCAGGTATGGTACCAGGTGCTCAAGAGTCCCGCAGGAACTCTCTAACTGTTGTCGATAGGTCTGACACATCCCAGGACCCAGAAATGGTACAAGCCAGTAGTGGTAGGCGATCCTCTAATATCAATGGATGAGGATTCCCTTGTGGATCCCGTAGGAGACATCTGGAGACAGGAAATAGCAGAGGGTCTTTGCACGACAATTCTAGCAAGAGAGGGAACCATGGTTGACTCCTCCAAAGTGTGTGAACAGGAGAAACAACACTCCCAGGAGTTTGGTCTGATGCAATGTCTGAAGTATCCTGTAGAAAAAAAGGGGAAACGCATATGCCCCCGAGGAAGGGCAGTCTTGGAGAATGCTTCCACCACCTCGCTGAGGGGGTCTGGAAGCCAACTGAAGAACCACTCTGTTTGACGGTTCGCCCTGGATGCAATCAGATCTGAGTGAAGGGAGGGAGGGCTCAGAGTGAGTCCAGTACTCGAAACACCGGAGGGTGAAGTAGCCAATCGTTGGCATCGCTCGATTGTCAGGATAACCAGTCCGCTACATGATTGTCTCGTCCCGGGAGATATACAAGTGACAAATTCTTGTCCAGACAGTATTGATAGAGATCCTTCGTGAGATCCGACTGCAGTCCGGAGTGGACAGCCGGGACGTTGTCCATGCAGGGAGGCAGCGAACAGTGATTCTTCCATTGGGGAAGTTGCAAATGGGTGCCCTCCATCTTGAAATGTCAACAAGCGACATGCCCCTTCCTCCATACAAGGGAGACAATGCTCAAAAAGTGAGGTTGGCCTGTCGCCCACTCCACTACACCCTTGTCCAGCAGGGATAAACTTCAGAATGAACCGAAACGGACGCCTCTTTGGCCGTGTGTATCGGCCATGGAGTAGTGATCTGTGTTTGAGGTTTGACAAAACTGATCCTGAATCCGGGCACGGTCTCAGAGACACCTGTGCCTAGTTGAGAGAGGTATAAATAGAAACGTGTTGGATCAACTCTTTCGTGAAGGCATCCCCGAAGAGCAGACCTAGTTCCTTGGATGCCAAATCCGCCAACTTGCTGTTCAGCTTGGAAGGCGTTTTCTTATAAACAAACAGACGGACCTTTGGGCCCATTCACGAAGGAGAGTTAGCATCCACCGGTGTCCCACTTTGTAGAGCTTCATCCACTCTGAACATCCAGCAGTTGTTCCAGGCCTTTGCGGGTCTTTTCCAGACTTATTCATGAAATTGGGCATCTTGTTTAACTTGTCAGGCAGCTCCTTCTTCATCGGTGGGAGCGCCATGGCCCTTCCAAGGTCTCTTACATGCAGAGTCCTTATCCACAGAGCAGAGGGAATAAACTAGTTGGAGCCTCGAGTACCTGAGGTGCCGGGTGCAAAGTCCAGGGTGGTCGGTGGAGCGTCACCATGTAGGTCAACAAGGACTTCAGGCAATGAGTCCACTAAGGCTGCATGAAGCCAGGCCTGCAGACCTTCTGGGCATGGAAATCTGCTCCATCAGCCATGACTGTATCACTGCCATAGAGGTAACACTGTCAGTGTGGTACCTGGTGCGGCCAGCTGGGGGTCACCCAGCATGCAAGAAGGGGTCACCCAACAAGCAAAAGCATACCATGCAGTATAGGCCAGCAGGGGAGGAGGTCACCCTTAGTATGAATATAACAGGACACTGTAGGTACAGCAGTGCCGTCGGCAGTAGGGGTCAGCCGTATTATGAATATAACAAGACACTGCAGATCCAGCAGTGCAGACAGAAGGAAGGGGTCACCATCATTATAACCATAACATGACACTGCAGGTCCAGCAGTGCAGTAAGCAGGAGGGGGTCACCTTCAGTATTAGTATAACAGGACACTGTAAGTACAGCAGTGCAGTCAGTGGGAGGGGGTAAACCTCGTTATTAACATTACAGGACACTGCAGGTCCAGCAGTGTAGTCTGCAGCAGGGGGTCACCCTCATTATGAGTATAACAGGACACTGCAGGTCTAACAGTGCAGTCAACAGGAGGGGGTCACCCTCAGTATGATAATAACAGGACACTGAAAGTACAGTAGTTCAGTCAGCGGGAGAGGGTCAACCTCAGTATAATTACAACAGGACACTGCAGGTTCAGCAGTGCAGTAAGCGGGAGAGGGTCACCCGCAGCATGATTATATTAGGACACTGTAGAGCCAGCAGAGTATTCAGTGATAGGGGGTCACCCTCAGTATGAATATAATAGGACACTGTAGGCATGGGCGTCCGCAGGAATTTTTCCAGGGGGGGGCATAATTGTAATGACATCCATGCTTGGTACCTTTTTGACAGTGTCATGAAAGGGAAGGGGCATAGCCATTATCACATAAAGCCAGGGTGAATAGCGTTTTCACAACTATGGTGTCAGGAATATATGTTTGTATTCCTGACACTATAGTGTTCCTTTAAGCAAATTAAAGGACATTTCTGGTCACCATAACAACTTCACCTAAATGAAAATGCTATGATGCCAGGAAGCCCCTGGGTGCTCGCTTTCCTTTAAGGGGTTAAATTGCTCTCAAATGGTTTAACCCCAAAGGCTTCCTCCAGCTCCAGGTCGCTCAGTGGTATTTGGCTTCTGAAACAGAGTGTCAGGAAGTGCAGATTGACGTCAGGCATGGGTGCCGCTGATTGGCTAGAGTGGTCAGTTGACGCTCTAAGCCAATCGCTAGTTCCCGGTTCATAAAATATTTTTACTTTTTTATGAATGGGGAGCTACTGATTGGCTTAGAGTGCCAGCTGACCGCTCTAGCCAATCAGCAACACCCCTACCCAACGGCACTCTGTGCTTCCTGACACTCAGTAAATAAAAGTGAACACATTAACACCGATATTTTTTTACCTTTGGAGATGAGAAGGTCCAGCGTTTCCCTGCCAGGCCCAGGTACCAAAGCCTTATGATGTGGCGTCAAGAATAAAGTGGAGGGTTCACTTCATTTGTCCTTCCTGCTACAATCTCCTTTTCCTCTCCTTCATTTGACAGTCTTTTTTTCCTTTGACACTGTTTTCTATCCTTGGCCCCTTCTGCTCTTTTACCTTTCTGCTACTTTCTGCTTATTTTGCGCCCTTCTGCTCCTTTCTCATTCTGATCCCTTTCTGCTCCCTTTTCTACTTTACCTTTGTGCTCCTTGCTGTCCCTTTCTGATCTTTCTCCTACTTTACCTTTGTGCTCCTTGCTGTCCCTTTCTGCTCTTTCTCCTACTTTACCTTTGTGCTCCTTCTGATTCTTTCTGCTCCTTTACCTTTGTGCTCCTTGCTGTCCCTTTGTGCTCCTTCCTGCTCCTTGCAGGCCCTTCCTGCTCCTTGCAGGCCCTTCCTGCTCATTCTCCTACTTTATGTTTCTGCCCCCCTTCTCTGCTCCTTCTACTTTACCTTTGTGCTGCTTTACCTTTCAGCTCCTTGCTGACCCTTCCTGTTCATTTCTATATATCTATAGGCTGCTGCCCCCCCCCAAAATCTATGGGCTGCTGCCCCCCTCCCCAAATCTATGGGCTGCTGCCCCCAAATCTATAGGCTGCTGCCCCCCTCCCCAAATCTATGGGCTGCTGCCCCCCCAAATCTATGGGCTGCTGCCCCCCCTGCCCCCAAATCTATGGGCTGCTGCCCCCAAATCTATGGGCTGCTGCCCCAAATCTATGCTGCCCCCAAATCTATAGGCTGCTGCCCCAAAATCTGGGCTGCCCCAAATCTATGGGCTGCTGCCCCAAACCCAAAGGCTGCTGCCCCCAAATCAAATGGGCTGCTGCCCCTCCCCAAATCTATGGGCTGCTGTCCCCCCCCAAATCTATGGGCTGCTGCCCCCAAATCTAAATGGGCTGCTGCCCCCCCTTCCCAAATCTATGGGCTGATGCCCCCCCCAAATCTATGGGCTGCTGCCCCCCCTAAATCTATGGGCTCCTGCCCCCAAATCTATCTGCTGCTGCCCACCCCATCCCCCACTCACCTGATCTGTAGGCTGTCTCTGGCTGCATGTGTTGCTCCCCTGCGGTTTCAATCAGCAGAGAGAAGCAGGGATTAGATGCAGCTTCCTATCCCTGTCTCTCTCCATACACAGCGCCACCTACTGGCCGGCGCCGGTATTGCAGTTCATTTGAAATCTCACACGAAATAGCAGAACAAGCTGAAAAATCCAGGGGGGGGCAAGTGCCCCCCCTTGCCCCCCCCCTCCGGACGCCCATGACTGTAGGTCCAACAGTGTTGTCAGAGGGAGGGGGTCACCCAACCCACAATAGTGCCACTTGCACAGCAGTATGGCCCAGTAGAGGGCAGTATAAGCAGAGACAGTGCCCCAGTAATGTAGAGGTGGGGGTCACCCCCTGTAATGATAAGGCTGTATGGGGTGCTGTATGGGGTGTAGGTATGGGACAGTCCCTGTCCATCCAGGGTCCATGTAGTGTATGTACTGTTAATGCATGAAGTTCCCTGCAAGAAGGGGCAGCAACACCAATACAGAGGATACATAGGGAGAGGGAAGGCTGGGCACATGGCCAGTAGACAGCAGGGAAGCGGGGTGAGTGAGAATGTGCTGCCCGGAATGCACGGAGCCCATGCAGCTCTGAAAAAATGGCCGCAGCAGCTGCAACAAAATGTCCGCCACATGCGAACAAATCAAGCACGGCCTACCGTGCGATAGTCGCGCGGCACTGCTGCAAGTTAAAACCGGCTCGGTAAGTGGCCGGGGGCCGCGGGGAGCAGCTGGGGAATGAGGGGAAGAGAGTGGGGCATAGAGCCCAGGAGGAAACTGCCGGAACACACAGAGTGAAAACCCCAGGGGAAACCCCAGGATGGTGTAACAGGGTAGAGAAAAAATCCAAAACCCCTCAACAGGGAGCAGGGTACCCACCCCACACACAGCCCAGCAAAAGCCATATATACAGTGTACAAGTAAACACAGCAAGTAAGTACCATGGAAAAAAACAACCGAGAGCAGAGCCAGGGGCAGCAGCAAAGAAAGAGGAAGTGGGAGGGTCTGCCTAAGTGGTTTTATACTGCTTTTATTTTGTTCTGATTGATTGTTTTCTGTTAACTGTTTCTTTGCTGCTGGAGGTTTCAGTAAAGAAGGTAAAATAAATATGAAGCCTCCTGTCTTGCCATAACATTCTGATGCTTCAGCATATATTGTCAATCAAGATCTTCTGATTGTTCTGAGGCTTTCTTGTGGTCCAAATTAGATAACCTCATCATGGTTTCAAACCTCTCCTCCCAAATATATGTAGCTCTAAAATAACACATACTCATTTAGAGGGACAATTAATGCTTGAGACGGAATTCCCTTTTCCCTCTTTTCTTCTTTAGGGTTCTTCTTTGTATGCAAGAGGACCACAAAGCTCTGTTTTGACTGCAATACTATGTTCAGGCACAATACATTTGCTCAAATAAAATGCCTTGGTTATGTTCTGAATTACTTACTCAGTAATGTAAATACTAAATTATTTGATATAGCATTGTTTCGTAATGTATTGTTCCTAGATATAATCATCAAATCTGAGACATGCACCCATAATATGAAGGGCCTCCTTGTCCATGAAAATAGCACTTGATTTAGTTTCATCAGGTGTTCAGTAATAGTCTACCTTTGATTATCTGTTAGTATTGTACATATCTATTAGCAACACAGAAACATAAACTTGGAGATTCATTTTGGGCCAAACAGCAATTTAGATAGATTTGGTCCGAAGTTGATATGCCAAATCAGTTGATAGGCCAAATCCTGAACTCCACCCTGAAATGTACACAAATCATGGATCAACCGAACGATGCCATGCTCAACATGCATGGGGGGAAGAGACCATCAGTAAAAAAAGATATGTATATACAATGTATTATAAATGTATAAATATAGATTTTATTAAAGGAACACTATAGGCACCTCAATGAAGTGGTCTGGGTGCAATGTCCCTGTCCAACTTAGTCATGCAATGTAAAACATTGTATTTTTTTTTAGAAACTACTATAATTACCTTGCAGGACTAAGATGCCTCCATTGGTTGTCTATCAGACAGCCACTAGAGGCACTTCCAGGATTCAAAGGGACTCTGAGTCCCTTAAACAACGTTAGATGTCCTTACGCTCTTAATCTTAATGAAATCCCTATAGCATTGAGGTATTTCTGATCGGGAGGGTCTAATGCACTTGCGGCGCTCCCTGAACATCGGCATTAGGCCTCTCTGTCCTATTTTTAGCAGTTTCAGAGAACTGCTATATTTACACTCAGGATTAATCCAGCATTTGAAGCTGACGTCTGCAGGGGGAGGAGAAGTCACCAGCGCTGAGGGAGCCCGGCGCTGGATTAAGGTAAGTGGCTGACGGGGTTCTAACCCTTCAGCCCAGCAGGAGGGGGGACCTAATAACCCTATATTGACAGGAAAACTGTTTTCCTGGCGCTATAGTGCGCCTTTAATGCTCCTCTTTGCTACATAAAGAGTAACACCCACAAAGCAGCACTGGAACGGAGAAAAGGTGAATAAATCTCCATACTTTACATTGAATACATCATGTAAAGTATCGCAAACAAGTGAGTACACCCCTCGTATTTGTGTAAATATTTTATTATACCTTTTCATGTGAAGGTGGGCAAACACAAGGTCTTTAACATCCACCAGCTCCGTGATGTTGTCATGGAGGAGTGTGAGAGGACTGCAGTAGCAACCTGTGAAGCTCTGGTGAACTCCATGCCCATGAGGCTTAAAGCAGTGCTGGAAAATAATGGTGGCCACACAAAATATTGACACTTTGGGCCCAATTTGGACATTTCCACTTAGGGTTGTACTCACTTTTGTTGCCAACGGTTTAGACATTAATGGCTGTGTGTTGAGTTATTATGAGGGGACAGCAAATTTACACTGTTATACAGGCTGTACACTTACTACTTTACATTGTAGCAGAGTGTGATTTCTTCAATGTTGTCACTTGAAAAGATATAATAAAATATTTACAAAAATGTAAGGGGGTACTCACTTTTGTGAGATACTGTATCTTTGTGATATATGGAGTATTTATTGTATATGGGAGTGTAACGGACCGTTTTGCACACAAGCGGTAAAAACCGTTTAGGCGATCGTCCGCCTTTCCAGAGATGCAGGCACAGCTATTGTAAAACACCAAACTCACGAACCGCCAATAAGGGAATGCTCCAAACTCCCGAATGGCATCCAATATAGCACTCCAAACACACGAACTGGAACCATACGAATCGCTGCTAGCAGACAAATAGGAAAAGAATCCAAGCGGCTTACACTCCTAGCAATCAGTCTCTATCAGCGTTCAGTAAATCCCCCCCAAAGACGAGACAAGGCTCCGTGTTGAGGGTCAAGCAGTGGTCTGTTCAATGAGGGCTACCTGCCCAGTATTTATGCAGGTCTCCCACCTGGTGGACACTCCCCTAGGGGACCAAATGGGAGACTGTAACAAAGGACAGACAAGTAGACAAATAGGACACACAGTAAGATTATATTCCCACAATGCATCCTGGCTTCCTCCCCTCTTCCTTGGAGATAATTGAGAAGTAATTCAATTATCTCCCAAGACAAAGGCAAATCGCCATTATGCACGTGGGGATACTAACACACGAATTACTATTAAAATACACTATGTGAGACACATAACATTAAAAGCATACATTTAACATATCCCCAGATAGCTCAGGTCTGAGCGCACATTATTAAGCGAATGGCGCTCAGACCACACGAATACAGTTTAATCATCATGAAGCCAAAGTCTTTACACAGTCAACAATAGTAAGAAAGTGGAAAACACCCAGAATACGTGTAAATTAATATATAAATTATACAACAACCTGATGGAAAATGTAATCCATATGAATTCTGTATAAAGATCAGAAATCCAACATAGCGTAATACAGTAAAAAAACTTTAGAATATATAAATATAGGTGATTGTAGATACACTCACAAACACACGTAGAATATGGCTTCTCGCCCACTCAGGGGCAGTATATGATGCGATGATTAGACTGGAAAATCCTCTCATAGAACATATAGAAATAAAGGAAATCACATATAGTGAAGTTTGTTATTAAAATACAAAATCACAATTTATTGGTCACACTTACATGTGTGTATATCACAAAGAGCGTATCTCTCAATAACCTGGAACTCCATGCAGTGTGGTCATCAATCCAAAGTAGGAAATAGCAGGAAGGGTTATCAAAGAGCGGCCAAAAAATATAAATATATACAAATTAAAAAACAATATAAAATGGCAATATGGGAATAGAGTCCATATATAAATCCAACGCGTTTCGTCCTGTCACAATATAGGACTTCTTCAGGGATACTTCTATAATCATCAATCCAAAGTAGGAAATAGCAGGAGGGGTTATCAAAGAGCGGCCAAAAAATATAAATCTATTCCCATATTGCCATTTTATATTGTTTTTTAATTTGTATATATTTATATTTTTTGGCCGCTCTTTGATAACCCCTCCTGCTATTTCCTACTTTGGATTGATGACCACACTGCATGGAGTTCCAGGTTATTGAGAGATACGCTCTTTGTGATATACACACATGTAAGTGTGACCAATAAATTGTGATTTTGTATTTTAATAACAAACTTCACTATCTGTGATTTCCTTTATTTCTATATGTTCTATGAGAGGATTTTCCAGTCTAATCATCGCATCATATACTGCCCCTGAGTGGGCGAGAAGCCATATTCTACGTGTGTTTGTGAGTGTATCTACAATCACCTATATTTATATATTCTAAAGTTTTTTTACTGTATTACGCTATGTTGGATTTCTGATCTTTATACAGAATTCATATGGATTACATTTTCCATCAGGTTGTTGTATATTTTATATATTAATTTACACGTATTCTGGGTGTTTTCCACTTTCTTACTATTGTACATTGTTTCTCGGGTGTCTGTGAGGTACACCAAGGAACTCTTCCAGCTATACGTTTTTCTGTAGTGTATATATAATCCTTTATCTATCTTTACACAGTCAGTTTCATGCGAATGAGCTCCATGGGATTCCTATCTGGGGTATAACACATTCAAGCAAAACTACCAAACACCGGGCCGTTCGTGCACGTTCACCGAGCAAGAAGGGAGGTCGGCGGCTTCAGCGGTGTTCACGCAAAACTGTGTCCGATTTTAGTTCCATGAATTAAGCGTAGAACACCGCTGTGCATTCGCATGTTTAAAATGGCCGCGACCTCGTGTTCGTGATACGAATGGCGGCCACCCAGCATTCGTCAATTAAGCTGCGGTTAACCGCAGCTTCAGGGAGGCTAATTGCCGGCACACTCCAGCTCCCAGGTGGTCCAGTCATTAGTGTGGTTGTTCGGTAGATTGAATCTACCGAACACCAGACAGAAAAGAACGAATAAACCTTTTCTGCAGGTAAAAAATATGTCTTTTAACATGGGGCCATAGTCTAAAGGCAACAGGCGAGCAACCAGGCTTGTCCAATGCAATGTGGCGAGATTGCTCTAGTCATAGGGAGCTTTTAAGGTAAGTTTAGTTTTCTGGTTACAGGTTCACTTTAAGCAACATCTAAAATGTATGTGCCTGCTTTTGCTCCATGTTGCATTATGCAATGGGCAAATGGTTTCAAAAATACTTTGGTATTATTATTATTATTATCATAATTATTGGCATTTATATAGTGCCAACATATTCCGTAGCGCTTTACAATATTATAAGAGGGGGAGATTTAACAATAAATGAGACAATTACAAAAACTTACAGGAACAATAGGTTGAAGAGGCCCCTGCTCAAACGAGCTTACAGTCTATAGGAGGTGAGGTATAAAACACAATAGGACAGGAGGTAGCAATCAAACAAGGTGGGTGTAAAGCAGAGTTGGAGGAGAGAGTAAAGTGCTGCCCTTTAGGAGAGAGCAAGAGACAGGTATGTAGAGTAGAAGTTACTCTGGGAGGCCATAAACTTTCCTAAAGAGATGGGTTTTAAGGCACTTCTTAAACGATTGAAGACTCTGATGGTTGTAGGCAGTCTATTCCAATGGAAAGGAGCCACCAGCGAGAAGTCCTGCAAGTATGGGTGCAAACAGTGTACAGGAGAAGGTCATGGGCAGAGCGGAGAGACTGAGAATTGACTCCCATAGGATACAGGAAGCAGGATACAGGAAGCCAATGTTATGACAGACTTAGGGGTGAGATGTGAGAGGAACGACTGGAGAGGAAAATCAGTCTGGCAGCAGCATTCATTGTAGGCTGTAACGGGGCAGTACGGCTTCTGGGAAGACCAACTATTTTAATAGTCAATGTGAGAAATTACTAGAGCATGAACAAGCTCCTCAATAGCATCTTGAGTAAGAAGGGGCGGACGCGGGCAATGTTTTTAAGGTGGAATCGACAGGATTTGGTATCAAAATCCTCTTGCCCCAAAAAAAGAAAGTTTAAATAGTTAATTGAAATAAAACATTGAAATGTTGTCGTCTCCTGTAAAAGGTTTTGATACCCAAAAATGATTTTACAAATTAACATAAAACAATATTGTCAAACATGATGTGTTTTGTAATATTACTAGTATTATCTCTATGTAGTCACAGTCAAATGGTCAGTAAAACAGATAAATATTTATTATTAAATACATAGTGCCACATTTTGATGTTAAGGTCATGAAGTACCAGAGCTGCAAAGATGGCCACAGCAGAAATTAAAGGTGCAGCTGCCTTTCCCCAAATGACGTGCATGCCGTGCATTATTGGATGCCATGCACGTGATGTGGGGGTGGGCGACTGTGCACAGTCACTTCTATGCACATCTTGCATCCATCTTGTATGCCCCATATGGCAGCAATGTATAGATTAATTGTATCCTACTAAAGGTCATTATCTTCTGTGCATGTTTTTGTGAATGACTGAATAACTTTATACATAGTAAAATTGTACATGCCTCATCAAACTACCATAATGATGAAAACTGTGCTTTAGTTTAACTGGAGAGAAAAATGTCTGATATGCAGTATTTAGGTCACAGTAACCAATTTGGAAAAAAAATCTATAATTGATCAAGACTGCTGGTTTTCCCACCTAAGCTATTTTGACTCTTATTTTACAAGCCAGATACTAATTCACATTACTCATAATTTATTAACTAGACTCTAAAAAAATGTGATAATGATCTGGATTTTAATGTATCCTTTATTTTTTTTTTGTCCACAGTAAAGTAAAGCAGAAAAATTGAAAAATTGTATATATAACTGAATAGCCATGCTCGCTGATAAATAGATATGTTAGAAAAAAAATGTTTACCTGCTACCTAGTCATCTAGAATGTTAATGTTTAATGTTCATTTCAATTGCAGTGATTTGTTCTAAATAATTCTAAACTTTTTTATTTCAATTATGCATGGAATTTCTTCCAAGAATAATGTATTATACTTTTTGGGAAATGGCAAATCTCATTATTGAAATAGTTTTATATAATGAGTTTGTAAACAGCAAAAATAAACTATGTATTGTGGTACAGATTCATGAGGTAAAATTATACACTATTGTTCCTCAATTAAGATACTTTTTTATAATCATTTCCCCTGTTTATTTCTTTTCAGGAACAAAATGGTATTGCAGCAACCTAAATGACTTCTCTGGAGAAATGAAACCATTTGCTTCTCACAGATTTATAATCCCTCAAAAATCATGAAGACTTTCATTGTCCTAGTGTTGATTGTTTTAGCCTTATTTTCTAAAGGGGTTTTGCTGTCTTCAAGTGACCATAACTTTGTGAGAAAAGAAATAAAGTTTGAAGGTGACCTTGTTTTAGGTGGTTTATTCCCTATAAATGAAAAAGGCAGTGGAATGGACGAGTGTGGAAGAATTAATGAAGACCGTGGAATTCAAAGACTTGAAGCCATGCTTTTTGCAATTGATCAAATAAACAGAGACAGTATCCTTCTACCTGGAATAAAATTAGGTGTTCACATTTTGGATACCTGTTCAAGGGATACTTATGCATTGGAACAATCCCTTGAGTTTGTTAGAGCATCTTTAACTAAAGTGGATGAAGCGGAGTATATGTGTCCAGATGGGTCGTATGCCATCCAGGAAAACAGTCCGTTGCTTATTGCAGGTGTGATTGGTGGCTCCTACAGCAGTGTATCTATACAGGTAAGTTGTTGCTATTACATCTTAACTTAGGTAACTAACGGTTCGCCACGGACTTATCATTGAGTAAACTTTGACCCTGTACTTCACAGTCAGCAGACACATTCCAGCCAATCAGCAGCAGACCCTCCCTCCCAGACCCTCCCACCTCCTGGACAGTTCACTAAGAATGCAGCTTCACAATGAATGTAAAATGGATGCTGTTTACTCAATGATGAGTCTGTGGCGAACCGTTCGCGAACCGTTCGGCGAACCGTTCGGGACATCACTAATTAGTGGTAGAGTCCAGTACATACTGATGTATCAGAGTATTTCTGGATGTTTCAGACATGAGTTTACTCTGCTCATCAGATTACTGTGACATTGTGTTGCAGAAATCAGAAAACCCAAACGGCAAATAGCCCTTCTTCCCAGTATTTAAATAGATGAAACAAAGTTACACAATGCAAATTAATTCAGATAGTGTCACTTCACCAAATAGAATCTCCAGGAAGCAATCAAAGGGAGAGTGTAAAAATCACTGTATATCTCTAATTTGATCACTTAAAGGGACACTATAGTCACCTGAACAACTTCAGCTTAATGAGGTTATTCAGGTGAGAACTATAGCTCCCTGCAGCCTTTCTCATGTAAACACTGTATTTTCTGAGAAAAATACAGTGTTTACATTGAAAGCTAGGAACACCTCAAGTTGCAGTCACTCAGGCGGCCACCAGAGGGACTTCCGAATTCATGAATGCCTAATTCTTATTCATCACGTTTGACGTCTTCACGCTTGGGTGAAGACATCAAACGTGCTATCAGCAGACAGGTGATAGGAGGCACTGTGAATGCGCCTCCTATGTCCTGTAGTAACCCCGGTGCCTGTCAGCAATGAGAGCCGACAGTGGGGAGATAAGATCTCCTGCACACAGCATCAGCTCGAGCTGACAGGCTGAAGACGGGAGACCGAGCAGGAGAGGAGGATCCAACCCGTAAGTAAACTTATTTTGTGAGTGAGTGAGTGAGTGTGTGTGGGTGAGTAAGTGAGTGTGGGTGACTGAGTGAGTGTGGGTGACTGAGTGAGTGATTGTCACTAAATGTGGTTGACTGAGTGTGGGTGAGTGTGGGTGACTGAGTGTGGGTGGGTGAGTGTGAGTGACTGAGTGTGGGTGACTGAGTGTGGGTGGGTGAGTGTGGATGGGTGAGTGTGGGTGACTGAGCAAGTGTGGGTGACTGAGTGTGGATGACTGAGTGATTGTGGGTGGGTGGCTGAGTGATTGTGGGTGGCTGAGTGTGGGTGACTGAGTGGCTGAGTGTGGGTGACTGAGTGTGGGTGACTGAGTGGCTGAGTGTGGGTGACTGAGTGTTAGTGGGTGAGTGTGGGTGGGTGAGTGGGTGTGGGTGGGTAAGTGTGGGTGACTGAGTGAGTGTGGATGACTGAGTGAGTGTGAGTGACTGAGTGAGTGTGGGTGACTGACGAAGTGAGTGTGGGTGGGTGGCTGAGTGATTGTGGGTGGCTGAGTGTGGGTAAGTGGGTGAGTGAGTGTTGGTGAGTGAGTGTGGGTGACTAAGTGACTGAGTGTGGGTGAGTGGCTGAGTGTGGGTGACTGAGTGTGGGTGACTGTGTGTGGGTGAGTAGGTGACTGAGTGTGGGTATATTTGTGTGTTTGTATACAAACACTATATATATAGATATCTATATATATAGTGTTTCTATGCATACACACACAGATTGGGCTGGAGGGTTGCCGTAGGAGGGGGGCGGGCATAGAATGCGATCTAAGCTGTCAGTCAGCTCAGCTCGCGAACGCACATACAGCACACATGCGCGGTAGAGCGCTGTGTTCATTCATAGGGCGGCATTCAATGCCGCTCTATGAAGAACGCGATTGGTGCAGCGCGAAGCCGTGCATGCGCACCTGATCGCTATAACACTTCTCTAAGAAGTCTGATTGAGTCCTGCTACTTCGTCATTTTGATGAAAAAGGGGGCGCGGCCTGACAGGGATCTCGGCGTTGGAATGGAGGTATATGCTAAAAATTACTCGAAAATTATGTTTAATAAGGGGAAGTTCATATAAAAGCAAGGAAGAAGGCTAGGGGACCTGTCTTTCTTGCTTTTATATGGAGACTATAGTGCTCCTTTAATTTTCCAAAAACCTAGCAATTATGTATATGTAGAGCAGTGTTTCTCAACCTTTAACTAAAAAGTACACCTACAGGTCTAAAAAAAATCCCTACGTAACCCTTCATTGAGGAAGTAATTTCTGTTGATTAAAATTGAAATATGTAGACACTAATATTTACATTAATACCATATTTGAGTGCAAGCCTAATTAAAATTAGTAAATAATATTTTTTTTAATAAATATTACATAATGTTCATATTGTGTATTTAAGAAAGAGTGTATGAACTATTAATCTGAAGTATAAATGTCACACAATGAAAATATACACACATAATTGTTACATACTGAGGATGCTAATAGACTCTCATGCACACACATTTACACACTGAGGATACTGACAAAACACATAGTTACACATAGAAGACACTAATACACACACATTTATACACAGAGGTCACTGACACACACATTTATACACAGAGTTAACTGACACAAACACACACTTAGTCATACAATAATAAGTCATACAGTAAACACGTTATGGAGAAACTATTTGTTAATGAATTGAGAGATTTATTTATTTATTTATTTTTTGTGTGAGGCATTTCATCTGCGTTTAGACCTGATTACCTGGTCCCTTGTTCTCTAGGGACCTTGTGCCTCTTCTCTCTCCCCAACCTCGTTTACACTACCTTCCTGTCAGTCGGACACTTAGGGGAACTGGAACTTAGATGCTAGCTAGTACTCCAGACAATTGATCCCCTGGGCACCGTTTAGTACATCTCCCTTTTATACTTTTTGTTTGCATATCCCTTTTTATCCTTAGATTGATTAAAGGTAGGGCCTCCCTTCCTTATTTCTTATACAGTGGAGCTCTCCTGATGTTGGTTTCCCCTCATTAGGTGGTTACAGTGGTGCAGCTCATGAGCCCTTAACGTGTATCCAGACTCCTGACCTGCACTCTGTTTACTTTATTTCTCCATTTTGTATTTCATTCCTTTAGGTGTTTTTGCGCCTTACCACCTTTTCCCTTTATTTTTGAGAGTTATATTTACAAAATCCCATACCCATTACATTAGGTGGTTACAGTGGTGCAGCTCATGAGCCCTTAACGTGTATCCAGACTCCTGACCTGCACTCTGTTTACTTTATTTCTCCATTTTGTATTTCATTCCTTTAGGTGTTTTTGCGCCTTACCACCTTTTCCCTTTATTTTTGAGAGTTATATTTACAAAATCCCATACCCATTACATTTTATAGATGGCTGGCTTCCTATCTAACAAAGTGGATGCGAATCATTGGTGCTCAGATGCGGACTCAATTTTTTCCAATACCCCTTCACTTCAATCGCTCCCCTCTCCCAATATTCAAACTTGTTTTAACAAACTAACAAGAACCTTTAAACGCCAGATACGTACAAGCTGGGAAATTTCAACACTTAACACCTATATTTCAAAAAACATTATTCCTAGGGGACTGAGGGTTCAGATACCCCCAGCTAGAAATATAGATTTAGAGGGATTTAATAAAGAATGGGAGGAAGCAGCAGCTAAATGTTCTGCAACTTTCATGACTATCATTTTTTAAATACGAAACACAATGACTAACTATTATTCAAAAAGAGATAGACACTACAATAGAAGAGGTACAGAAATTTAAAAGTGACACACAGTTTGAGAATTTGGAAGTGAAACTCAAAAATAACCTGGATAGATTTTCACACCAAAAAAACATCCAAAAAAGGGACACTTCAGATTTTGAGTCTGGACGAGTATACCACTCATTCAAAAAGAGAGTGAGGGTAGACTCAGACCATTCTAGCACCTCAGAGTATGATTCCACTGACACAGAAGGAGAAGCCACACTGAATACATCCACTAACACAACCATGTGAACACTAACCCAACACCAAAAAGCATTTTGAAAAAGGGGGTTGATTTTTTAGGCCTCAAACATGCAGACGAATTCCAGGGTCCGAAGAGACAATCAGAAAGGAACAGGGGCCAACGGAAACACCGCTTCTAAACGCCAAAACTCTTCAAGTTGTTAATCTATCCTCAATTACCCTGACAAACATACAGATACAGACTCTTACAAAAGGTTTATCATTTGTCCCCATACCACAATTTAAAATATTTATTTGGACAAAGGATTTACATCTCTTTGCCCGCAAATTGGCTCTTCATAAGTACCAGTCTATAAGAAAGGAACATAAAGCTCAAAGCCTGGGTCTTAGTGTTAATGATCTAGATTGTCTAGATACATTAGTGGAACTTCTCAATCTTGGTGAGGGATTAGAACCAAATACCATGCCAAATACTAACCTTAGACCTAAAAGTAAAATTACCCCACAAATTATGGAATATAAGAACATTGCAGTTTTTTTAGAGATGGTCTGCAATGACATTATCTATCATGTATGGATGAAAGGGTTCTTGAATATACATCTAATGGTAACCTCACCAAAAAGAGAAAGCTTAGCACTTAATGAGCTAAAATCAAACACCAACATTGTCATTAAACCATCTGACAAAGGTGGTAATATTGTCGTCATGAATCGTTCAGATTATATCTAAATGGTAAACCTTATTCTTAATGATAAAGACACCTATCAGATCCTACCAGGGGACCCCTGGGTTTAATATTTCACTGAAATTAAGACTCTCTTATCTCTGCCCTTGGATAGTAAATTCATAACAAAAGAGGAATTTGACTTCATGCTCATCCGATCACCAGTACTGTCCACCTTCTATAGTCTGCCTAGGGTGCATAAGTCCTTGACGAATCCACCTGGCAGGCCTATTGTATCAGGAAGGGATAATCTAACCCAGAATGCAAGCATTTTTCTTGATAAAATCTTGTCACCCATTGTATCCAATTTACCATCATACATCAGAGATACAAAACAAATGTTACACTGGTTAAAGAACCTAAGGGTACCAGAAGAAGCCATCTTATGTAGCCTGGACGTAGAGGCATTATATAGCTCCATCCCCCATAAATTGGGGATTAAAAGCGTTAGACCCACTCTTCAAAAAACACTTAATGCCGCACCAGCATACACAGACTTTATTTCTGATATCCTTCAATTTATCTTGACCAATGATGTCTTTTTATTTAATGGTAAAGTATACCAACAAGTTAGGGGTACTGCCATGGGGACTTCATGCGCACCCTCCTATGCCAACATATACTTGGGCACCTGGGAGACACACATTGAAACGGACCAGGCTTTATCAATCTATCGTGATAAAATTTATTTTTGGAAAAGGTACATCGATTATGTCTTTGTTATTTGGCTGGGATCTTCTGATGAGTTCATGACATTTGTAACTCTCTTAAACACTAATTAATTCAACTTGAAATTCACTAGCGAAGTGGGGGGCAGGAATCTTAACTTCCTAGACCTTACTGTTTCCATACAAACAAGTGGATACATTTCAACCACCCTGTACCGAAAACAAACAGCCTCTAATGGCCTTCTGAATTGGACTAGCCACCACCCACCAAAACTGAAGGCCAGAATCCCTGTCGGCCAATATCTGCGCTTACGTAGAAATTGCTCTTCCCTGGATGACTTTAAAATCAAGGCCTGGGATCTCCGGAAATCTTTTAGGGAAAAAGGTTACCCTAATCGGGTTCTAAAAAGGGCTTATGCCAGAGCAATTAATGCCGACAGAGATACCCTACTCAGCGATCACATAAGGGACACAGGACCTTCCATGATTCAATACATAGCATCATATGATGCAGGCTGGTCTAACATGATGAATACACTTAAAATATTTTGGACAATACTCACTTCGGATCCCCATATTAAGATGGTTATAACACCATTCCCCTCAGTGACAGCACGTAGGGGCAGAAATTTGAAAGACATGCTAGTCCCTAGCTATTTGGCCCCCTTAAATAAACCCCTCAAATCATATCTACCCAGGGGTACATACAAATGTGGCCACTGTAGTGCACGTCCCCATATTGCTAAACAGACCAAGTCTTTCACAGACAGCAGTGAAAGTGAGGAATTTTCAGCAAAATCTTTCTTTAACTGCCGTACCGAAGGGCTAGTGTGCCTCCTGTTATGTTCATGTGGTTTGAAGTATGTAGGCAAAATGTCCCTGACCTAATTGGCATGTGTGAGATCTTGTGTGGCAATATTTTGACTGTACAATCAATGGGACAGCCTATGCAATAGATGCCCATACCGGATGGGACTCAGTGCAGCTCTCACAATGTTGTGAGCACTGCCAAGATGCTATTCCCCGCACAGTCAGTTCCACTCCATAATACAGTGGATGTTCCAGTTACACTATGAGGTGCGCTTTGGGAATACTTTAAGCCCACCTCACTTCAAGCCATCACGTCCAAATTACGCCCCGCCTGGCTCCACTCTATAGGTCAGGACAGTTGTTAAAAGGTCAAAAGAATAATAATAACATATATTTATGTGGCACCTTTCTCCTAGTGGGACTCAGGACGTTCGTCAACTCTCACAGCTGACCAGTAGTATATGTTAATGTTGCCCCATTGATGGAGCTTGTTTTGCCGACATCAGACAGATGGGGTGTTGGGTTGGCCCTGCTGGGATTTGAACCTGCAGCCTTGCCTTTTTTAGCAGGCTTTGTGGTCAGGGATTTTTCCAGCTAAGCTATGTCATTGGCAGGGTGTGTCTTCACTATGTTTTTGAGATGTAGAATATGTGACGACATGCCACACCCCTGGTACACTGCAGAATAGAGTTTAGATACTTCCGCCCATCAGGACCTCCCACATTGAACAGCTGATGGCCATGTTTCATCAGCAATAGGTATTTAAATGGAACAACAAGCTGCTCATGTTCACAGGCGCCTGACGACGGTGTTTTGAACATGCTGAAACGCGCGTTGAGCTTTTTCTTTAATCTCTGCACTTGGTAGCACTTTTTTATTTTTGTTACCACTATGGTTATTGATTTTTAGGTGTTTATTTATTTATAACTTTAGTAGGGAGAGTTGGTTCAGGTAGACACTAGTGGTTAGACCACAGTGTCGAAGTAACTTTTAGGGTGAATTGAGAGATTTATTTATCTATTTTTTGTGTGAGGCTTTTCATCTGCGTTTAGACCTGATTACCCGGTCCCTTGTTCTCTGGGGACCCTGAGCTCTTCTCTCTCCCTAACCTCATTTACACTACCTTCCTGTCAGTTGGACACTAGGGGAACTGGAACTTAGATGCTAGCTAGTACTCCAGACAATTGATCCCCTGGGCACCGTTTCCCTTTTTTTCAAGTTATACTTTTTGTTTGCATATCCCTTTATCCTTAGATTGATTAAATCTAGGGCCTCCCTTCCTCATTTCTTATACAGTGGAGCTCTCCTGATGTTGGTTTCCCCTTGTGGGACTCTACACATCACCTACTCCTATTACCTACATATTTTGGAGGGTTACTCCCTTATTAGAGCTCCCTATTAGGTGGTTACAGTGGTGCAGCTCATGAGCCCTTGACTCCTGACCTGCACTCTGTTTACTTTATTTCTCCATTTTGTATTTGTTAATAAAGACCATAACAACCTGGGTGCTATTCCTCAATGGTACTCCCTCTAATACCAACACAAACAATAGTTAAGCAAAGAAGAGAATGCACAACAGAAATCAAAAGTAATATCTAACTTGGTTTAATTAACCAGCAATTGGTTTAAACATATAAATTACCATAACAAAAAATAAGCAAGATACAACAATCAACAGAAATAATATTACCAAAGTTCTCACAAGCCTAATATGGCAGAAACACAAATCCAAAAGAACCCCCCAACGTTTCGGAACCACCTGGTTGCCTTTATCAAAGGCGTTTTCAGGTGGTGCCGAAACATTTGGGGGTTCTTTTGGATTCGTGTTTCTGCCCAATTGCTGGTTAATTAAACCAAGTTAGATATTACCTTTGGTTTCTGGTGTGCATTCTCTTCTTTGCTTAACAACACAAACTTACACACATATTCACTGACAGACACACTCTCACTGTTTGATACACACTGACAGACACACTTACTAAAACACACATTCACTGACAGACACACACCCACTAACAGACACATACTTATTCTCTCACCCTTACTCACAAATTATTACTTTTAATTATTTTTAGGAGAACTGGAGTAGATCCTTTCCCTGGAATCTAATGTGGCTGTTGTCATCTTCATAGTCTTTTTGCTCTGCTCCCTCACACACTGTTTAGTGATACTGGGGACAGAGTGATACCATAACCTGGCTCCTGGCATCACTGCAGGGTGCACAAGAGAGAATTGCTGGAATAGCAGAGATTGTAGCACCATCAACGCCCAGCTACAGCTTCCCCCGGATACCATATTTGGGTAAAGTAGGCATCTGCCTGGATGAGCAACTGCCTTCTCTGCCATAGCGCACAGTCAGCCACTTCCTTGGCAGCCCTAAGGTTGCCCGCCGGTCAGATCTTTGCATACTCCCTGCATTTGGTGTGCATACTCAGGGCCATGCTGGGATAAATATACAGCCCAGGCAGTTAAGGGTAAAGCAGGAAAGGGGACGTGTTTTGTCATCACCAATGATAAGCATGCTCCCCCCCCATCCACGTATGTTAGTGTGATGTCTCTCTAGAGCTTATAGGGCTCTTGGATGGAGAAAATGTCCTGTTTTTTCTGCACAACTTAAGCATGTGCATTTGCTGAGATACCAGAGAGCAAAAGTTGAACTGGGCTATTCAAGTGTGTCGTGCATGTGTGGGGATGGTCCCTGTGGTGTTGTAAAAGTTTGTACATTGCTTGTGGGATTGTATGTTTGTAATGAAGCCTGTTTGTGCTGCAGTATGTAAAGAAGCCTGTTTGTTTTGCAGTGTGTAAAGGAGTCTGTTTATGGTGTACTACAGGTAGCTAGGGGCTGTAATGTGTGTGTTTCTGGCCTGTAAAGTATGTGTTGTGTGATTAGAGAGTCTGTAGAGTGTATGGGCCTAGGGGGCTTTGTGTGTGTGTGTGTGTGTGTGTGTGTGTGTGTGTGTGCATATGGGGTGTAGTGTGTGTGTTTATAGGTGGTATAGAAAGTGTGTGCACTGGTTGTAATGTGTGTGTTTATAGGGAGTATAGAGTGTGTGCGTGTAGTGCACATGTATAGGGTGTATACAGTGTGTTTAAGTGCAGGGGTGTAGTGTGCATATAGGGGGTTTAGAGTGTTTGTAGTGTGTTTGTGTGTGTAAGTCAATGGGATGTGTGTATATAGTAAGATAAGAAATTATTATACACATAAATTGTATCAGATTACTTTGTCTTATTTTCAATTGCGAGATTGCCAAAACCTGAAATAAGACAGAGCCTCAATATCATATTTTGTCAATTCACAGCTGTCACTACCCTTAGCTGCAGGAAACAGGCACCTGGCATAGGGAGGATGCCACAAATAATAAATCATTTGAGAAGCTTATCCAAAAATATTAAATTGGGGCATAAGACAGATGATAGGAAACTTATAACATCAAACAAAGGCCTCGATTTAATATTTTTGGATAAGTTTATTGGATAAACTTTTAAAATCATTTAATATTTTGAAAAATATGTTAATATTTTATATGTTTTTATATATTAATATATATATATATATATTATATGTTTGTTAAAATTTTAATATTTAAAAAATATATATATTTGAATAGTTAATCCAATAATGTTAAATCATTTTAAAAGCTTTTCTGACAATATTAAATTAAGGCCAAAGTACTGAGGTGTAATGGCAAAATGTAACATGGCATATGCCAAAAAATATATGTTATGGCACTCTTCCTGGGTCAGTGTCAAAACTAAAAGCATTATGCTAGTAACACTTTACTGCAGAAAAGCAGTCATTAGAAGGAAGATGTGGAGTCTTATTGTTAACACTGGATAATGTTGAGTTACGCAAATCAAGCAATAGTATACAAAGTAGCTTTGTAATAGGAGCCTAACATATGTCAATGCAAAAATTAGATCACTATTAGAGTTAAGCGAACCTGAACTGTAAAGTTCGGGTTCGTACCGAACATTACGGTTTTTGGACCCCGGACCCGAACACGAACATATCACTGCATGTTCGGGTTTGAGTTCAGTGTTCGGCGATTTAATGGCGCGTTTTCAAAGGCTGCAGGGCAGCCAATCAACAAGCGTTTGACTCGTGTGCCCTTAGAAGCCATCACAGCCATGCCTACTAATGGCACTTCATATCTGAGAGTCAAATAGAATCGTCAAATACTGCTGTCACATTGCAGTTTTAAAACGTAACATTTTTTGGGTGCTAAAAAGTACATTAGTGGGGTGCACTTCATATCTGAGAGTCAAAAAGAAGCGTCAAATACTGTTGTCACATTGCAGTTTTAAAACTTAAAATGTTTTGGGTGCTTAACTGCTAAATAGTATTTTAGTGGGGTGCACTTCATATCTGAGAGTCAAATAGAAGCATCTAATACTGCTGTCACATTGCAGTTTTAAAACTTAACATTTTTGGGGTGCAAAACTGCTAAATAGAACATTAGTGGGGTGCACTTCATATCTGAGAGTCCAATAGAATCGTCAAATACTGCAGTCACATTGCAGTTTTAAAACATGTAATTTTTTGGGTGCTAAAAAGTACATTAGTGGGTTACACTTCATATCTGAGAGTCAAATAGAAGCATCTAATACTGCTGTCACATTGCAGTTTTAAAACTTACAATTTTTTTGGGTGCTAAACTGCTAAATAGTATTTTAGTGGGGTGCACTTCATATCTGAGAGTCAAATAGAAGCGTCTAATAGTGTGCTTACAGCGCAGTAGTTTTTTTTTTTTTTTGGTGCTTAATAGTATATTTGGGGTGTGCACTTCATATCTAAGAGTCAAATAGAAGCCTCAAATAGTGTGCTTACAGCACAATTGTAAAAATTCTAATTTTCTGGGTGCTAATCTGCTAAATAGTACATTTAGGGGCCTGCTCTTCATATCTGAGAGTCAAATCGAAGCGTCTAATAGTGTGCTTACAGCGCAGTTGTAAAAATTCGTATTTTCTGGGTGCTAATCTGCCCGTGGTCACCATGGTAGGTGCAGAAACTGGCATCAAAAGTTGATATGGATGACATAGTCGCCGTCACTGGGATGTGCGATTGGCCCAAGATTCTCTAGAGTCAACAAAGTGCCTGCGCAACTATAATGTCAACAGCTACTCTGCGGAACAGAGTTTTCTTTTTTTATATGTCCCAATATTTTGGGGGCTACCCCAATTAAAAAATATATATATTTATAAAAAACAGTGTTGGCTACATCATCCTCCTCCTCCATCGCTGCTTCCACCTACACCGCCACGGTCACCGCCTCCTCAACCTATGGGTCACTTAGTATAAACTATGTACACAATAGCAGAGGCTTGTGAAGACTGCAAGAAATGCACCGCAGACCGCAAATGTTTCTTTTTTTGTATGTCCCAATATTTTGGGGGCTACCCCAATTAAAATAAAAAATAGATATATATAAACAGTGTTGGCTACTCCTCCACCGCTGCTGCCACCTACACCGCCACGGTCACCGCCTCCTCAACCTATGGGTCACTTAGTATAAACTATGTACACAATAGCAGAGGCTTGTGAAGGTCTTTTCTCCATGCATCAGGAGTTGCGCATTTCTCCATGCATCAGGACTGCAAGAAATGCACCTCAGGCCGCAAATGTTTCTTTTTTTGTATGTCCCAATATTTTGTGGGCTACCACAATAAAAAAAAAAAAAAAATAAAAAACAGTGTTGGCTACCTCATCCTCCTCCTCCACCGCTGCTTCCACCTACACCGCCACGGTCACTGCCTCCTCAACCTCTGGGTCACTTAGTATAAACTATGTACACATTAGCAGAGGCTTGTGACGGCCTTTTCTCTGTGCATCAGGAGTTGAGCATTTCTCCATGCATCAGGAATGCAAGAAATGCATCGCTGGCCGCAAATGTTTCTTTTTTCGTATGTCCCAATATTTTGTGGGCTACCACAATTAAAAAAATAAATAAATAAAAAACAGTGTTGGCTACCTCATCCTCCTCTACCGCTGCTTCCACCTACACCGCCATGGTCACGCCTCCTCAACCTATGGGTCACTTAGTATCAGTGGCGTCACTAGGGGGGGGCCAGAGGGGGCCATGGCCCCCCTACATCATGCTGTGCCCCCCCTTGGGCCCCCCCAAATGCCCGCAACTTGCTGGCCATGGGCTTCAATTATATTCCCTCAGGCTGTAACAATGTCACAGCCCGAGGGAATGCAGGACTGAGGTGCTGGGTGCTGTCTGTGGCTGGAGGGAGCACTGACAGGCTCCCTGGCAAGGCCCAGGGCCAGATTAAGAGCCCAGTGGGCCTGGTGCTGACAATTATAACGGGCCTAATTACAGAATCATATCGACCAAAAACAGTAGAACACTCCCAAGCGTCATGTATCTGATGGAGATGGTGCTGGAGAGAAAGAAAACAGCAGCTATAAGAAAACACATACCCTAGGCTAATCTCTCACTAATTTATGTTTTCATCTTTCAAGTAAATCCATAACCCCTAACAGCAGTGTCCAGTCAAGCAGGAAGTCAATGGGCACGGTAAAAGGGTGTGCCACTGACACAAATCACGTAACCTGCCAAAAGGGGCGAACATGCCCAAAAAGAGGATATGTCTGCCCAAAGAATTAGAAGGCCAGCCTGGTATGAATGCATGTCAGGCTGCCTGCCAATCATGCAGCTGGCCAACTAAGGGCATACTATGCAGACAGCACCCTGAGCTTGGCATAAATGCATCTAATGATGCGCTCGCTCAACGCTTTCTAAGGACTGTCCCCTAGCACTCGCTGGTCCACTTGTCTCCTTACCTTCTTACTAGCAGACAGAAGCTCCTGGTATATAGTTTGGGACAGAGAAAAGCTGTATGTAGTGAGTGTAGAAGAAAGGGAACATGCCACAGTGTTAGAGAGACCAAAGTCAGCATTACCTTAAAGGACCACTCTAGGCACCCAGACCACTTCAGCTTAATGAAGTGGTCTGGGTGCCAGGTCCCTCTAGAATTAACCCTTTTTTTTAATAAACATAAGCATTTTTTTATAAATGGTTTAATCCAGCCTCTAAAGCCTCTAGTGGCTGTCCAGCCGAAGAGGAGGATGGGAGGCGGAGAGGAGGAGGAGAGCTCCCTGCCCGGCGCTGGAAAAAAGGTACGTTTAACCCCTTTCCTCTCCCCAGAGCCCGGCGGGAGGGGGTCCCTGAGGGTGGGGGCACCCTCAGGGCACTATAGTGCCAGGAAAGCAAGTATGTTTTCCTGGCACTATAGTGGTCCTTTAAAGGATCACTATAGGGTCAGGAACACAAACATGAATTCATGACCCTATAGTGTTAACACAACCATCTAGCCCCCCCTGGACCCCTCATGCCTCCATAAATATAGCAGAATCTTACTGTATTCAAGCCTGAAGCTGTAACTCTGCATGCTGTTAGACTCAGAAAAACAAGCAGTCTGCTGACATCATTAGAAGTGGTGGCCTAATCCAATCACAGTGCTTCCCCATAGGATTGGCTGAGACTGACAAGGAGGTAGATCGGGGCAGAGCCAGCATGATTCAAACACAGCCCTGGCCAATCAGCATCTTCTCATAGAGATGAATTGAATCAATGAATCTCTATGAGGAAAGTTCAGTGTCTGCATGCAGAGGGAGGAGACACACGCCCCACCCCCAAACAAAGCCCCACCTCCCACACATAAGCCCCATCCCTGACATAAAGCAGCAGACCATGCTGCTGCAGAAGATGGCTGCCTGGCCCTCAGCAACAGCCTCAAGTGACAGGTAGGCTTGGTGTGTGTGTGTATGGACTCAGCAGTCTGTGTGTGTGTGTATGGACATAGCAGTCTGTGTGTGTGTGTGTGTGTGTGTGTATGGACTCAGCAGTCTGTGTGTGTGTGTGTGTGTGTGTGTGTGTATGGACTCAGCAGTGTGTGTGTGTATGGACTCAGCAGTCTGTGTGTGTGTGTATGGACTCAGCAGTGTGTGTGTGTGTGTGTGTGACTCAGCAGTCTCTGTGTGTGTGTATGGACTCAGCTTGGTCTGTGTGTGTGTATGGACTCAGCAGTCTGTGTGTGTGTGTGTGTGTGTGTGTGTATGGACTCAGCAGTCTGTGTGTGTGTGTGTGTGTGTGTGTGTATGGACTCAGCAGTCTGTGTGTGTGTGTGTGTATGGACTCAGCAGTCTGTGTGTGTGTGTGTGTGTGTGTATGGACATAGCAGTCTGTGTGTGTGTGTGTGTGTGTGGACTCAGCAGTCTGTGTGTGTGTACGTATTCAGCAGTCTGTATGTCTGTGTGTGTGTATGGACTCAGCAGTCTGTGTGTGTGTGTGTGTGTGTGGACTCAGCAGTCTCTGTGTGTGTGTATGGACTCAGCAGTCTGTGTGTGTATGGACTCAGCAGTCTCTGTGTGTGTGTATGGACTCAGCAGTCTGTGTGTGTATGGACTCAGCAGTCTGTGTGTGTGTGTGTGTGTGTGTGTGTGTGTGTATGGACTCAGCAGTGTGTGTCTGTGTGTGGACTCAGCAGTCTGTGTGTGGACTCAGAAGTCTGTGTATGGACTCAGCAGTCTGTGTGTGTGTATGGACTCCGCAGTCTATCAATAATTCCTGTGAGTTGTTGTGTAGGAAGGGCCCCAGTGCATTGCTTTGCCCAGGGGCCCTTAACTCTGTTAAAATGGTACTGCTTGTGTGTGTCAGTGAGCTTCTATTTAGTGAGCATGTGTGTGTCAGTGAGCTTGTCTTTAGTGAGCTTGTGTGTGTCCCTGAACTTCTTTGCAGTGAGCCTTCTGTTTATACAAGTGAGTTTGTCTGTAGTAAGCTTGTGTGTGAGTCAGAGAGTTTTGTCTGTCAGTAAGCCTATTTGCACGTCAGTGAGCTTGTGTGCTTACTGTACTATATATATATAGACTTGTAGGAATGGCATACATTTTTTTTCCAGGGCTGCTTTGGATTCCCAGGGATTCCCAGTTTGGCTCTGCCAGCGAGTGCACTTTACCGCTGAATCATCTGTGTGAGCTGCCGCACACTTTAGCCCTGTTACACGTATCTGGGAGCTGCTGTTGACAGGTACTAGTAGTCTAGAGATTGGGACATGGGGTATATGCTCAGCTATCTGTATAATACAGATCTGTGTGTATATAATATCCCGGGATAGTCAGTGCTTCCTGTATAGTGCTGCTCTCTGTATAATACAGGCCTGTGCCTGTATAATATCCCGGGACAGTCAGTGCTCCCTGTATAGTGCTGCTCTCTGTCTTGGGATATTATACACAAACAGACCTGTATTATACAGAGAGCAGCACTATACAGGGAGCACTGAGAGTCCCAATTTATTATACACATAACCCTGTATTATACAGAGAGCACTGACTGTCCAGGGATATTATACCCAGACAGTAATTGATAGCTGTGCTGCAAAATGTCCTTGGAAACTTTTTTCAAATGTTGGCAACTATGGCACTGTATCAAGGGTAATGTGTTTGTTTTTTAATAATCCCTGGTGGAAAATAATGAATCCTCCACCAGGGATTATTAAAAAAACAAAACACATTGTGTCAGGGGCGGGGCTTAACATGTGACAGGGGCGGGGTCAAACTGTGGCGAGGGCGGGGTTAAATGTGCCCCCCTACTTTTGTCCCTGGCCCTCCATGTGCCCCCCCCGAAAAATGAATCCTAGAGATGCCACTGCTTAGTATAAACTATGTACACAATAGCAGAGGCTTGTGAAGGCCTTTTCTCCATGCATCAGGAGTTGAGCTCAGTTTGAACAATGAAAGAGAATATAACACAAAATAACACAAAACAGAAAAGGGTGCGCCTTAGAAAAGATAATAATAATAATCCAAATGACTTATCATAAGTCCAATATGGTGAAATCCACGCTCATAGGAAGAACTCTTGTAATACACTAAATGGAATCAGGAGTGTGTACTTGAAATTCAGTGAAGCATATGGGGAAAGAAAACACAAAAAAGGGGATTCCAGCGGTACAGTATGTAGATAAAATGAGACAATAAAATAATGGTAATAGGTACTACTCACAATCTCCAGAGCTAAAATCCAGCTCTGGTATGGAATGCATGAAGTGGAATGATCCCCACTCAAGGATATGTAAAGTGGTACTGGTTGGCAGATGTGTAAGACGAATCAGTAGTCCAATATTAATGCGATCCAGCCCAAAATAAAAGGGAATAAAATATAGTGCTCACTGTGTCTTTTTAAATAAAAAGATACAAAATATATGAAATGTACTCACAATATGTAGAGCAGGCTATACTGCTCGATGTAAGCGTATGGGTGGTACAATCCCCACCTGCGGATTCTTTGTGCTTCTTTTAGTAAGCGGTGAACATCGATATAGTCAGGTAAAAACATATAAAATAAAAGAAGAATAATAAAGAGGAATATGGCAATCAAGGATTTGGTGCCAAAAATTCATTTATTAAAATACAGTAAAAACAATATCTAGACACGTTTTGCCTAAAAAGGCTTCTTCAAGTAACATAGAAACATAGAATGTGACGGCAGATAGGAACCATTCGGCCCATCTAGTCTGCCCAATTTTCTAAATACTTTCATTAGTCCTTAGTCTTATCTTATAGTTAGGATAGCCTTATGCCTATCCCACGCATGCTTAAACTCCTTTACTGTGTTAACCTCTACCACTTCAGCTGGAAGGCTATTCCATGCATCCACTACCCTCTCAGTAAAGTAATACTTCCTGATATTATTTTTAAACCTTTGTCCCTCTAATTTAAGACTATGTCCTCTTGTTGTGGTAGTTTTTCTTCTTTTAAATATAGTCTCCTCCTTACTGTGTTGATTCCCTTTATATATTTAAATGTTTCTATCATATCCCCCCTGTCTCGTCTTTCCTCCAAGCTATACATGTTAAGATCCTTTAACCTTTCCTGGTAAGTTTTATCCCGCAATCCATGAACCAGTTTAGTAGCCCTTCTCTGAACCCTCTCTAAGGTATCAATATCCTTCTGAAGATACGGTCTCCAGTACTGTGTACAATACTCCAAGTGAGGTCTCACCAGTGTTCTGTACAATGGCATGAGCACTTCCCTCTTTCTACTGCTAATACCTCTCCCTATACAACCAAGCATTCTGCTAGCATTTCCTGCTGCTCTATTACATTGTCTGCCTACCTTTAAGTCATCAGAAATAATCACCCCTAAATCCCTTTCCTCATATGTTGAGGTTAGGACTCTATCAAATATTCTGTACTCTGCCCTTGGGTTTTTACGTCCAAGATGCATTATCTTGCACTTATCCACATTAAATGTCAGTTGCCACAATTCTGACCATTTTTCTAGTTTACCTAAATCATTTGCCATTTGGCTTATCCCTCCTAGAACATCAACCCTGTTACATATCTTAGTATCATCAGCAAAAATCAGACTTAAATCAGACTTACCATCAAGACTTTCTGCAATATCACTAATAAAAATATTAAAGAGAATGGGTCCAAGTACAGATCCCTGAGGTACCCCATTGGTGACAAGTCCAAGCTTCGAATATATTCCATTAACTACAACCCTCTGTTGCCTGTCACTCAGCCACTGCCTTACCCATTCAACAATATTGGAATCCATACTTAAAGATTGCAGTTTATTGATAAGCCTTCTATGTGCAACAGTGTCAAAAGCCTTATGGAAATCTAGATAAGCAATGTCTACTGCACCACCCTGATCTATAATTTTAGTTACCCAATCAAAAAAATCAATAAGATTAGTTTGGCATGATCTCCCTGAAGTAAACCCATGTTGTCTCTGATCTTGAAATCTATGTGTTTTTAGATGTTCAGTAATCCTATCCTTTAACATGGTTTCCATCACTTTCCCCACTACTGAAGTAAGGCTTATTGGCCTATAGTTGCCCAACTCCTCCCTATTACATTTCTTGTAAATGGGCACAACATTCGCTAACTTCCAATCTTCTGGGACTACTCATGTTAACAATGATTGGTTAAATAAATCTGTTAATGGTTTTGCTAGTACACCACTAAGCTGTTTTAATAGCTTTGGGTGTATTCCATCACATCCCATTGACTTATTTGTCTTTACTTTTGACAGTTGAAATAGAACCTCTTCCTCTGTAAACTTACGTGTAATAAATTACTCATTTATCCTTTTCCTTAACTGAGGTCCCTTTCCTTCATTTTCATCTGTAAATACCAAACAAAAACATTAATTGAGGCAGTCAGCTAGACCTTTATCCTCTTCTACAAACCTTCCTTCTTTTGTTTTTAATCTAACTAATCCTTGTTTTACTTTTCTTTTCTCATTTATGTATCTAAAAAAAGTTTTGTCCCCCTTTTTTACTGACTGTGCTATTTTCTCTTCTATGTGTGATTTGGAAGCTCTTATAACTTGCTTAGCCTCTTTCTGCCTAATCTTATAGATCATTTTGTCTTCCTCACTCTGGGTTTTTTTATAATTCCTAAATGCTAACTTTTTGTTTTTAACTATTTTGGCCACATCTGCGGAGTACCACAGTGGTTTCTTGAATTTTTTGCTTTTACTGACAAGCCTAATGCAATTTTCTGTTGCCTTCAATAGTGCAACTTTTAAATAATCCCATTTCTCTTGGACTCCATTTCAATTGTTCCAGTCTGATAATGACTCCTCTACACATATTATAATTTTAGAGAAGTCTGTTTTTCTAAAGTCTAAAACTTTTGTTTTTGTGTGGTGTGACTCAGCCACTGTTCTTATATTAAGTAGATAATAGAGAGAACAATAAGCTTTACAATATTACAATTTGTTAAGACACATAATGGTAATTGATTGCAGCTATAATAAATAAAAAAACAAAGCTTAATACTTATAAAATTAAAGGATAAAAACGAATCACGTGACGCGCGGCTAATCTACTTCCGCGTCATGTGATATTAAGTGGAACGCATGCGTCCCGTACCAGTGGGACGCATGTGTAAAGGAGGAGAGGCTGGGACGTATGTGTGGAGATGAGGGAATCGGCTGTGTAGAAAAAAATCGTCACCTCGTCAAGGAGGAGTGACGAATAGAGATACAATTGCCTTCATGTTGTCTGACCAAGTAGATAAGCAGGCAGCATAAACGCACTGACTCCCCAAAGGGACACAAGTTCAAAACCCATAAAGGGCATAACCAAACTGATGGCCAGAAATATTAAATACAGAGCATATTACTAAATTATACATGTAGAATATATATTTAAATATATGATAAAATGTGCACATTAAAACAGAGAATTATCTAGTGGACACATATCTATGTACAATAATGTCCATACCTAAATAATGTTAAGGAGACAACATATAATGCATATGTTTAAAACATATATATATATATATATATATATATATATAAGCAATAAAATAAAATAAATGGCCCACTTCTGTATTAGACTAGAGTAGCTACTCAATTATATAAAGCATGAAAAAACTATGCCAGAAGGGTATAACTAAAATGTATATACAGAAGGAATATTCAAATATTACAATATTACAGAAAAAACAACATTGAAATAAAGAATAAAAATATATTCATAAAGAATTTACTGAATGAAAGAGAATACCCTGCACTCCAATCCTCTCTTAAATGGATAATTCTGGTGATCCTCCTGACAGCCATGTTTTAGATTTTCATTTATGTTCTTCCAAAGCTAAAATCAAAGATTTCATCTAGTGCTATTTTATGGCTCAGCTGTATTTTTTATTTTTAGGTATTTTATGTTATTTTAAGTGATTTCCCTATCCACATTTGTTTTGCAGGGCACTTGTCCTACTCTTACCCACATTTTACTATCTTTTGCAGCTCTCTAGCCCTTTCCAGGAGTTTTTAGAGGCATTTTTGTGGCCAAAAGTTCGTGTCCCCATTGACTTCAATTGGGTTCGGGGTCAAGTTCGGGGTCAAGTTTGGGGTCAAGTTCGGGGTCAAGTTCGATCACGAACACGGACTTTTTTTCAAAGTTCGCCGAACCCGCCGGATCCGAACATCCAGGTGTTCCCTCAACTCTAATCACTATTACTCTATGGCTCTGCTAAACCCTGTAGTGAGGTTTTATACCTTGCAACAGTCTAAAGTGCTGCAACCAGTAGTTAAATAAATGGAATCAATGCAAAAAATGTTATTCAATACTTACACATAAAAGGACACTATAGCACCCAGACCACTGAAGTGGTCTGGGTGCCATGTTGTTGCAATTTTATCCCGAAATTTTAAATATTGCCGTTTTATTCCAACCGCTATAGTCTTATAGTGTTCCTAAAACCTTTCAGGTTAATATTTTTGGATAACCGTTTCAAATGATTTAATACTTTCGATAAATGTTTAAAATATTTTTTTCAAAATATTAAAATAGTTAAAAAATATATTTCATATATAAAAAAATAATTTCAGCGTATTAAAACAAAATCAAAATATTAACAAATATTTCTAGCTATTTCTTTAACTCCAAGAAATGCATTGCTATAGAAATTCTTGTAAGTTTAGAAATCAGCAAGGTTAATAATTACTTATGCATTATAGGTATAATCTTCTGTAGCAATAAACAATGAACACAATACAACAATTAAAATATAAGATATGTGGATTCTAAACCAATCAGTGGTAATTCACAAATATTTTTAATAACTTTTTTCCATCATTTTTCCATTTTTTTTCTATTTTAACGAATTGTTTTGACAATTATGAAATATTATCTACTGGTCTGTTCATTTACTTTATAAAAAAGACAATTTTAGCATTGACTGTGCTTCTTGTTCAGTACAGCATTATGTCTATTTAAAATACTTGTTAACCCTCCTATTAATTTGCATCCAAAAATGTAACAGTGTACATACATGAGAACACATTCCATGATTAAAGTAGTCCGACTTTTGAAAAAATCATTAACATTTAACTTTTATTTTGAGCTAAAAAAAAGTCCATCCTCAGATCAACTGTGTGCAGTGCTCACACTGAGCTGTGCATAGTGCTCTTTAAATAGGCATTTACCTGCCTATAATGCAATGCTGTTTGAGCAAAGATAAATCCCTGCCCACACCAGGAGACCCAGGTTTCAACAGATACCTCGGGCTCCCCTTAGTCAAATGGGGCTATTTTTAGTTGTGATGAGCTGTATGCAGATCTGCAAATCAGTGATTCATACAACCTTTAAAATCAATTCAGATCACTGCTATCAATCTTTCTGTAATACTGGCGCATGCTTTCCCAGCCGACTGTACTATAAACAGCGCTTGGCAGCTGACAAAGCCCTGCACCGATCATAAGCAGCTTGGGGACGTGAAGGGTTGCCCTGCCAAAGACTGTTTAGAACCTTGGGGTCTCCCTTTAGCAGCCTGCAACCCTAAAAAAACAACGGCTGAGTTGCAGTTGTGATTGGTGCTGCCCAGCACCAATCCCAGTGTATTTGGCTTCATTCACTATTAAAGAAAATATTTCTGTAATAATGAAAAAAGGCAGTAGATGGTTGCACCATGCCACTCTCAATTGGTTTAACTAGGAAACTAATCTCAGGATTTCAGGTTTCATTCAGGTTAGAGCTAAGGGAAGGATTAGGGTTGGGGTTAGAGGTAGAGGTAGGGTTAGGGTACGGTTAGTGTTAGGATTCGGGTTAATGCTGTGTTTGAGTTATTGCTGGTTTAGGGGTAAAGCTAAGAGTTAAGTTTTAGTGAGAAATATGGTTACTGCTACTTTGGTGTTATGGTTGGCATAGTATTAGGGGCTGGGTTCAGTATAAGGTTAGCGCTAACCACCAAAAATAATAATTTAGATCCTATTCATGTTAGGCCTTTAACAATCAGGACTGATATGTACATTTATTTTCAATCTATCATTTTATTTAGCTGCACTGGATGTGTAAAAATTATTATTAGCAAACATGTAAAAATATATTTTATTGGAGGAGAACAGTCCTGGCCACGCATGTGCTTTTTGACTCTCAAATGTAAATAATAACCTTTATTCCAGTTTTTGTTTAGATTTTGGCAGGTGGGAGGGGGGGTCTGAATATAAAAGAACACTATAGCATTAGGAATACAGGTTTAAATTCCTAAAACTATATTGTTCCTTTGAAAAATGGCTTAACACATTTCATAACCTAGAGGGCACTTACATATATGCAGACAGGGTTATTCACTACACACCGGTCTCAACAAAAATGGCCAAATTATAACCAGAATGGCAGTTTCGGTCATAATTCAGTGAACCCCATTGCTCATCAGTTGTCAAATAAAAAAAACAGCCCCACCCTTCAGAGTGTTCTACTGACATTTCAAAGCTTAAGAAGGCCTTTATAAAGGGTTTTCTGCTGGCAAATTTTAAAAGACAGAAGGACACTGGGTATGTACAGAGCAATCAGCAGAGCTATGTGTATAGTCTGCATTGAGGCCAGGAACCCAACTTGTGAGGCAAGTCCACTCCCTGCACAGTACTATGTTGCAACTTGGACTTTTCCTGACTCGGCTCCATCCTGGAAGGTGGGCAGGGAAGATTAGCAGGTATACACATGCAGCCACATTGTGCCACTTAATTGGGAAAACCACTGGTATCTGGGATAGCAGAAACAGAAGAGAAAGTGCAAAACAGTGGCTTGTCACATTGAAAATAGTTAATTGTAAAGATGATTGTAGGAACCACACTCAATCCCAGCAGCCACCGGTGCACTGGAACAGGACCAGCAATCCCAACACGTTAAGGCAAAAAAAGGAATTTCCAGGCACTCAGAGTGTTAAAGCCGCAGGCAGATTTTAATGGAACAAAAAGAGCAGCAACGTTTCGACCTTTTGAGAGGTCTTTTTCAAGCTAACACCACAAGCCAAACATCAGTGCATATATAGCAAGGGATACCAAAGAAAAGGTCAAACAATAATTCACTTAAGTGAAAGTTATTAACATAAATCAATAACACAAAAAAGTACAGATCATGCAAAATATATCTGTAGAATTATTATATATAATAATCTATAACTTACCCCTATGTGCCAAGGAGGGGAGAGACCATAGTAGAAAATAAAAGACCTACAGTGAATAACGCCTGTCAGGGCGCTAAGGAATCATTTCCGGTAAGATGAACTGCAGAAGGGCTTCTGGAACACAAAAGGAACGCCCCTTTGGTATCCCTTGCTATATATGCACTGATGTTTGGCTTGTGGTGTTAGCTTGAAAAAGACCTCTCAGAAGGTCGAAACATTACTGCTCTTTTTATTCAATTAAAATCTGCCTGCGCCTTTAACACTCTGAGTGCCTGGAAATTCCTTTTTTGCATTGAAAATAGTTAAATCACAAAGTATCAGTGTTGCAGGTTTCGTATAAATAGAATCAAAGTACAAATCCTGGGCATCAAACACATTGCACCCAAGATCGCCAGTCGAATCTGTCAAAAGCCTTTTTCTACATCCATTGTAAGGAGTACAAGTGAGTGTACCAGAATCATAGGATCATATGCATAATGTTTTGCATGGTGATAATATTATATCATCACCTGGGGATAAAGAATAATTAAACTATTACTAACACTAAACATCATCTGTTTGGTCATATGTTTGCCTTTGTGACCGGCACAGTTATTATAAATAAATGAGAATAAAGTAGAACAGTTGTGAGTTTCAACTATTTTTCCTTCTTCATATTAAGACTTTCAATACCTTACAAATAATACCAAATATAGAATAGCAGAGAACTATACAAAAATAAAATGCAACAAAAATCCTAAACAATAATTAGATCCATTTTCTATTTTGAGGCAGCAAACATACGGTTACTTTTTTCTGGTGGAAATCATATTATACTATTTGTGCATTGATTCTTCTAATCTTTTCCACTTAATACTTTTTAGACACTTAGCCCAGTTTGTCTTTTAATCTTCTCTTTTATTGTTATCTGCTTTTCATTCAGATTGTATTTGCTTAAATAGAGTCTTTGTAAAGTCTTCATAGTAGGTATGAATTAATGATGACCTGGTTTCACTGAAGCTGCACATTCTATTATGTTGCTAGATGGATGCTCTACAGTGACAAAGACTCCTTCGAAGAAATTTAAGAAACCTGTTAGAGCCAGTGGAGACCTGTATGATGTATGCTCTCTCTGCAAATGCATCCCATACAAGTACTTAACTACCCTCTGGTCAAATTCAGGACAGAAGTGGGACTGCTCCGAAAGCTCTCTGCCTTTCACTGCCCTCAATGTTAATGTAATTAATAGTTATAATGCAGAAGTGCAAATTCAAAAGTCAGCTGGCAAAGAGTGGTTAGTGTCTGGGTGCTAGGGAGAGCTGTGTTATTAAAAGTCCCAAAATATTCAGACCAAAAAGGACTGGATCCATAGACTCTTGGCACCAAACATTATACTGAGTTGTAGTCATTATGATTCTTAAAGTTTTCCTTAAAGATGATAGATTAATTCTGTTAATGGAAGCAAAACTAAAAACATTTTGCCCTTGAGAAGTATAAAACACGTATGAATTGTTCCCTGTACATCCTGTTTTGCACTAACAACCTCTGACAGCTGGCTTGGTGAGAGATGTGATCTTACAGTAGCAGCACGTCCAAGGTAATCTCTAGCAGCTCAACGTCCCTTGGTTTTAGATACAATAGGTAAAGGGGACATAAGTGAGGACATCTGTCCCTATCAAAATTATAGCCTCCTGCTGCGCAGTGTGTGACTAGCATTGACAGAAGTAATATAAATTAATTAATATAGTTTTTTGATCTATGGATAGTATATAAATGGCCATGACAATTTTATTAGACTTGGAGTTTCATTTCATTACAAATTGCTGTTCATCTGGTGATCATATGAATTCCCAATTTCTGAACCACTATATAGACTAATAACAAAACAAAAGACTTGCACAGTGAATGAGCATGTTTGTTTTGAGTCCTGATTCAGAATTTCACCCATGGCTAGAAGAAAGACACTAAATGTTTGTTTTTGTTTTTTTTAATTCATCTTTATTGAGTATTTAAAAAAATCCTTTTTTTTTTACAAATAGACATACACTCACAATGGTGTCATACAGTCAAGTGCAAAATTCTGCTTGATCTAGCATTGTTATAAGAATCATATACTATATAGAATTATACAAATACAATCCTACCATAAACAAAACAAGCGAATTTGGGAGAATACTGGATCTCTCCAAAGGAAAGATAATGCATATATTATAGCGTCTATTAATCTGAAGCATAGCTTTTAAGGCTCTGTACAGGGGAGCAGTCTAGGGGTAAGTCATTCACAGGGTAAGGTGGTTCAGAGAATCATTGGCCAGGGTGAATGCTTTCATAATATAAAATCCATGGATCCCAAATTTTCTTATATTTATATAGAGTCATTATATCTTTGTTAAAGTATAATTTTTCTGCCTCTCTCTGGAAATTAATTTGGGTGCCTATTTTGATCATTGTAGGAGTAGTATGAGTAATCTCGGGCATTCCCACCAGATGTGAATTTGTGTACCTGGATAGGTTTGGCAACACCAACAAAAGTTATCTAAATTTAGGTCAAACTTTGCCAGACATGTAGGAACCATATACCATCTTTGTGTTAACTTAAAGTATTGTTCATGTAAACTAATGCAGTGCATGGCTGTTCTCGTGACTCGCCAGGCATTATTCCAAATCTCTAAAGAAGTGGTAAAATCACATTCGCTCTCCCATCTAGAAATCGCTTTAGGTTTATTTAAGATAATTATCTTATTTAAAATTTTGCCAACTCTGGAAATTGTTTTGATGTTAAGTTGTGTGTTATGCAGAGTATCTAGTAGTCCTGGATGACTTGTTAATTCAGAAGTAAGAAAATTTTAATCCGAATATATTTAAATATTTCACGTGATGGAAGAGCATACTTTTCCTGTAGGTTAGAAAAAGATCTTAAAGATTCACTATCATAAAGATCTGAAATAGTTTTAATATCATAATTTTGCCACTGTAAAATATCTAGGTCTTCTATATATAAAGTAAGAGAAAAAAATAGGACTAGCTCTGGTCCCTTTTCATTTCTCTTTCCGAATCTAAAAAACCATGTCATTAATGCCGATACTATTTGATTCGATATTTTAAGTTGTCTGAACTGTTCATAGTTCTTCCAGAGACAATAATAGGGATCAATTCCACCACATTTGCTCCTTTCTATATTATACCATCCCAGATCTTTTTTTTTTTTTTTTTCTTCTTATATTTCAGACAATACCCGCCTCTTTATATATTTCAGATATGTCATCATATATGGCTGGGTATATTAGTCATCATAAATACATATTGCGCCCTCCCCGATCCCTCCATCCCTCCCCCACTTTGAACCATCGACTATCAGCCATCGTTACTCTTTATATATTGTATTCTACTAAAGCATGTTAAGATGGCCAAAGTGAAGGTACCCCATTTTTAAGACAATAGAGGGAGAATGAAAGAGGATACGATAAAGAGAAGACACAGAAGAGAAAAAAAAAAAAATGACCTAACCTCATTCATACACACATTCACACCTAACCTTACAGCTTTGTGAGTCAAGTTATTTAATATCAATAGGAAATATCTACTATATCATTCTATTTAAATTTGTCCTTCTAAAGAATCAGTTCGCTCTCTTGTTTCTCCAATTTAGTTAGCCAATTTTCCCACATACTATACTCTCTATATTGATTTTTAATTTTATTCATCTCTAATTCCATATGAATCTGATATTTTAATTGTTGAATAAGTTGCTTCTTCAGGAATGATTGCGTCTTTTTCCAATTTCTGGCGATAATAATTTTTGATGCTATTAAACAATGTGTTGTCAAGATTTGATTCATTCTGCTTAGGGCAGGGCACCTTATATGTAATAACATCACCTCTGGTGTCATTTTTATTCCTATACCGTTTAACCTATGTAATAATGAATTAGCCATGGACCATAAGGGAGTTACTCTCTTACAGCTCCACCATATATGGAGATAGTCTCCTTTCTCTTCTCCACATCTCCAGCACAGATCATTGTTATCGTTAAACATTCTTGATATTTTTGAGGGGACTAAATACCAGTTATTTATCACTTTAAAATGCGTTTCAATCAGGGAGAGACTATGCACATATTTATTTGTTTTCATTATAGCAGCATACCATTCTTCTGAATCTATGGGGAACTTCAGAACTTTTTCCCAACTTTTTATTGCCTTTGGGCGGTTCTCTGTTTTTATAATATCAAAAAATTTTGTGCAGACAGCAAAAAGGTTTTTTGACTCTTTTTTAGCGAAAATTATTTTTAACGCATTGTATATTTCCCCACTATTTACAAAGGTTTTAGACTTCAGATAATTCCTAACTCTAAGATAAGAAAATGCCTCTCTATTTGGGAGAGAAAATGTCCTTGTCAATATATCGAAAGTCTTTGGCTCACCGTTTAGCATTAGATCTTCAATCTTTCTGATATTTACCTCTCTCCATACTTTTAAGGAAATATTTGTTATATCTATTTCCAGACTCTCTGTATTTTGAAAACCCAAGAGCTTATTCTTAATATCTGCTTTCATCTTTATTCTTTCCCATATAGGGATAATTTGATCCAATATAAATGATAATGAGTAATCATAACTTTTGTTGTTCCATATAATATTAGATAAATTTTTTGATTGGCATAAAGCTGTTTCTATCCTCCCCCATGCCTCTCTTTGGTATATCTCCCTTTGTAACATTACAATATGATAGATTATTCCGGCTTCATAAAATTTTTCTATATCTGGAAAGCCTAGTCCCCCTCTATCTGTATTAGAGCACATGGTGTTGATCTTAATTCTGGGCTTTTTCCCTCTCCACACGAAATTGGCAAAAGAAGATTGAATCATTTTCAGCCAAGGTATGGGGATAATCAGTGGTAACATCCTAAATAAATAGATCCACTTAGGGAGCACATAATGTTTTAAGGTATTAACTCTACCCCACCACGATATTTCTAATTGTCGCCATTCCTTTAAATCTTTATTTGTTTTTTTCAAAAGATGTATAAAATTGGATTCCATAATTCTTTCTAGCTTTTTGTTTATTCTTATGCCTAAATAAACAAATTCTTCTGGTTGTAAAAAGTTAAATTTGTTTTGTAATTTGATTATTTTATCCGAAGATATGTTCCTATACATTGCAATAGATTTAGAAGAGTTCAATTTGTAATTAGATACCTTACTATACTGTTCTATTTCTGTTAACACAAAAGGGAGGGATTTTTCCGGATCCACAACATATAAAAGAGTATCATCTGCATACAAGGAGATCTTTAAATCTCCCTTAGAAATTGGTAGACCCTTAATTAATGTATTTTGTCTGATTTTTGAAGCAAAAATTTCAACCGTAATTATATACAGGATTGGCGACAGGGGGCATCCTTGTCTAGTGCCATTTTCTAGACTAAACCAATTTGAACATATATTTTGGCCGATAGACCTTGCCACAGGTTTCTTATAAAGCGAACCTATCGCATCCAACACCCATCCCTTAATGTTAAAGGCCTCTAAAGCTTTAATCATGAATCCCCAGCTGACCCTGTCAAACGCCTTCTCTGCGTCTAGTGACAGGATCAGCAGGGGACTATTTGTCTTGTCTGACAGGTCCATTGAATCCAATAACCTTCTAATATTATTTCCTGAATTTCTTCCAGGGACAAATCCGACCTGATCTGAATTGATAATTCCGGGCAAGACTATTTTTAATCTTTTTGCAATAATTGACGCAAAAAGCTTGACATCCACATTTATCAAAGAAATCGGTCTGTAGCTTTTTACGTCCGTTGCTATTTTGCCTACTTTCAGAATTGGAAGAATATTAGCTCTTAGCATTTCTTGTGGAAATGCTCCCCTATTTACAGCTTCATTGAATGCTCTTGTTAATGGTTCAGCAATTATATCTTTTATTACCTTGAAGAACCTATTGCTAAAACCATCGGGTCCAGGTGTTTTATAGTTAGCTAAATTATTTATTGCATCTATTACTTCTTCTTTAGAGATAGATTTATTTAATAAATCTAGTTGATCTGGTGATGTCTTTGGTAACTCCAGATCTTTTATATACTTATCTATGGATTCTTCTGTAGAACTATCTGACAGGTTATAAAGTGACTTATAATATTGATTAAAGATCTCACCAATCTCGTTTGGGGCTCTATATGTATTTCCCTCATGGACAATTTTATCTATGCGGTTGTCTGCAAATTTCTTTTTCATTTGATTTGATAAGATCTTATCTGCTTTATTTTGTCGATAGTAATATCTGATTTTTAATTTGATCATCTTCTTTTCTATGTTTTCTAATATTTTTTCCTTAATACTTTGTTTAATACTAGCTATTTTTATTTGGCCTTCTTTGTCTGGTTTTACTTTATACTCTCTAGAGGCTTTAAACAATTGAATATATAACTCTGATAAACATGATCCTTCTATTTTCCTGGCTCTACTCTTCATATTTATACAGTATCCTCTGATGGTAGCTTTATATGAGCACCAGGTATTTAATTCTGAAGTATCCTCTGGGCTATTTTCCTCAAAAAAAAGTTGTGACCATTCCTTTAATAACTTCAAATTTTCGATACTATATAGTATTGAATCGTCTAGTTTCCAAGTGGTTCTGGGATGATAATATTTCCCGTCCTTTGTGTCCATAATAATGATATTGTGATCTGACCAAATCATTATATTTATACTTATATTGGATACTTTATCTATAATTTTAGGATCTCCTAGGAAAAAATCAATTCTTGAGTGTGTATTATGCGGCCAAGAATAAAATGTATAATCTTTTACCAGCGGATTCCGAACCCTCCAGATATCATATAAATTATTTTTATGAATTATATTCTGAAAAGTATTCGCATTTCTCAACCCATTTTTGTCCACAGAAATCTTATTAACGTTAAATTTATCCAGTTCCACATCAAAAACACAATTAAAGTCTCCACCTATTATCACATATCCCATAGATACTCTTTCAACTCTTTCTAGAATATGGGAGAACAGTCTCATCGAATTGTTATTTGGTAAGTATACGTTCACTAATGTATACAGTTCCCCATTGATTTCACAGATCAGTATTAGAAATCTCCCCTCCGTATCAATATCCTCATGCTTAATTTCTACTTGTAATGATTTAGAGAAGCCTATAGCCACCCCAGCTTTCTTTTCATCTTTTTTAGAGGAAGTTATTACTGAAGGGAAATTATTACCAAACCATCTAGTGCTATCTCCTGCAATCCAATGGGTCTCTTGTATCAAAATAATTTGGATTTTCTCTGTCGTTATATAATCTCTAAAAGCCAATCTCTTATGTGGAAGATTTAAACCCTGAATATTTATAGTGGCAAATTTGACCATACCCTATCCTAAATCTCTGACAACTGACATTTCCTCAGAACTAATCTGTATACCCACGAAGCTGTACCTTCTATACACACTAACCATTTACGCACAATCATACATTCTTCTATACCTTGATCTCCAATCTTAAGAGACCTTCTTCTAAACATAATTAATTACCTTAATAAGGCAATCACTAAGTTCTACTTAGAACTTATAGGCGGACTACGCTGGTCTATAGAGGTGGCGAAAAAGGGAAGAGCAGAGGGGAGAGAGAAAGAAGAGAAAAAAAAATAAAAATTAAATAAATAAAAACCTAAAATGCAGTGATGTATTAAGAAATTTTTGTAAGTGTGTGTCAATAACGTGCAAGCCACATATTCTAAATTTCTACTCCTTATTTAGGATTTGTGAATTATTTAACAAGTATAACTACATAATAAGTTTCAATTCCCATTATTTCTATATATTATATCTAAACTCGTGCTTTCGTATTGTTTTTATTCTATACTCATCTTTACTCAAGTGAGTTTCTTATTTAACTGCTTATTATACCCTACATTTTTTCTTTCGTTTTCCTTTATTATCTCACCCAGAGAGAAAAAAAAAAAAAAAGATATGCTTAAATTACAGTGAAATATTTAACTTTTTAGTGAGTATATATTAGTATCATGCAAGCCTCCCATTCTATATTACCAATTCTTATTTGGGATTTGTGCGTTATTTAATAAGTGTAACTGCATAATAAATTTCAGATCCCGTTATTTCTGTGCTTTATATCTAATCTCGTGCTATCCTAGTGTTTTATTCTGTACTCATCTTTACTCAAGTGAATTTCTTATTTAACTACTTAATGTGTCCTGCGTTATTATTATCTCACTCGGAGGAAAAAAATATATATATATATTCCTCTATCTTAAAACGAATTCAGCCCTCTCTTTCCCTTCTTATAGATTTGATCCTGTTACATCATCTTCTTATCTTTTACCATCCCAGATCTTTATTTCTTTTAATGTTTAAAGGGACACTATAGTCACCAGATCAATACAGCTTATTGAATTTGTTCTGGTGAGTAGAATCATTACCTTCAGGCTTTTTGCTGTAAACACTGTCTTTTCAGAGAAAATGTAGTGTTTACATTACAGACTAGTGATAACTTCACTGGCCACTCCTCAGATGACTGTTAGAGATCCTTCCTGGGTCATGGCTGCCTAAAATGCATCCAAACATTCAGTTTCTCCTCCCTCTGCATGCTGACACTGAACTTTCCTCATAGAGATTCATTGATTCAATTCATCTCTATGAGAAGATGCTGATTGGCCAGGGCTCTGTTTGAATCATGCTGGCACTGCCCCTGATCTGCCTATTTGTCAGTCTCAGCCAATCCTATGGGGAAGCATTGTGATTGGATCAGACTACCACTGCTGCTGATGTCAGCAGACTGCTTGTTTTTCTGAGGCAAACAGAATGCAGAGTTATAGCTTCAGGCTTAACTACAGTGAGATTTTTCTATATTTATGGAGTCATGAGGGGCCCGGGGGGGGAGAGGGAGAAGGGGTTTGATGGTGGTTTTAATACTATAGGGTCAGGAATTCATGTTTGTGCTCCTGACCCTATAGTGATTCTTTAACATAAGTAAATTGGAGAGCATGCAAGTTTGGTGAATTTTATGTAGGTCTGGATATCCCAACCCTCCTGAATTTATGTTTCTCTTAAAAACATCACCAGATACTCTATGTCTTTTAGCATTCCACACGTATGAAGAACAAATAATTTAGATTTCTTTTATTATGTTAAAAGGAACTAGGATTGGAATAGTTTTGTATAAATAAATTATTTTGGGCCCAGATATGATTTAAGTATGTTTACTCGTCCAAGCCAGGAGATCTTTAAACCCCACCACTTGTCTGTTGTCTCCTTGAGATCTGTCAGCAAGTCCATATGGTTTTTATACATCGTAGGCTTTGGATCTGAGCATAGTTTTATTCCTAAATATTGTATTTCTTTATTAGACCAGTCTAATGTTTCATATCTTTCTCTTAAAGATAGATACTTGAAATTAGGAATATAAAAATACATAATTTGAATTTTTGAAAAATTAAGTTTAGAATTTGAAAATAGACTAAATAAATGTAGTATCCTTAAAACTTCTGAAAAAGTGTGTTCAATAGAAGATATCGTTAAAAGGATATCATCTGTATAAAGGGAAACCAGATGGTATTGTCATCCAACCTTTATTCCTTTAATTGTAACCGTCTTTCTTAGTAAGGTCGCTAAGGTTTCCACTATAAGAATATATAAGAGGGGAGCTAACGGACAGCCCTGACAGGTGCCGTTTTGAATCTTCACATACAAGGAATTAAAGAAAGGGCCAGTGATTATTGCGGTGGGGAGCATGTATAGTGCTATAGAAAGACACTAAATGTTTATTCACAGATCGAGTCACTTAAAATTTAGTAAGTAAGGAAGTCGGACGAATGTCAGGATGTTGAATGAGCAGAGAACCGGTGTCAGCTGAGGGAAGAGGAGTGGTGTGGCCAGGGCCGAGATGAGGTATGACACTCTATCAGCTCAAAGCAACTGGATCTTTTTAAGTGACAGTCACACTACAACACTACCACATTTTAATACTATTGGAAATTCTAAAAAAAAAAGGTTTAAATTTGAATGCAATTTGCAGAGGGAGCAGACACAGTTACACTGCAAGAATCAGGCAGGTAGGGCAAAACCAGTACCATGAAAGTCATTTAAAAAAAAATACATTTAAAAATGTGAATTTAAAACAAAAAAGGAAATTAAAAACATGAAGAAGAACATGAAGACGTTTTCCCACACATCTAGTATGCAGCATAAGTGACCATCCTTCAATGTGGGAAAAAACATTGTCCTATAAGCTTATACCAAATGCATCTGTGTAGTCACAGCGCAAGACTCAGCCAGACAGGACAAAATCACTACAAGTAGTACAATTGGTTCTCCCTTACACTACAGTGAAAATGCCTAGCAACCCTCCAGCAATCATCAAGTATGATTGCCATGAAAGTAGGACCTCCTCCACATAACCAGGCAATGAGGGCTGCCACATGATGTCCTTTAAAAGGAGGAAGCATTTCTGGCCAGTAGGAGCACTCCATAAATCTAGGTAATCAGATAGATGATTTTCTTAGACTGCTGTTTTCACATTGCCCTGGAATAAAAACCCAACAAAATGTTCAATATTTGACTCATTGGGGTAATGAGGAGTCCCAGTCCAATCTGCCTCTGTTGACTGTTGACACTATTCTCTGGATCCGCTCGGCTCTGCCTTAGGGTAGTAGTAGTTGGAGGTACTGCTGTTGCAGCTGTCCCCTTTTTTTAAATTACCTTTCATAGTAGTGGTTCCACCCTGCCTTATGGTTGTGTTAAAAATGGGTTGCTGCTTGATGAATTTACTATTACTGTAACATTATAGTGTTTGACTTTAAGATTAAACACTACACTTCAACACAGCACATAGTACAATGCACAGTGCTTTCACACTTGCACAGAACACAAGCAAATAAAAATATTATTAAATTGGATTTTTCAAGGATGCTGTCCTCTGCCTGTAATACTGGCTAGGCACAGCAGTAATCTAACTGGTCTCACACTAGGATCAATGACAAATACTACTGATATCAAAGTTGATGTGAGTGGCACTGTCAACCACTTCACCAGTCTCAAACTAGGATTAATAATACAGGCTGACTTTATCTCCAGCTCCCACACAGATAGTTTTTCTATCTCTAAAATAGCTGAAGTCAAAGTGTCTGGAAGAATCCTGCTTGGAAATATATTTTGTCTGATTTTCCTTTTTTCCCTCTATTGGTCACTTCTTACATGATCTGTGAATAAAATTAATATTTAGTGGCTGTCCCCTAACCATCAATTGTCTTTGATTCCAATGCTTGATTGGACAGGAGATATGGCCCACATCATTGGGCTCTTGTTCATCATGGAAAACTAAGCTGCTTATTTGCTTTACAAAAAATTACATTAATTTCTTCTTTAGTCACTATTTTTTTCTGGCACCATGACGGGACTCTCAATCAGAAAAAACGAAATAGCTTGTTAAATGCCCATTTTGTTTGCTTAGTGATTCATCCATATGCTATTTCAGAGTTACGGAATTCAGACAGCTCGCCCAAAGTTCAGATTAATCACAATTTGATCGAAACAATGAATGCACTATTTTAGTATTTATTTAAATCAATATTTTCTGATCTTGATCCTATTTATTCGGTAACTGTTTTTATATATATATATATATATATATATATATATATATATATATATATATTTGTTATTATTTATTTATTTATTTTCACTGTATTTTAGTTTTCCAAATTTTCCAATAGCAGAATTGAAATAAGGAAAACAAAACTTTTGGCAGCAGAACTTTTAAAAACAAAATAGAAATAGCCCATTCATAGCATGGCCTATGTCTTAACTCCTTAAGGATGAAGGCAGTTGTACACGTTCTGATCAAAACAAAACGTAAGCAAACCTGGAATTGGACTATATGTCTGTACAACCATAATTTACCACATTCATATTAAGTGCACCCACAAATATTATATATAATTTTGTTCAGGAGAAACAGGGCTATTATTTCATATCAATATTTAGATATGAAACATAATTTAATATGAATAAAAAGTTTTAAAAATTGAGAAATTAAGAAATGGTTTTTTTTTTAGTTCTGCATTGCATTTTAACTGTAAATGTCATAATATTTTAGCTATTACTGCAATATAATACACAGAGTAAAACAGGAGCCCCCATGTGCAGGTTTTATGGTGTTTTGGAAAGTTACAGGGTCAAATATAGCACATAAAATTTTTCCGTTTTTTCACATTGAAATTTGAAAGACTGGTTATGCCGACTTTGAGACTGTATGGTAGCCCAGGAATGAGAATTACCCCATGATAGCATAGCATTTGCAAAAGTAGACAACCCAAGATATTACAAATGTTTTTTTTTTAATAGCCACTTATTCACAAACACTTGCCAAAGTTAGCATTCAGATTTGCTTGTGTGTGACAAATGCAAAAACACATTTGAACGCAAATTTTGGCCAGTGTTTATGCTACTAAAAAAAGACTAGAGTTAAAAATATCAAATAGTGGGGGCGTGGCCGGACCTCGAGCCGAATGGACGTTGACTGAGTGAGCTTCGTCATGTCGGCTCTAGAAGAAGCATATTTAAAGCATACAAGCAGCACAAAAACATGCAGACTCACCCCAAACAATGTCACAGCACCGCTCCAAGAAAACTGCAAGACCAAAGACAAGGCGGCCTTCATTACAGCCTGCACTAAGCAGCAAAATTCGGCGAGCCAGCAGGCCCAAGATGCAGCCAAGTCAGATGCAGATAGTGACCACATGGAGGATATCATAGTGACCGAGCCAATACTGCAAAATATGCTTGACAAAGTAGTCAGCAAAATGCAGGCCACGGTAGCAAGTGCCATATCAGATCTGAAAAAAGACATAGTTGAACTGGGCACCCACAGATCTAATCTGGAAGGCTAGATGGAGGAAATCTCCACAGCCCACAACTCAATGGCGGACAAGATGGAAGAACTTTAAAATAGGCTGGAGCGATATGATCACAAGTTCATAGACCTAGAGGATCACTCCTGTAGGAACAACTTCTGACTTAGGGGAATACCTGAGGAGGTACATCAGACAGAGTTCTTCCGCTCCATATTGCCAGACATCCCCTTAGGCATGCTGGTCCTTTACAGGATCCACGGAGTGGCAAAGCCCTCCCATCTGTCTTCCTCTGTCCCTAGAGATGTTCTTATGCATGTGCATTATTTTCATATAAAAGAGCAGGTCTTAAGGGCTTACCAAACCAAAAGACATGTAGCAGAGAAATTCAAAGACATCCTCATCTTCGCAGATCTTTCAGCGGAAACCCTGAGAAGAAGACGGACTTACTGGACCATCACACATACCCTCCGTCAGCACAATATCCCATAGCGCTGGGGGTTCCCGGTGATACTCGTCATCTCCAAAGGTGGCAAGCTTCACACGGTGTCCTCCATCACGGAAGGTGCTGACCTCCTCCACTCATGGGGCATAGCGGAGATCAACTCATCAGTGGGGCAGGCCCGCGGCACCAGAATTCCGGGAGACTGGAGAGCAGCTAAGACTAAACGGAACATGCCTAGATCTGAGCAGTAACCAAGCAGTTGAGGTTTGGACCTATTTAAAAGGGAACAGGAGGTGAACTGGGCTGGTCTGGTCACTGTCAAGGGCAATAGGGGTTTGACACAGCAGGGAAGGGAACCGGGGGGTTTTTACAGTTATGTTTTATAATAGATTGTCCTTTACTCAATACCCACCGTCCTCCTTAGCTAAGCAAAGAATCAAAAGCTGGTTTACTTTAGCCTCTCATGCTAAACACACTTCCGTGAGACACCGCACACCCTTTCTCCATGCAAGGGAATGCCAGCTCCAGAAATCACCACTACCTGAGAACACTGTAGGCAACAGACAAACACAGCAGTCTCCCCAAATGCACGATTTACATGAAAATATATACACACAATGTAGGGGGTTGAATACCCCGCAAAAAAGGCACACTCTTCTCAGGAACCTTAGGGGCACACAAGCAGACATAATCTGCCTGCAAGAAACTCACTTCCAAGCAAACTCTAACCACGTCCTGGGTAAAGCAGAGTTCCCTCATCAGTTGCATGCAACAGCCCTGACAAAAAGCAAAGGGGTTTCCATATTGTTAAGCCGGCACCTGGCTTTTGACGCAATCACAGTAAAACAAGACCTGCAGGGCAGGTATATAATCCTGATCAGTACTATAAACAGCTCCACATGGAAAACTACTGACGGTATGTCCAAATTTTAGACCCATCTCCCTGCTAAATGCAGATGCCAAATTATATGCAAAAATCTCTGCAGAAAGGCTCAAAGAAATACTGCCCAGTCTGATCTCTATGGACCAAGTTGGATTTATGGTGGGTAGTCCGGGCCCAGATAATTCACGAAAAGTACTTGATATTTTTCACTACCTCAATCAATCTAAACAACAGAGCACTCTGCTATCACTCGACGCTGAAAAAGCATTCGATAGGCTCAATTGGTGCTTTTTACAAGAAGTTTTGACCCGAAGTGGCTAACTACTCATTATCTTAAACACAATAAAGGGCACTCTATGGCACCCCTTCAGCAACGGTATTGAATTTAGGCTTTAGTTCAGCAACATTCCACATTACGAATGGCACACATCAGGGCTGCCCCCTCTCCCCACTGCTTTACATACTGGCGTTAGAGCCTCTAGCAATAGCAATCTGATAACATTTAAAAAAAAATATATATATATATATATATATATATATATATCAAATGGTAAGGCACAGTCTTTGAGGTAACAGCACATTTTCAAACTTGTGTACAATACTTTTAGGGTAGCTTCAATATTGTAGAGCTATAATCAGCTCTAGGCAAAACAGCAGTGGCATTAAATCCCCACTTGCAGGATATGATGTTGGTACTCAATAGAGTGGAAATGAAGCAAATCACAATAGGGTAGCGATGAGGTAGGTGATATAGAATGACAAAAAAACAACCAATAGTGCTCTCTACATAGGTAAATATTCCTAAGTTTAGAATGAAATATACTTACAGTAAGAGTGAACACGCTGCGTATATATATATGTATGTATGTATATATGTACATATATATACACACACACATACGCTGTTGTGTGTGTGTGTGTGCTGTGTGAGGGTGCTGTGAGGGTGCTGTTAGTGTGATGTGTGTGTGAGGGTGCTTGTAGTGTGCTATGTGGGTGAGGGTGTTTGTGTGTGTGTGTGTGCGCGTTTGTGAGGGTGCTGTTAATGTACTGTGTGCGCGTTTGTGAGGGTGCTGTTTGTGAGGGTGAGGGTACTGTTAGTGTGCTGTTTGTGTGCTGTGTGTGTGCTGTATGTGTGTGTGTGCTGTATGTTTGGGTGATTTGTGGGGGTGGAGGTGGGGGAGATTAGTAAATAATTACCTTATGCTGCTGCCTTCTTCAAAACGGCAGGTGCCTACTCTGCTTCCGGGTCGGGAGGCAGGGGGAGGGATCTGTGAAGCTGCTGCTGCCTTCCCTGGTGGTCCAGTGGAGGTGGGGGCAGATTACTTAACATCCCACCCCCTTATTATCTTATGTAGGGAGGGGGGGTCTTTTTTGCCTTCCCTGGTGGTCCAGTGGTGAGTGAACTCTAGCCTGCGGGGCTACAGTTCACTCTCGCGAGATCTGAGCGTTGCCGCGGCAACGCTCAGATCTCGCGACAGGAACCTGGCGGTGGGTTAACATCCGTAATTGATTTTTAAGATATTAGTGCTTACAGCACAACTCCTGCAAATAATAATAAATAACAAGTACTTTGAAACCAGAGTAATCTGAATGTTGATTTGATGTGAATGCTCACAATGTGCTCGCAATGTGCAAATATTTGGATTACTTAAGTAGGAAAGGAAAGTAGCCTGTGCAATTGAAATAAAACTAAATATACAAAATGATAAAAATAGCAAGGATGTAAAGGGTAGATTTTTAGAGACAGCTTCTTGGCACCTTTATCAATATAAGAAGCTGCAGTGGTTATGGTGCTTAGATTATCACTTTAAAAGATATTTCTCTTGGTTACATTCTGATATTAATAGCCTATAAAACAGTGCAGAAATTAAGCAATGTGAGTTATCAGACAGTATAATGTTAGATTGATTTTATATGTTTTATTAGGTTGATAATTTAAAGGTAGTTATACAAATATCAAGATGTACAGTTGACTGTGCTCAACAATAACAAATATTGAAAAAGATTTCCTTGTCTGTGTGTAGAGATTGTAAACCTGTGGGTTCTCATGATAAAATTACAAGTGCATGTTTTAAAATAAAATGTAAAGTGCTAAATGTGAAAAAACTAGGTAAATTCAAATATTTAATCCCTTTTTACTGCAGCTAGACTTTTTTGTAGTAACACATTTTCTGACCTTATTATCTGAAATAAATCATAAACCATTGAAAAGTTATCATTTCATAGAAAAAATCATGTTAATAAGGTTTAAAGAAGAACTGCATGTTCCAGAGTATAACTTGAGTTATTAGTATAAATGTATTAATTTAACCTTGATAAGGAGCTAGCTTCTATTCCATGAGCCTTTTGGGAAATAAAAATCACAAAATCATTTCTAATGTCCTCAGCAGGGGGATGGTAAGCACATTTATTATCTGTGTATGGAAGACAAAGGAACCTAGATTACCACTAGGGTATATGGTAGAGAAGGAGACCTGTCATTGGTAACACAAAGTTGTATAAGGCATGGGAACACGCTGTAGTCTCTGTATCTATGCATGCATAACAAATATATGAAGGGATGGGGATGTTCCATCTGAAATTATCTTCAGGATTTATCTGTTCTACAGTCCCAGATACTACTTTCTGATAATGGGATTATAGTTCTACATCAGATCGAGTGCTATAGTTTAAAGCAGTGATGGCGAACCTATGGCACGCGTGCCAAAGATGACACGCTGGGCCCTTTCTGTGGGCACACGGCCATAGGTTCGCCATCAATGCAGAGTAGGCACCTGCCTGCTCAAAACGGCAGGTGCCTACTCTGCTTCCGGGTTGGGAGGCAGGGGGAGGGATCTGTGAAGCAGCTCCCCTGTCCCCCCGCGAGCAATCTGTGTGGAGCGTTGCCGTGCGTTACCATGGGAACGCTCCACACAGCATCGCGCGGGAGGACAGTACCCCTACCCACACAGTACCCCTAGCCACACAGAGCACCCCTCCCCCACACACAGCACCCCTACCCCCCACGCACAGCACCCCTACCCCCACAGCACAGCACCCTTACCCCCACCCAGCACCCCTACCCCTCCACACACAGCACCCCTACCCCCACAGCACAGCACCCTTACCCTCGCCCAGCACTCCTACCCCAACAAACACACAGCACCCCAACCCCTCAGCACAGCACCCCTACCTCCCCACACACACAGCACCCCTCTCTCACACACACAGCACACACACCACCCCTCACACACAGCACCCCTACCCCCCCAACACACACAGCACCCCTACCCCAACACACACACAGCACCCCCAACACACACAGCACAGCAATCCTACCCCCCACACAGCACCCCTACCTCCCCACACACACAGCACCCCTCACTCACAGCACCCCTCACTCACACAACACCCCTCACACACACACAACACCCCTCTCACACACACACACAGCACCCCTCAGACACACAGCACCCCACACACAAACACATACACTGCATCCCTCAATGCAGTATGTGTGTGTGTATTCAGCAGTCTGTGTGTGTGTGTATTTAGCAGTCTGTGTGTGCGTATATTCAGCAGTCTGTGTGTGTTCAGCAGTGTGTGTGTGTGTTCAGCAAGCTGTGTGTACTCAGCAGTGTGTGTATTCAGTGGACTGTGTGTGTATTCAGTGGACTGTGTGCGTATGTATTCAGCAGTCTGTGTGTGTGTACTCAGCAGTCTGTGTGTGTGTATTCAGCAGTCTGTGTGTGTGTATTCAGCAGACTGTGTGTGTGTATGTGTGTATTCAGCAGACTGTCTGTGTACGCATTCAGCAGTCTGTCTCTGTACGTATTCAGCAATCTGTGTGTGTATGTTTTGCATTTGTTGGAGATACTAATAAATATAAGCTTACATTTATCTATTTAAATCATTATTTAAAATTTGTATCATTGAACTCTCTGTTGTGTTCGTCTTTTAAAACAAAAGTAGTTAATTAGTTCGGACAACTGAACTAATTTTATTCTAAATTAAACCTCAGTATTCAGGTTTAATTGCCGGGTTGGCACTTTGAGGAAACAAAAGTTGGCATGTATTGCGGTATGGGCACTCGGGCTCAAAAAGGTTTGTCATCACTGGTTTAAAGGGAAACTATAGTGCCAGGAAAACAAAGATGTTTTCCTGGCACTATAGCTCCCCCCCTTGTGCAGAAGGGATTAAAAACTTACCTCAGTGTAGAGCCGATGTCCCTCTGCGCTGGCTCGGGCCTGCCTTCGCTCCTCCCCCACACTTGCATTAGGATTTCCCTATAGGGTTTTGGGTGACGCTGGACACCCCTAAGCATAGTGTGTACAAAAAGTTGCCTTATGGCCCAGAATTCCCTCTAGTGGCTTGCTGGCAGACAGCCCCTAGAGGTAGAGTAAACCCACCAAGCTAAATATTGCAGTTTCTTAAGGGATCTGGGACAGTGCACCCAGACAATTTCAATGAGCTGAAGAGGTCTGGGTGCCTATAGTGTCCCTTTAAAATAGATATAAGGTGGGATTTGTCCCATGCTGTGGCAGTGCTAGACTTCATGGTGTGGAAGACAATATGGTAAATGACCTAAAACACGGGTTACCCAATTTGATCCCTTGCCACCTTTTTGTTCATCAGAAGGGACAACTTGATGTATGCCATTTCGCTGTAGATCCATAAAGGTCAGTTCATGCCAAATAGTCAAACCAAATGTACAAAATAGGAAGGTAGGTATGCAAACAGGCATTCCAGGAAGCATTCCAATAGAGAAAAAACAAAAGTGTATCAAGAGATGGTGGGAAAATGGGAGTACAAAAGAAGCAACAGGGAATGCAATACTGCAAGAGAGATAGGGGATAAGTATGTGAATAAATGAGAAATTGGGATAAAGAAGAGACAACATAGTTAAAGAAGGACATGAAATATTACCAAGATTACCAACTTGATTTTGGCAGGGCAGTCCTGATTTCAGGATCCTGTCCCACCAGGAAACTGTCCCCAAAAAGCATAGCGCATCATTATATGGTGAGCCACACTTTACCTTGCCCACCTGAGTCCTGCTACACAGGACACAGATGTTGGGGGTATGGGACATGCAGGAGAATTACTAAAATGGATGGAGGCACTAAGATTCAGGATTGTGTGGTCCATACGTTTAAGTACATATTGTCACCAGGTCCACAACATACATCTATGTTGGCTTCCCTGCCAAGTCTAATTATTTAGAGGAAGCTTTCAAAAATTTGCTAATTTCAGATCACAATCGGACAAAACAAAATAATGCAAATAAACTAATTGTGTTTCAGTTAGATTTAGAGTCAGATTTCTGATGGTATTTTGATGGTTCTTTTATCTTTAATAGTGTTTTTATTGTTCTTTTATACTAAGTGCCTAAAACTGTACATTTCCTACGAGATACAGATATCCATGCTGGCAGGGACATATTACCCGCGAGGCAAACAAGGCATTTGCCTTGGGCGGCAGTTTCCAGAGGCCGGCAAAAAAGGCCGCCCCCAAATGCCCAGGCAAATACCTTGTTAGCCTGGCAGCTAACAGTCGAGGCAGGCGGTTGTCCAGCTAAAAATCCAGTCGGTCGGCTGGGCAGGCGGTGCTGGCAAGGGAGCACTTTCCCCTGAGCTCTCTGCTCAGCTCCCTTGTGCACCGCAGAGTGATGCTGGGAGCCGGAATATGACATCGTATTCCGGCTCCCGGCATCACTCTGCGGCGCGTGAGGGAGCTGAGCAGAGAGCTCACTAATCAGTGCTCTCTCGCCAGCTCCGCCCGACTGACCAGATTTTTATCCGGACAACCGCCTGCATGCCTGCCTCCCTTCCTGTGAAAAGCCCCACTGGACCCCAGGTAAAAAAAATCCACCCAGCACTCTCAAAGTTAGGGAGGCTGGGTGGATTTAAACTAAAAAAATAAATAAAAGTAATCGGTTAATGTTTGGGGAGGGGTGGGGAAGTGGGCTGTCAGTGTGTATATCTGAGTGATTGTGTGTGTCTGGCTGTCAGTGTGTGTATGTCTGTCAGTGTGTATGTGAGTGATTGTGTGTATGTATGTCTGTCAGTGTGTGAGTGTGTGTATGTATGTCTGTCATTGTGTATGTGAGTGATTGTGTATGTATGTCTGTCAGTGTGTATGTGAGTGATTGTGTGTGTCTGGTTGTCAATGTGTATGTGTGTCTGTGAGTGAATTTTAGTGTGTATGTGTCGGTCAGTGAGTGTGTGCGTCTGTCAGTGTGTGCGTCTGTCAGTGTGTGTTCAAGTAATAGTGTGTGTGTGTGTGTGTGTGTGTCATTGTTTGTCAGTGTAAATGAGAGTGTGTATCTGTCAATGAGTGTATGTGTCTGTCAGTGAGTTAGCGACTGTCAAAGTGCGGCCTTGACAGGAAGGGGTGGGGAAAATTTAAATTGGGGGAGGGGGTGCCCGAGCACCGTCCTGCCTAGGGCAGCCCAAATCCTAAATACACCACTGCATGTTGGTCATGATGTGAGTTGTACTGCACAGCCACAGGGATGAGAGAGGTTCTATATACTAATGGTCTTGGTATCATAATAAATGTGGAAGAATCTTTTTCCATGACAATTTTGCTGCTTTAATAAAAAAAACAGTATGATATTTGTTTATGCGAGGCTCTGAAAATTTGATTTGTATTTGTTCTCTGAAAAAATGAACAGCGTGAACTTTAAAAATATAATAACAATTCTAGTGATTGACATCTGCATTCACCCCAGGACTGTTGGGTAGAAAATGATCAATTAACCTGCCTAGGATAGACCAGCAGTAATTCTGCCAGTTTAATATCCTTTGCTTTTATTTGCTTTGTAATGAAGAAATGACACTTATTGTCAAGGAATAAATGGATTTTCAGAATGTATAGGTGAATTATGGTGTTTCTCTTTAGGGGAGTGAGAAAAAAAGGATATTATAAAAACTGCAGTGATTTCCAATTTTTTTTTTTCTTTTCTGGTTTTCACAAATACATATCCAGCTTGCTGATAAATAGAGCAGTTCATCTCATGATGACATCTTGATGTACTGCACTACAGTAATATCTAGGGAATAGTCTGTATGTTTAGCCATAACAGATAGCATTAATTGCAGAATTCTTCTAACTCGTGTGTGTAGTGGTACTTTAAGTCTAGTTATGCACTTATTATTAAAGTATCTGCAATGAATACAGATGTTTGACTATAAACTAATTGAATATTGTAATTTATTGATGTGATTCCAGTACAATAGGTCAGGAGGTTAAAATAATGTTTTACATGCAAATATACTGATATAATTTTGCATTTTTACAGTGGTATAAAAAGCAAGAATGTGAAAACTCCAGATTTACTTTATGAAACTTAATTTTCAGGTTGTTAATTGTTCTTTAAGGTATATAATATGTGTTTTGACATTTCATATATTAGTAAATCTACCCAAAAATGACAGTGTTAAATGTTAAAGGACTGGGGGGTGTGGCTTGGAGGCCGAGCAAGATGGCTGCATAGAGACTGAGCTCCCAGCTGGCTCCACACAGTTCCTTGTTGTGCTGGTTCGACAATGGGTAAAACACATAGACAATCTCAAGCCCTCAAAAATGTCAACACCCCCAGGGTTCCCCGGCCTCGTCTCTGAGGCAGTATCTGATCACCCCGGCGGATCTATCCTCCCAGGCTTCTATTGACACAGAGACCGCAAGTCGCTTGGAATCACCTTCCCAGAGGCAAGAGACCAGCAGCACAATCTCACCTGCTAGCACTCCCACGGATGCACCGGCGGACTGGATGGCCTTGCTCCACAACCTGCCAATGAAATCAGACCTCAGAGAGGTATGCATGAATGGTCATACCCACACATCTCATGGTTAGGTTGCATTCCAAGTGGCCAAAATGAACTTCCTGCAGGCCATACCCATTCTGATCCCGAAGTCGTACTTTAACTTCCTATGCACAGCACTGGGGAGATATGTATGGAACGGGAAAAGACCTAGATTAAAGTATAATAAACTCACGCAACCCAAAGAGAGGAGAGGTCTGGCATTGCCAGATTTCTGTCTCTACTATGCTGCGTGCCATCTCCTTTGGATAATTAAATGGTCCAAAATTAAAGTTAACAAATTATAGAAAACAGGGGAGGAAGCAGATATAGGGTTGCCCGTAACCCTAATCCTGTGGTTACCAGGGAGGGGGTCTGGTGGGACGCACCCGTATATGTTCAAGTCACTATACAGGTCTGGCACAGGATAGTGGGATGGAGTGGCCTTACTTCCTACCCATCATCACTCCTTCCTTTGACACACAATGCTGACTTTCAACTGGGCCTCGACCCTAGCACTTTCCAAGTCCTCTTCCCAGACTCACTGCCTAGGCTCCACAGCTGATTATCTATATCAAGACCCTACCACAGGGGCAGGCGCTGAAATGTGCACCTACACTATTCGAACAGACATGCATTGACCTGGAGTTGCTCCCGCACGGAGTGTCCTTCCCATACTCCATGCTGCAAAAGCTCATCCCAATCGAGTCGCCACAATTTATGAGGAAATGGCCCTGAACTGCAGGTTTAGTGAAGGGGAGAGGGAGAAAATATGCTACCTAACACAAATTGGTTACAAACTGGTATCGCACCCCCGACATGCTGCACAGAATAAACCCGGATTACCCCGCGCAGTGCTGAAAATGCAACGCCGGGGTGGGGTCGGCTTTGCATATGTGGTGGCAGTGCAATAAGATACAACCTTTCTGAAAGGGGATACATGGCATGTTGCAGGAGTTTATTGATCAGCCACCCCCCTTCGACCCTGCCGCGATGCTCCTACACCACACGACCCTACCGAGCAATATTTATAAAAAAAAACAATCACAATTAGGATCCTTAATGTAGTGAAACAGATAATACCCCAATACTGGGAAAGCACAGAAATGCCCACACCGGAAAAATGGTTTACCCAGATGGACGACTTGAGGGTAATAGAGGACATACACATGAAGTCCACTGATAAGACACAAAAATACCTGGACATCTGGACTGCTGACCACACCAGGAGAAGGGTTTGCTGGCAAGCTCCACCACCGAGATGACGCTCCTTACCACACCATCCCGCATTAAGAGGGTCAACATCCGTACCCCCGATAAGCCCAGACACTGGCCATCCTCGCCATTTCTCTTTCCACCCCCACTATCCCACCCTTCTTTCATACTCCCAATACTTGTTAGACAGAATTACTGTATAGGCCTCTGGAAAATGTACGTAAGCCACTAACACATGTTTCTTGTCTCAAGGGACCTGCTTGTCCAGCAAATGATATAATATGTTATAAGACTGAGACCTGCGCATCTCATGTATTGGTTTCAACTTGACTTATCTGAGACCAGCGAGTCTCCCGTGCTTGCATTTACTGATGTTTCATCGGGAACCTACGTATCCCACCTCTGATTGATGCCAAATGATATCTAGTGAATATTAAAAAATAAAAAAACATATTTACAAAAAAAAAAGTTAGAGGACCACCAAAGGCAACCAGACCACTTCATTTCAATAAAGTGGTTTGGATCCAAAGGTTCTTTAGTTTTAAACCTACAGTGTAAATCACTGCCATATAGTAGATATGGCAATGCTTACATTGCAGGGTTAAATGGGTTAAATTTGTCACTATACTACCTGACAGCCACTGGAGACGCTTCAGCTGTAAGAATCTTAGTTCTCACAGTTATCCTCCAACAAGAGCGCGGTGTTGTTGCGCATTTGCTTTAGATCCCCAATGCTCCTGTGTGAGGAGCATTGCATTGGACTGTTTGAATGTATTGGTTTGAAGTCGCGGGAGGCAGGACAAGTGGCTGCAGAACTTAATCTCTCTACTGAATGCCTATAGTATTTGTTTAATGTAATGAAATATTAGCCAAATTTGTCTACCTTTAAGTTTACTTTAAGTGGACACTCCATGGACCATACCAACTTTACTGCAATGTAGTTGTTATGATGCCCAGAGTTGTCCTTTAAGGTAGAAAGACAAGTAGCGTATAAATTGTGTATAGTTTAAAATATAAACAAGATTGTATGTAACATATTGTGTTAAACTGATGAGTGCGTTTTAAATGAATGATTTGTCACTACATTTCTTGGGTATCGGACACGTAGTCAGCCATAGACTCAATGTTAGTAGTATTTATAGATCAATAGAGGTAAAGATGCAGAGGGTCAAACATTAATTGTAAAATAACTATGTAATGGATCACCTGGCACCCCGACTGGGTACCTCCGTTGAAGGATGCTCCTAGCGCTTCCTGAGGACTCCAAACACTGCAGCAGACACCACAACCACCGAACCAGAGAAGCATACGAATGCTCTCAAGCATTTGAATGCTTTAAGCAGCTGAACAGGAAAAGCATACAATCAGCTTACACTCCTGGCAATCAGCATACAATCCAATTCCCCCAATAATGAGACGACACTTCGTTTTGAGGTCAAGCAGAACAGACTGTACTGGCACATACAGCCTCTTTTATTCACAATCCACAAACTTAGTACTGCCCACAGGGTTTTGAAATACAACCAATCAATCCGTACAATACACACAGATACTCCCACACAAAATCCTCCCCTCTGCCTGTGATATGATTACTGAACACAATGGTTAATCTAATTATCACAGGCAAAGAAATACAGTATTATAAAACATATCACAGGGACCCCAAAACATGCAATAACCCCATAAATATATCATCGGAACCGGGGGATCTGAGTGAACCACATTTCCAAAATTCACCCAGATCCGTTCAGTAGTTTGGAAGATGCAGTTTAATGCAGTTTCCGCAGAACATATACAGGCTATATGAAAAATAATAACTGTATAATGTGTCCCCTGTTGTATAGTTTAAAACTACTGAACAATGTCTTCGTGCACCAAATACTGGCGAGATGGCACCGTGTAGAAAAGTCCAAACAGTGTCTGTGAGTTAAAATGGCCGCCATCCATTGTTCTCACTATGTGCTCCATCCATTGTTCTCACCATGTTCCTCTGATACATGAAATGGTGGCCACCCAGTAACTCCACAGTGTGTCCCCAGATGGTTCTTAAAGGGCCAGCAGCAGCATAATAAAATACAATATGCCCAAATAATGTCTTTAAAGGGTAATACATCCCAGGGGCCATAGTCACATGGCAGGAGGCTGGCAATCAGTCTTCTCCAATGCCCAGTGGCGAGGTCGGTTTCGCCACAAACTATCTATGCAATAGTCATTTCTAGCCCAGTGTGTAGATAAAATTCCTTTACTGCTAAAATTACTTTTATGTTAGAGTAGTGCAATTTTGTGCATCATATGCAAAGCAACGATCGAGCAGTATGCATTTAGAATCTAACTGTTCTTTTATATAAAGTGTAGATGTCTTGTTTGTTTGTGGAATAACATAAAATTAAAGGGACTATATAGGCACCAAATTAACTTTAATTTAATTAAGCAGTTTTTGTGTATATATCATGCCCCTGGAGTTTTGCTGCTCAATTCTCTGTCGTTTAGGGGTTAAATCACTTTGTTTATATAGTCCTGGCCATAACTCCCAGCATGTGACTTGCACAGTCTTTAAAAACACTTCGTGTAAAGAGAGATCTAATCTTAAACTTCCTTTATTGCAGATTTAATTTAATCTAGAATTTGTTTTAGCTCTGCTTTGTTGAGCCTTCTAGACCCTGCAGAAGCCTTCTGTGTGTGATTTAAGTTCAAATTACAGAGCAGAAGATAAAAACTTATAAAACAAGATATGATCTGACTGAAAACTAAACAATTTTTTCATACAGGCTCACAGCCATGGGAGGTATGGTTAGAGTTTGAGGAAATGAGAATTATGAATACTGTCACATGGAGATGGATATAATATGGTAGATAGACAATATTATAAACAAATTATGAAAACTAGCATTTATTAGAAACGCCTGAAAATACTCTTAAAGGGGAACTGTCACTTACAAGTTTTTAAATTTTTTGTTTACCTATCCTTACATTTAAGTTTTACTTATCTTTTTCTTTCCTTGGCTGAAATCATAAATGACAATGATCTTCGCTTTAACCCCATCGCAACCAAGGACGTATCAGGTACGTCCAACAAAAAAACGACCGCAGACGTACCTGATACATCCACATGGAATTTGAGCGCTGGAAGTTATCATGAGCTCATTTGATCCTGCTATTGGGTTGCAGTTCCAGCAAAGCTTGATGTGCCTTTTTGATACTGCCTTTTTGTAAGTGTATCTTGTAATAAATTGTGTGATTCTTATTTAAGATACTCTGCACTATTATTTTTCTTCTTCCTCCTATGCATGTTATTGACGTTCCACAAGTCCTGAAGTTTGTTCATCGTCATTTATGACATGTCTTCAATCAAATTGGGTCTGTGAGTGTAATCATTTACCTCTATAATTCCCAATATATTATATTACTACTCTATGTCCGTCTCTATTATTTTTGTGTTGTAGATTGCCTTTTGGTAGTATACTAAGATATCAGTGTTACAATGTAACGTAATTTTGAAAAAAAAAATGGTTTAGAAACAGCGAAGTGCTACTTGTACTTATAGCCCTATAACTTTCCAAAAAAAGCTAAGAACATGTTAACATTGTTAACATATTTCTAAACTCGGGACAAAATTTAGAAACTATTTATCATGTTCATCATATTTTATTATCTTTTTATAGTAAAATATATAATATGATGAAAATAATGGTATCTTTAGAAATAAAATTTAATGGCGAGAACAATGGTATATATTATGTGTGGGTACAGTAAATGAGTAAGAGTAAAATTACAGTTAAACACAAACACCACAGAAATGTAAAACGAGCCCTGATCCTTATCAGTAAGAAAAGTAAAAAACAAACTGGTCACTAAGGGGTTAAGGAAGCATTAGGGGCATGCACAGCAATAGTCAGGTGCCACCAATCAGCTTCTACTAATAGCGATACATTCGACCAATACATCTCTATGAAGAGTGTTCTGTGTCTTCATTCAGAGGAATGAGACGATGAAAGACGGTTCTGCATAGGTTGCAGGTTCAAACCAGTAAAGGCCACTAGTTAGAGATTATCCTAGAGAGCAGTGTAAACACTGCATTTTCTAAGAAAACACAGAGTTTACATTGCTGAGACATACAGGGCTATAAATTAAAGTGAGAAACTGAATCTAAATTTGAAGTAAAAAAATTGCCAAACTGGAAAAATGATCCAAGCCAGCTATGCTTTCAAACCCACGCTTCTTTATTTTACAACTGGGTGCCTCTATCTTGGTTCACTGTAAGGTTTATTTACTAAAGTGAGAATTCAAAGTGAATTATTATTATTATTACTATGTTATTATTTATATAACGCCAACAAATTCCACAGCGCTTTACAGTGGGTGGACAAACAGACATTCAAAACATTCAAAATTCAAAAAATTCTAATTTAAGGTAAAAATAACCAACCTGGAAAGTCAGCTTTCAATTGGGCAACTTTGGCCTTGAATTTGAAATTCACTTTGAATTCTCACTTTTAGTGAATAACCCTGTGTCATTGTTGTAAGCTCTAACCTGTGTAGCTGCTAGTCAGCACAGAGAAACATAAAGAGAAGAGGAAAGATAAAGTGATGTTTCTATTTCTTCTTCTGATTTCAAATGTTTGCCTGGCTTTGTATATTCTGTACTGGTCTATGGTGCCATTTGTTAAATCTTATAATAAATCTTATAAATGATATTAAAAGAGAATGCAGCATATAATGAAAACAGGTTAGCACATGTTAATGGTGATACTCAATGTCTTATTTAATGGGTTAAATTCTGGCAGTGGTAGTTTCCCTTTGACTGACTGTGTTAATATTTTATATTTAATGTATGCAATGTAAAAAAACAGAAATGCAAGCCTTCTATTTGACTCTGTAACCTTTGAAAATACCATAAAAACTGTACATAGCGGGTACTGTTATACTGGGGAGACTTCGCTGAAATATTAGTTTTTCAAAACAGTAAAACGTATCACAACAATGATATCGTCAGTGAAAGTGCTGTTTGTGTGTGAAAAATGCAAAAAAATGGCCCTTTCACTGACAATATCATCGTTGTGATACATTCTACTATGTTTTTATTAATTGTGAAACACTAATATTTGTGTTCAGCAAAGTCTCCCGAGTAAAACAGTACCCCCCATGTACAGGTTTTCTGGTGTCTTGAAAAGTTACAGGGTTAAATATAGTGCTTGCGAACCAAAATCTGTGGACTTTATGCCTGGGTTGTCAGGCAGGTCCCTCAAATCGTAATTAATAAAATGACTTAATTAACTAAAAATATTACATAAATATATATGTAGAATTTAAATATATATATATATATATATATATATATATATATATACGTATGTGTATGTATATATATATATATATATATATATTGAATTTTATTTTATTATTTTCATTTATATATACAGGGAGTGCAGAATTATTAGGCAAGTTGTATTTTTGAGGATTAATTTTATTATTGAACAACAACCATGTTCTCAATGAACCCAAAAAACTTATTAATATCAAAGCTGAATATTTTTGGAAGTAGTTTTTAGTTTGTTTTTAGTTTTAGCTATGTTAGGGGGATATCTGTGTGTGCAGGTGACTATTACTGTGCATAATTATTAGGCAACTTAACAAAAAACAAATATATACCCATTTCAATTATTTATTATTACCAGTGAAACCAATATAACATCTCAACATTCACAAATATACATTTTTGACATTCAAAAACAAAACAAAAACAAATCAGTGACCAATATAGCCACCTTTCTTTGCAAGGACACTCAAAAGCCTGCCATCCATGGATTCTGTCAGTGTTTTGATCTGTTCACCATCAACATTGCGTGCAGCAGCAACCACAGCCTCCCAGACACTGTTCAGAGAGGTGTACTGTTTTCCCTCCTTGTAAATCTCACATTTGATGATGGACCACAGGTTCTCAATGGGGTTCAGATCAGGTGAACAAGGAGGCCATGTCATTAGATTTTCTTCTTTTATACCCTTTCTTGCCAGCCACGCTGTGGAGTACTTGGACGCGTGTGATGGAGCATTGTCCTGCATGAAAATCATGTTTTTCTTGAAGGATGCAGACTTCTTCCTGTACCACTGCTTGAAGAAGGTGTCTTCCAGGAACTGGCAGTAGGACTGGGAGTTGAGCTTGACTCCATCCTCAACCCGAAAAGGCCCCACAAGCTCATCTTTGATGATACCAGCCCAAACCAGTACTCCACCTCCACCTTGCTGGCGTCTGAGTCGGACTGGAGCTCTCTGCCCTTTACCAATCCAGCCACGGGCCCATCCATCTGGCCCATCAAGACTCACTCTCATTTCATCAGTCCATAAAACCTTAGAAAAATCAGTCTTGAGATATTTCTTGGCCCAGTCTTGACGTTTCAGCTTGTGTGTCTTGTTCAGTGGTGGTCGTCTTTCAGCCTTTCTTACCTTGGCCATGTCTCTGAGTATTGCACACCTTGTGCTTTTGGGCACTCCAGTGATGTTGCAGCTCTGAAATATGGCCAAACTGGTGGCAAGTGGCATCGTGGCAGCTGCACGCTTGACTTTTCTCAGTTCATGGGCAGTTATTTTGCGCCTTGGTTTTTCCACACGCTTCTTGCGACCCTGTTGACTATTTTGAATGAAACGCTTGATTGTTCGATGATCACGCTTCAGAAGCTTTGCAATTTTAAGAGTGCTGCATCCCTCTGCAAGATATCTCACTATTTTTGACTTTTCTGAGCCTGTCAAGTCCTTCTTTTGACCCATTTTGCCAAAGGAAAGGAAGTTGCCTAATAATTATGCACACCTGATATAGGGTGTTGATGTCATTAGACCACACCCCTTCTCATTACAGAGATGCACATCACCTAATATGCTTAATTGGTAGTAGGCTTTCGAGCCTATACAGCTTGGAGTAAGACAACATGCATAAAGAGGATGATGTGGTCAAAATACTCATTTGCCTAATAATTCTGCACTCCCTGTAGATAGAGAGAGATATATACATATATATTTATGTATATAGATATATATATAATTTTGTTCTAAGTGTATTTTGATATTAATATATATATATATATACATATATATATATATATATATATATAGATGTAAAAAACAGATAAAATTCTTATCTTGTAATACCTTTTTTATTGGACTAACAGAATTTTTTAATGACAAGCTTTCGGGAGAACCTCCCTTTCTCAAGTCTGAAGCATTTCTGAGCACTATATATATATATAGTTAGAACGAAATTAGGCATTTATATATCATTTTTATTTATTTATTTATTATTATTTTATTTTTTATTTTTTACTTGTTTATGTTTTTATTTATTTTATTATATATATATATATATATATATATAGTTATAAAATTATAATTATATATATATATATAATTAATATCATTCTAAGTGTACTTTAATATTAATATATAGTTATATATATATTAATATTAAAATAAACTTAGAGACATAGTGTATGTGTATGTATATGTGCATATATAAATACTTAGATCATTATATATATATGATATAAGTATATATTTTTTAATTACTAACTGTTTAAAACTTTATTAAACTTTCTTACAGGCACTGGGGAGACTGCCTGTCATTCCAGACAGGGCCCCTGCAGGCACTGCTGTTGACGGCTATTCCGTCCATGTGATCGCGACATCATCGCGAAATCACATGGCCTGGGAGGGCCGGATCAGTTGCAGGGGTACTCCCTGGGATGCCAGGTAAGTCCCCTATTGCGATTGCCAGCGGGGGATCGCCAGCAGGTGATCACCAGCGATCAGGTAAGTGGGAAGGACGGAATGGATGTACTATGCCGCCCACTGCTGTTTAGGACCAGGTCCCCATGGACAGCATAGTACTCCCGCCGTTCTTAAGGGGTTAATATAAAGCTGCAGTAAGAAAAATCAAGATCCATATCACTGAGTGGAAATGTAACTAGAGTACTCAATGTATCAGAGAACAAGCAAAGAAAATAGGTGACTAGTATAGATAGATACCCTCAGGGCATAGGAGCATGTGACAGAAATTAGCTGAAATCAAATCAATCTATAATGAAAATAGAAACAGCAAGCATGTCATGGAAAATTGACATGTTTAAAATAGTATTAATAAATCCTACAGCTCAAATAAATTAGCACTGATGTTGACATTTTGATTGAGTTGACCAGGACTGATAATTAATGACATTCTTCATTTAATAAATAAAGAAAGAAAAAAAGAAAGAAAGAAAGAAAGAAAGAAAGAAAATTAGAGGTAGTATAATAGAATATTTAAAATAAATGTTTGTACCACAAAGAATTGCACATTTACTACAGGAAGCCACCAAGTAAAAGTCCACATCCCCATATTAACTTATTAAATATTTGGCAGCTGCTAGACTGAAATCAATAACAGTTAATTGGTAGGACGATTACTTGCACCTCCTTAAAGGGAAACTCCGGATTCCTAAAGCACTTAAGCTTGTGAAATGCTTTATGTGTGAAGAGTTTGTTCTATTTTTTTTCTTTTTACATAAAGTGCAGATTTCAATAGAAATTGGCACTTTTATAATTTAACCTGGTTACACACCCTGGCATAAAAAGAAGCAGCCTGATCCTGGTTTGGTTAGCTCACTGGAGCTAAACTCAAGAGGCAGTAATTGCTCAGAGCACCTGCCTTGCAAATTGGCTGCATTTGGAAGTCTGTGATTGGACAGACACAGAAGGTCTTGGCGGGGATAGAAGGGGAGAAGGGTTTGTAAAGGCAGCAGACAAGAGAACTGCAGCGTTTGAACAGGAACTGTTGTCTGCTTGACAGCCAGGGGAAAGCAAGTTTAATTTATAAAAGTGCAAATATCTATTCAAATTTGTAAGATAAAAAAAGAGGACACACTCTTCACACATAAATCATTTCAGCAAGCTAAAGTGCTTTATTGGTCTGAAGTGTTTAAATTTCACTAGAATTGCAAAGCATCAGAAATTAACACTACATGGGTATCTGGGTATATAAGGTACAAAAGTGTGCCTGATCAATAAAGCTACTTTTTTGTACAATGTCAGACACATTTTTGTATCACTAGAGAGTGTGAGACAAATTGATAAATGTCTCCCAATATTGTATATTAACTTGTGCAAGTAGCTTTGTTCATGTTATTCATTAATGAAGCTACTCACTGGTGGGGTGATGTGTACTGTTGTCACTCACCACTTGCTTCTGCTTCTCGGCATGGTAGGTAACCAGACTGCGATTCTCAACCTTCTAGCATGTTGCAGTCATCTCCCACAGTGCAGCAGTTGCGCCAATTGTCCCTGTTTTCAGGGGTCCTTGTGGCCTTTCTAGCATGGCTCAACCTAGAGGAGCGGCTAAAAGAGTGGAATGTAGAGAAGGCAAAGCATGCATTTATAGTGGGAATTGACTTCCCATCCCTGAGAGTTTTGCCCCCAGTTTTCTCCCCAAGTGTAATTGTTTTAATGATTTGTTGCAATATATCAAGTTCAAACATATTTATTATATGTCAGGGGTTTCAATTTCTGGCCCCCAATTAGCTGGGGGCCTGGAACTCTCAAGCTTCATTGAATGCAATGGATGGCCAGAGAGTCATGAGATGTAGGTTAGCAACATCTAGGAGACCAGAGCTTGAGATTATTGCTTATGATATTCCTGGCTCTGATGCTCTAAACTGTTTTTGGATATTACCCTTTGCCACATATTCTAACCTCCATGCACTGACTCTGACTACACTTCTTGTATTTGTCCTAATATACTGTTCCTTGGATTTGCAGCCCTGTTCCAAAAATGACTAGCATTTGTCTGCTGAAAGGAACATTATTTTACTCTCTGTTGTCACTGCCTCTAATCTGCAACACCCTCAACCATGACAAATCTTGGTAGTTTGAAAAAGTATTCTAGGAGGGTACCAGTGCTCTCATGGCACCATAACTGCTACAGCAGACCATAGTGATTGTGGTGATTGGACTGTTTAACATTTGCCTAGGAGAAGAGGCTTTCTGCCTGAAAAGCTTTTGCAAGATGTACGTTTGTTATAGGATTATTCTATGTGTATAATGCAAATTCATTTAGTTGCACCTTGGTATGAGGTCATTTATATGGTTCAATATTTGAATTCACCAGGTATGTGTAAAACAAGGCATAGCTGCTATGAAATACATAGAAATTCTTTCTTCAGTCCTAACTAATGTCATAAGCTTACATGGATCCCTTGATCATGCTCATTTAAGTGGTTGCTTTTCATGCTGTGTAATACTGATCTAAAAAAACATTTTGGAATATTGTTTGAGATTTATATGCCACTTATGTATTATAATCTAGAAAACATTTTAATTGCTGTTTGAATCTATTCTCAAGTGACATATCTGTTTTAAGGCTAGGCCTTAGTAAGTATGCATGTAGAATGCATAAGAGGTTCAATAATAACCATAAATTGCATATTCTGATTATAATCCTGTAATACTATGTAGAGATACTAATAAAATGTGCTATATAATGGGTTTCCATAAAATTATATTACTAAACTCTTTATTGTTTGAAAGGTTCAATTGGAAGTAAATTGCATATTTTGTATTTGCAGGTTGCTAATTTGTTACGACTCTTTCATATTCCCCAAATAAGCTATGCTTCCACCAGTGCCAAACTCAGCGACAAGTCCAGGTACGACTACTTTGCAAGGACAGTGCCACCAGATTTTTACCAAGCAAAAGCAATGGCTGAAATCCTGCGGTACTTTAACTGGACATATGTTTCTACTGTTGCATCCGAAGGAGATTATGGAGAAACTGGGATTGAAGCCTTTGAACAAGAGGCAAGGCTGAGGAATATATGCATTGCCACTTCGGAAAAAGTTGGGCGATCAAACATTAAAAAGTCCTATGATAATGCTATAAGAGAGCTGCTTCAAAAGCCAAATGCGCGGGTTGTGGTGCTTTTCATGAGAAGTGATGATACCAGAGAACTGCTGGCAGCAGCCAATAGGTTTAATGCCTCCTTTACATGGATTGCCAGTGATGGATGGGGTGCTCAAGAAAGCATAGTTAAGGGCAATGAACACATTGCTTATGGGGCAATAACATTAGAACTTGCTTCACATCCGGTTAAAGAATTTGACAAGTACTTTAAAAGCCTTAACCCTAGTATCAACCATCGCAATCCCTGGTACAAGGATTTCTGGCAGCAAAAATTTCAATGTAGTCTACACAACAAAGTTCCACACTTAAAGACCTGTGACAAACGCCTCAATATCAACAGTTCCAACTATGAGCAGGAATCCAAAATAATGTTTGTGATAAATGCTGTATATGCAATGGCTCATGCATTACATCAGATGCAGAGAACAATGTGTCCAAATACAACCACTCTGTGTGACGCCATGAAAGTCCTAGATGGAAAAAAACTCTACAAGGATTACTTATTGAAAGTTAATTTTACAGGTAAGACTTGAGAACATTTCTGTTGTTTTTTTAGCATTTGTCACATTAAGCTGTTCGTCTGCAAACCAATTAAGTAATTTTGTTTTCTTTAGCTGTTCTGCTCTTTAATTCTCCATCTGTTTGAGTTGAATCGGGTACAGACAGTGCAAGTAATCCATGATTTATTTACTTATTAAACACAATAATTCATAATCGAGAGTTATTCCGTTATAGATTTACAGATACATTTAAATCTTGATATTGATGTGTGTGTTTTCTAAATGTGCATGAACATTATATTTAACATATTTAAAATAAATGCACTGCATTAGGAAAATAAAAAAATAATACTAACATATTATTCTCTCTTTCATACTGTATATATATATAGTTTTAGAGTAGAGATTGTAGCCATATTCGCCCAGTGATGCAGATGTAAAATAACAGATGAAATTATTTTCTTGTAATTCCTTTTTTATTTTGTAATGACAAGCTTTGGGGAGAACATCCCTTTCTCAAGTCTAAAACTTTTATGAGCAAAAATGACTTGTAGAATTCATAGTTGTATTGTGATACTGGGGTAATATCAGTATGACTATGGAAAAAACACAGATTAAGAATGCATGTGCTCACATCCAAGAATCCAGACTATGCAAAAAGGCATATATGTAACCTACACATACATATACATATACATATATAAACATATTCAGTGGTACCTCGGTTTACGATTTTACTGCGTTCTCCGGGACGTTTCTTATTGTGAAAAATTTGTGAACCAAAATGCGGCTTCCCATAGGAATGCATTGAAAACTAATTTATCCATTCTGGAGGTCAGAAAGAAGTCAAAATGAGCTGGCATGGCAACCAACCCACAATGCAGAACACACAATAAAAGGCATTCAAATGACAAAGCTCAGCTCCTTACCTTTCCACAGCTTGAGAAATGCACAAAAAAAGTTCAAAAAAATCCCCAAACCACTGAAAAAAATGTCCAGAATGGCTCCAAAACTCCATGCAAAAACCGATCCATCACCTCCACACTCGACATCACGTGCTACCCACAGACTCCAGCATGCACAGGGACGGTGCTATAAACATCCCAGGTGCAATCCATCCTGGGGAAACTTGGTTTGTACTGCGAAAAATTTTTTGTAAACTGAGGCATTAATTTCAATGGCTCACAATGTGTAGTGCATGCGCAGTGCTGGGGTGAGAATCCCTAGGTGGACAACTGGAGGGCAACAATAGAGGGAAATATAGAGCAATTGGCCTTTTGAAAACCATGCTAAGGATAAGTAAAATATATTTCCAAGTGTTAAAATGCACATGATGTACTCCATTAGAAGACTCTGATTATGCTTTTAATAATTTGCTAAACAAATGTTAAGTAATCACTTTCATTCTAAAGCTTCAGATTGTGGTTTTATTTATGTTACATAGGCTTAGTTGGCTAGCATAACAAGTTCACCCAATTCTAAATTCTTCATGTCAGTTTAGTACCTCCATGGACAGATGTTAGCAGGTGGTACCTCAGGTAATGCAGTGATAAGGAAACTACTCTGTATTTCAATCCTGACTCTGTCAGCAATGATATAATTTGTTAATTCCCTGAACTGATTCATAGGGCAAGTGCAGCGTGCAACTACATAGTTCTCAGCTATTTAGTGTGTGTGCTTTGTGATTACTCTGAGTACACTTCTATGAATAAAGCACCTGCTACCATATAGTACCAAACAGAGCACAACAAAGAACAGGATGCTTCAACAACGAAAATAGAAAGTTTTAGAAATATAATCTCACCATTGTTACAAAAACTGTCCGGACTTAATTATAAATACCTTCCTGTTCTTTTGTTTTCTAGATTAAATTTTTGTCCCATAAAAAAAAAAAAAATGAATGCATGAATTCTCTAAGTTTCTCTACACAACATTTTGATCTTATTTGGTCAATGGCATAGCTGGACTGTTCCCTCTTCTAGAGAATGCTTTCCTTCCTTATGCATTTTTGTTACCTTAACCGTTCCCTCTCCTCCTTTTCCTCTAGTTAAATTCTCTCTTTTCTTTCCTTTCATTTCAGTACCCTTCATTTTTAGCTTTTTTATTTCTTCTTTTCATCTCAGTTGCCACCAAGTTATCGTCAATTACACCCCTCCAAACTTTTTCTCTCATCCTCTCAACTTACCTACTCATGATCCAACTTAAGTCACTTATCTTCAGCTAAGCTATCCCCATGCCTGTTAATGCTAATGTCACTAGAAAAGAAATATCAGATCCAACCTTCCTATAAAATGCCCTAATTTAATACGTTTGCTACACTGGACTATTGATTTAATTCATTCACTCAGTTGCATTTGTATAAACGAGTCACCCAAAGACCAATCAAATCCCTTTAATGGAAGTCGCCCACAACTTATTGCCCTAGATTGTATAGTGACCCTGCATTAAGTACCACTCTTGTCATACAGCGAATCCCCAGCTGAGCACGTCCCTCCAATTGATAGTTAAAGGACCACTCTAGGCACCCAGACCACTTCAGCTTAATGAAGTGGTCTGGTTGCCAGGTCCTTCTAGGGTTAACCCATTTTTTTATAAACATAGCAGTTTCAGAGAAACTGCTATGTTTATCAATGGGTTAAGCCTTCCTCCAAATCCTCTAGTGGCTGTCTCATTGACAGCCGCTAGAGGCGCTTGCGTGATTCTCACTGTGAAAATCACAGTGAGAGCACGCAAGCGTCCATAGGAAAGCACATTCAGCCGACGGGGCGGACCGGAGGAGGAGAGGAGGCAGCGAGACCCCCTCCCAGCGCTGGAAAAAGGTAAGTTTTTACACAATTCCCCCTTCCAGAGCCGGGCGGGAGGGGGACCCTGAGGGTGGGGGCACCCTCAGGGCACTATAGTGCCAGGAAAACGAGTATGTTTTCCTGGCACTATAGTGGTCCTTTAAGGTTTATATTGTGAAATAATCAGTCATCTTTAGAAAGTATGAGGAATTAAAATACAGCAAAGAATGTAACAGTTAATGAGTGGGAGTTACAATATCTTCAAATCTGATAACAGCAAGGTAAACAAATGTGCTACTGTGACAAGCTGTTATGAAATTAAAACAAGATTATTATTTTTTTACTTTTGACGCCTTTCAAGTTAGATTTTGTGCATGTGAATGTAAAAGTAATTAGTCCAAACAGCAAATCAAATGAGTGCTACATTATTTGCCTTTCGCATGGATGAACCTGAATGCCAAAATTCATTAATTATGGATACACCAGAACACATTAACATCTGAACCAGGAAGGCCTGTACCACAACTGAAAAATATCACATTCATAGGACCAAATTCAATAATAATATTCAACACTGAACCAAATTTAAGGTACACTCTAAGCATTTAATTGTGTTGTAAATGTATGCACCTGTAGTTTTACTACTAAATTTTCATTTTTTTAGAAAGTCTTGAGAATCACATAGTTATAAGATTTAAAGGGACACTATAGTCACCAGAACAACTACAGCTTAATGTAGTTGTTCTGGTGTGTATCAGTGGTGGATCCAGAGCCTGATCTCGGGAGCGGCACTTGTAGATTATTTGAATAAATAATCCTGGCACAATAACCACTACAGCTCAGTGTAGTAGTTATAGTGCCAGTAGTGCCAGGATCCCACCCCAGAGTAAGTAGTCATACCATTTAAGAACAGTCTGACAACTTACCTGGGGTCTGCTGGGATATAGGTCATAGGAGCAGTGGAGTGTGTTAGGGGTGAAGTGTGTGTTAAAGGAGCAGTGAGTGTGAGCGGTAAAGTGTGTGTGTGTGGGTGCGTGAGTGCGTGAGGGCGGCAGTGTATGTCAGGGTTGCAGTGTGTGTTAGGGGGCAGTGTGTGAGGGTGGCAGTGTGTGTATGGGGGGCACTGTATGTGTGTTTGGGGCAGTGTGTATATGGGGGGCACTGTATGTCTGTGTGGGGCAGTGTGTGTATGGGGAGGGAACTTTATGTATGGGAAGTGTGTGTGTATGGGAGGGAGCACTTTATGTATGGGGCAGTGTGTGTATGGGGGCACTGTATGTATGGGGGGGTCGTGGGTGTGTGTGGGGCAATGTGTGTAGGGGGACAGCAGTGTGTGTAGGGCACTGTATGTGTCTGTGTGTGCAGTGTTTGAGGGGCAGTGTGTGTATGGGTGTGCAGTGTGTGCGTGTGTGTGCAGTGTGTATGGGGGCAGTGTTTGTGGGGAAGTGTGTGTGTATGGGGGTATGGGGGCAGTGTATGTATGGGGGCAGTGTATGTGTGTATGGGGGCAGAGTATGTATGGGGTCAGTGTATCTATGGGGGGCAGTGTATCTGTGGGGGGTAGTGTGTGTATGGGTGTACAGTGTGTGCGTGTGTGTGGAGTGTGTATGGGGGCAGTGTGTGTGTATGGGGGCAGTGTATGTACAGGGGGCAGTGTGTGTATGGGGGCAGTGGATGTATGGGGGGCAGTGTATCTGTGGGGGGCAGTGTGTGTATGGGGGGCAGTGCGTGTGTGTGCAGTGTGTGCGTGTGTGTGTGAATGGGGGGCAGTGCGTGTGTGTGCAGTGTGTGCGTGTGTGTGGGGCAGTGTGTGTGTATGGGGGCAGTGTATGTACGGGGGGCAGTGTGTGTATGGGGGCAGTGTATGTGTGTATGGGGAGCAGTGTGAGTGTATGGGGGCAGTGTGTGTGTATGGGGGGCAGTGTGTGTGTATGGGGGCAATGTGTGTTTGTAAGGAGGGTAGGGAGGCTTTTTTTTTTTTAAATGGATTTTTTATTTAAATAAATATATTGATGTCCCCCCTCCCTTCTTACCTTTGTTGAGGAGGAGGGGGGACATTTCTCCGTCCCTGGTGGTCCGGTGGGGGATTCATTGGTGGTCCAGTGTGAGTCAAGTCTAGCCCGCGTTCCAGGGCTAGACTTCACTCTCGCGAGATTTGGAGCGTTGCCGTGGTAACCACGGCAACGCTCCAAATCTTGAGAGAGGAGGACCCGGTGGAGCTGCAGACTGAGCTCCCGGGTCCTCTCTCCCTCCCCCTGCCAGCTGTTAGCAATGTGCCTGCGGACCGGGGAGGGAGATCTCTGATCTCCCTCCCCGGTCCGCAGGCACATTGCAGGGCTGGCACTTGGACAATGCCAGCCCTGCACTAGCTGGCAGGGGAGAATCTCGGGGGGGGGGGGGGCAATTGCCTGGATCCGCCAATGGACTGAGAAGAACACAGGGAGGGTGGGTGGTGAGAAGAACACAGGGAGGGGAAGGTGAGGAGGACACAGGGAGGAGAGCAGATAAGAAGAACACAGGGAGGGGGGAGGTGAGGAGAACACAGGGAGGGTGGATGAGAAGAGCACAGGGAGGGTGGGGGAGAGGAGAGACCACAAAGCGGCAGGGGAGAGCTCTAAGGGACAGAAGGGACAGCTCTATAGGACAGGGGGCAAGACAGGGAGCTCTTTCACACTACGCGCACACACACAATGCATCCCTATACATACACAGAAACACACAATGCATCCCTACACACACAGAAACACAACATGCTTCCCTTACACACAGAGAAACACACAATGCATCCATTACACACACACAATGCAACCCTTACACACAAAGACAATGCATTCTTTGCACACATACACAGAAACACACAATGCAAACCCTTACACACACACTGCTTCAGGGCCGGACTGGGAATTAAAAGCAGCCCTGGAAAAAAAATATTTACCAGCCCCATAATGCGTCGCGCCAGCATAGTGTGCAGATACAAAGTTAGAACAGATAACTTAAAATTAAAAAGTACTTCAACGTAAAAAGCGCACTCATAGGCTTCAAAATAAACAAAAGTGCAGATTTATTTTAAGCAGACGTGCCTTTGCATGTAATCAATGTTTCAGTCCAACTACCTTGACATATTAAGAAAAGCTTGTTAATGGGACTGAAATGGTGAATGTATGTAGGGCACAACTGTAAAAAATTTTTATTTTGAAGTCCTGTGGGTGTGCTCTTCACTTTAAATATGTTATTATGCTGGAGTATGCACCTAGCAACAAGACTGGGCCAATATCTGCTCATTACATATGGTACATATTAATGAAATTTCTCTGTGTATTATGCATTTATAAATGTACATTAATATGTGTAAATATAATATACATGTCATATACTAGTGGCGGATCCAGAGCCTGAGCGGGTCACTTGTAGATTATTTAAAGAAATATTCCATGCACAATAACCACTACACCTCTGTGTAGTGGTTATGGTGCCAGGAGCGTCGGCACCCCCTCCCAGAGTAAGTCGTCAAACTGTTTAAGAACAGTTTGACAACTTACCTGGAGTCTGCTGGGATATGGGGCTGTAGTAGGGTATAGGAGCAGTGGTGCAATGTGTGTGAAAGGTTCAGTGTGTGGGTGGGCAGTGTGTAAATGTGTATGGTGTGTGTGTGGGGGGGAAGTGTGTGAATGTGTATGGTGTGTGTGTGGGGCAGTGTGTGTATGGGGCTAGCGTTCACTCCTACTACTGGGACCACCAGGAAGTGGTGAGAGTGAACTCTAGCCCGTAGCTCCAGGGCTAGAGTTCACCCTCGTGAGAGCCGGAGCGTTGCCCCAGGTCCTCTCTTTCTCCCCTGCCGACTGGCTGCACGGTGCCTGTGGAACGGGGAGGGAGATTGGCCGTGCCTTTTTGTCTCCCCCAGTCACTCTGTATGTTTCTTTCTCCCCCTCACTGCTCCACTGTGTCAATGTCTCCCCTCTCCTTCCCAGTCTCTCTCTTCCCCCTCTGCCTCTTTCTTCCCCTCCCCTTGTGTGTCTCTCTCTCATTTCTCCCTCTTTGTCTCTCTCTTCCCCCTCTGCCTCTTTCACCCCCTTTCCCTGTGTCTCTTCCTCCCCATCTCTCTCCCTCACCCCTTTCCCTGTGTCTCTCCCCTCTCCCCCTCCC
>OW240914.1:163154204-163277437 GCA_933207985.1 Pelobates cultripes | reverse complement strand
GATCAACACTACAGCATGGTGTAGTGGTTATGGTGCCATTCTACAGATAGCTGCCAAATTGTGACAAATGGTTTGATACTTACCTTGCTCTGTAGAGGGCCTGCGGTTTTTCTGCACTAAATTCGCACTTCGGACATTATTCATTGTTTGCATGTGTCAGCCGAAAACTATGAGCTTCTTTAATATAACGGCTCAGACTGGAAGGAACGTGGGCGCCAAACATAGCCTGGTAAGTGAAACTGTTCGTTTAATAACTTACCGTGAGGTGGAACCAAATGACACCTGGCACCCTAACCACTCCATCACAATTTAGTGGTTATGGTGCTTAGAATATCACTCTTCCATTAGAAATGTTTAGTCTTTATGTGGGACGGAAGGTGGAATCAAGAATCACTGGCGTACATACCAGGGTCGCAGGGGTCGCGACTGCGACCGGGCCCGGCCCACCAGGGGGCCCGGCCGCCCCTGCGACCCGGTATGTACGCCCAGGGCCAGCCTCTTCCCCTGGGGGGCCCAGGAGCCGGCCACCCCAGGGCCCCCCTGAGGCTGGCCCTGCTGACCCCAGGCAGGCGGGTGGCCGGTCCGGCAGGCGGGCGCGCGAGGGAGCACTCAGTGCTTCCTCTTCAGCTCCCTCGCGCACCGCACTGATACCGGAGCCGGAAGATGACGTCATCTTCCGGCGCCGGCATCCCTACGCGGCGCGCGAGGGAGCTGAAGAGGAAGCAGTGAGTGCTCCCTCGCGCGCCCGCCTGCCTGCCCGACCGGCCACCCGCCCAGCAGCACCACTGGACCCCAGGGAATCCCAGCACTCCAAAAAGTAAGGAGGCTGGGGGGATTATATTAAAAAAAAAAATCATGAGTGAGTGTTAGAGTGAGTGTTAGAGTGAGTGTTAGTGTGTGTGAGTGTTAGTGTGTGTGAGTGTTAGTGTGTGTGTCTGTTAGTGAGTGTTGGTGTGTGTGAGTGTTAGTGTGTGTGAGTGTTAGTGTGTGTGAGTGTTAGTGTGTGTGAGTGTTAGTGTGTGTGAGTGTTAGTGTGTGTGAGTGTTAGTATGTGTGTCTGCTAGTGAGTGTTAGTGTGTGTGGGTGTTAGTGTATGTGGGTGTTAGTGTGTGTGGGTGTTAGTGTGTGTGAGTGTTAGTGTGTGTGGGTGTTAGTGTGTGTGAGTGTTAGTGTGTGTGGAGTAAGTAGAGGAGGTTAGAGTGAGGTGAGTGTTAGAGTGTGTCTGCTAGTGAGTGTTAGTGTGTGTGTCTGCTAGTGAGTGTCAGTGAGTGTGTTACTGTGTGTGTCTTACTGAGTGTGTGTGTGTTAGTGAGTCTGTTTGATGTCTGTTAGTGAGTGTGTGTTTGTCAATGAGAGTGTATGTTTTGTAAGTGAGTGTGTATGTATGTCTGTCGCTGACTGTATCTCTGTCAGTAAATGTGTGTCTGTTAGCTAGTGTGTATGCATCTGTAAGTGAGAGTGTGTGTGTCTTCAGCACTTACCTTTCTCCAGCGCCGGACTCCCTTGGCGCTGAGGATCCCTCAGCCTCTCAGCTCCGAATGCGACCGCGCACGCATTCAAACCGCCCATAGGAAAGCATTACTCAATGCTCTCCTATGGACGTTCAGTGTGCTCCTCTAGCGGCTGTCCGTGAGACAGCCACTAGAGGCTGGATTAACCCTCAGTGAAACATAGCAGTTTCTCTGAAACTGCTGTGTTTTCAGCTGCAGGGTTAAAACTAGAGGGACCTGACACCCAGACAACTTCATTGAGCTGATGTGATCTGGGTGTCTGTAGTGGTCCTTTAAAGGACCACTATAGTGCCAGGAAAACATACTCATTTTCCTGGCACTATAGTGCCCTGAGGGTGCCCCCACCCTCAGGGACCCCCTCCCGCCCGGCTCTGGAAAGGGGTAAAACTTACCTTTTTCCACCGCTGGGCAGAGAGCTCTCCTCCTCTTCTCCTCCCCGTCGGCTGTATGCACACGCGCGGCAAGAGCTGTGCGCGCATTCAGCCGGTCACACAGGAAAGCATTCATAATGCTTTCCTATGGACGCTGGCGTGCTCTCACTGTGAAAATCACAGTGAGAAGCACGCAAGCGCCTCTAGCGGCTGTCAATGGGACAGCCACTAGAGGAAATAGGGGAAAGCTTAACCCATTCATAAACACAGCAGTTTCTCTGAAACTGCTATGTTTATGAAAAAATGGGTTAACCCTAGTTGGACCTGGCACCCAGACCACTTCATTAAGCTGAAGTGGTCTGGGTGCCTAGAGTGGTCCTTTAAGTGTGTGTGCATCTGCATGCACTGGCGTACATACCGCGGCCGCAGGGGTCGCAGCCCTGTAACCCCTGCGACCAGGTGCCCACCGCCATGTGTTGCGGCCTGGCCCGCGCGGGGGGGGGGGGCCCACGGATCAATTTTCGCACCGGGGCCCCATGGGTCATGTGTACGCCACTGCCCACATACATACACTGCCCCCACATACATACACTGCCCCCATACACACACATTGCCCCACATACATACACTGCCCCCATACACACATTGCCCACCATACACATATTGCCCACCATACACATACACTACTGCTCCCACACACATACACTGCCCCCATACACACACATACACTTACCCCATACACACACATTGCCCACATACACTGCCCCCAATACACACACACACCCTACACACACATTGGCCCCCCACACACAAACTTCCCCCCATACACACATTGCCCCCCACTCACACTGCAACACACACACACATTGCCCCCCTAACACACACTGCCGTCCTCACGTACACACTGCAACTTTCACACACACACACTGCTCACACAGTCCTTCTTACACAAACACACACACACTGCACCCCTGCTCCTATGCCCTACTACAGCCCCATTTCCAAGCAGACCTCAGGTAAGTTGTCAAACTGTTCTTAAATGGTTTGACTACTTACTCTGGGAGGGGGTCCCGGCACTACTGGCACCATAACCACTACACTGAGCTGTAGTGGGTATTGTGTCTGGATTATTTCTCTAAATAATCTGCAAGTGCCCCTCCCGAGGTCAGGCTCTGGATCCGCCACTGGTGTGTGCGCGCCTGCTAGTGAGCTTGCTTGCTTGCATGTATGTGTGTGTCTGCTAGTGAGTGAGCTTGTGTTTTTATGTCAATGAGCTTATGTATATCAGTGAGATTGTTTGTCTATGAGGCTGTGTATCAACGAACTTGTGTGTGTCAATGAGGTTGTCTGTGTTTGCATGTGAGTATGCTTACTGTATAATTAAACGTTTTACTATGAAAGGACCAATATTTTATATTAGAAAAAGCAATATATATATATATATATATTACTCAATCATATGGGGTGGCAAGATATAGCCTTACATATTACATGCAACAATATATGGCGCATTGACTTATGGGGCTGGCATATATTTTTTTTCCAGGGCTGCTTTGTATCCCCAGTCCGGCCCTGTTCCTCTCCCCCTCTGTCCTTGGTGGTCTCTCCTCTCCCCTCCCCTCCCATCCCCTAGTGGTCTCTCCTCTCCTAATCTGTCCCTTAGTGGTCTCTCCTGTCCCCCAGTTTAGCATTACATAAGCTTTATAGATAAAAGATGATTGCACAAAACATCTCAACCTGTTTACTTAAATATGTACACCCATTATTACTTAATCATGCACATCCCTAATTGCCTAATTATGCACACCTCTTTTATTCTGGAACCTTATATTTGGAAGCATATAAAAACCTTTGCATTGCTTGGATAAATTGGTACTCTTTAAACTTCCATCTTGTCTAGTGTCTCTGTTCATTGGGTACCCAGAGGGTTCTTTAGCCCTGTTTGTAAAACCATATATGTGGATTTGATGGCAAAGGTATATTAGATGTTATGTTCCAGCATTTTTCTTTTTCTAATTCTTTATGTTGATCTATGATTAATGTTTATATTTTACATAAGAATGAAAGTTATCTGAGTCAACATTTTTATTTGTTCCTGTTGGGGAAATGAGACACATGGAGGTGCTGGACGAGGGAAATGAGACACATGAAGGGGCTTGTGTTTAATGAGACACATGGAGGGGGAGAATGAGTCACTTTGAGGAGCTGGGGTGGGAGGATGAGACACTTAGAGGGGCTGGGGGAGAATTAGACACATGGAGGGGCTGGGGAGAAGGAATGACATGGAGGGGCTGGAGGGGATGAGACACACGGAGAAGCTGGAGACAGGAGAATGAGATACATTGAGGGGCTAGGGATGGAAGAATGAGACACATGGAGCAGCTAGGTGGGGAAGAGACACATGGGGGTTCCCAGGGAAATTTTTGCACTGGGTTCCGGAGGTTTCTAGCTACTCCTCTGATCAGGCCAGTGATGACGGAGAAAAAAATGAATTTAAAGACCTTTTCAGAGTAAACTAAGGGGGACCTGGGACTTTATAATTTAACACTATAGTATCAGGAATACATGTTTATGTTCCTGACACTATAGTGTTCCTTTAATAAAAAATGGTATTGTTTGATTTTGTGTTTTCCTTATATCACTGTTATTGCTATCCCTAATTCTAAGGAAGAGCGTTCCCAACAAATTATTAGGTGAAAACAATACCATAACAATAATAAGAATAGTTTATCTGGATGTTCACCAAAACAACAAAACTTTACTTACTCTAGTTGTGTCTGTATTCTACCCATTCACTCTCAGTCCACAAGCTCTACATGGCATTGACTTAGTGCTCTGATGTGTAATAGTCACTGTTATAATATTTGTAGAATTACTGCATTTACATTACCTCCCTTGTATTATGATGCAACCTGTAAAGAGTTAAGTACATATGTTAGTAAAATAATGCATCCTGTCATTCAATGTATAAAAACAAAGTAGTTTTAACTCCTAACTGAGCAATATTACCACTTTTTTTTTAATTAATTTTTTATATTTTTGCAGTGCATAGTTAAACAAGCACGCTTGTACTGCCACAACAGCAGATGCAAGCAAAGAGAAGCACACATTTTAAACATTTTGTGGCATGCAGTATCAGCACATTTTTTGGTTTTAAAGTCTCGATTATTTACTGTCGATACCTTAGCTTTTGTGTATCTGTTTTCCTAGTTCCCCCCCACCCCCCTCCCTTCAATGCTATGTCATAAATAGCTTCCTTAGCTTTCATTTTTTGATTTCTAAGAAAACAATGTATTATATGTTTATTAAACACTGATTGACAGTGGTACTTCTTAAAAAGATGAATATAAATATGCTGTCCTCACTACCAATTGCCACTACCATGATGGGGGTAATTTTCATTCCTGGGCTGCCATGCCGTCTCAAAGGCAACATAGGCCCAGCAAACCAATCTGGTAATTTCAATGTGCAAAAACTAAAAAGGGGAAAGCCCTACATTTATTCCAATTAAATTGTTTCATATGTAAATATTTGATGTGAAAGGAAAGCCATGTTCTTCCTGAACAAAATTATATATAATAAGTGTGAGTGCATTTAATATGCAAGAGGTAAATTTATTTATATACAGTGTCTATTCTAGCTTTTGTTTTGGTCACAACATTTTAAAGGGGTTAAAGCTATACACTTTTATTGAAGAAAGCAAAAACCTAACAGACTGAGAAAGTAAAAACCTACAGCATGGTGTGCACTTCTGATTTTTAATCCTACAAATTTAAATTCACGTTAATGTTGTAACTACAGGGTTTCCTTATTTATCGTTAGTGTTACATGTAAGTTATATGGATCTTTTGTGCTGCTCTGCTAATTTAAAAGTGTTTTTGAAAACTATTGTAGGGATTGTGATTGCTTTGATACAGATTTGGGCGTGTTGACAGCTACTAACATGCGAGTAATTATTGGACACAAAATTTAATTTTACCCATTAGTTAGATATAAAGGCAGCTTGATGTAGTGCATTAAAGTTATGATGTACCATTTTAGTCTTGTATGTCTCTGTACAATAAACAAAAAAGGCACTTTTAACCCCTTAAGGACACATGACGGAAATATTCCGTCATGATTCCCTTTTATTCCAGAAGTTGTGTCCTTAAGGGGTTAAAACTATCTGAAAAAATGAACTATTTTGGATTGGATTAACCTGCATTCTGGTTCACAGCTCATTCGACAGGACATGAAATACATTCGCCACTTTATTGATTACCGCTCCTAGTGCCTCCAGAAATAAGATGTTAAAAGAGTGTCTATTCACATGCACCTTGATATAAATCATTTGTCATGCTTCTAACCTTGTTAGTTGGATTGCCTGGATCTCTGCTCTAGCTGGTGCAAGTGGTGTGCACTTGTCATCCTCCAGAGAATTAAAGCCATCACATTTTGAACCGTCACATGAAATCAGTTCATACAAAATATAATATGTCCCAAACTGCGGACAAATTAGGCTGAACCTAGATTTAAAAAACGATATCTGGTATAAATCTGTAAAAGGAAAAGTGTCTGTACCTCGGGCTAGCACACGAGCTACTATTAAAATATGTGTCCTTGCTATAAAGATGGTGAAACATATTTAATAACAGTAGTGCTCTTGTAGAAAGCCAAACTGCATACAAATCAATTTAAATATCTTTATATAAGTAAAGTACGTATGTCTTTCAAAGAAATAATTCACATTAAAGAAATTGGCCTCAAAAGTTAAGCAATAGCATAGACCCACAGAGCCACTACACAGATATGAAACTTGTATAGTATAAAAATCAAACTACACACAGTGTACATGTTCTCGGACGTGTATATCACCTTCATGTGAAATTAAAGCAGATTGCAAATCAATATACATTTAACTAAATTTCCAATCACAACAAGCTATACTTGGCCACAACAGATCATTTCAATTAACTATATTTATTGGTTGTATTTTACTTTTGTTTAATCTGAATTATTAGCAATGTTTATAAAGAAAAAAAATGTTTTTTTTTTTAAAAAAAATAATGTTTTTTTTTCTGTGTGATTTGTATTCCCATAAAGGCACACCCCTAACTCACTGAGCTTTGTCACATTGCTTGAAAGCAGGAGTTAGAAAACCAGGAGTTAAAACAAACAAGGGGTTTAAACTAACAAGGGAATTGTTTTACTGTTCTGTATGTGGGGAAATGAGTGTTAGCAAGTTTGACTCAATGCACATATTGTTGCATGTATGCATGCCTGGATGTACCCGTCCAGTGTCCATACCTCTGTGATGGTTGTGTGTGAGTGGCTTTTCTGGAAGCTCAGATTGGAGATCTCGAGAAGCAAATTGCAACATTGAGGGAGATCGACAATCTTGAGAGGAGGCTGCTTTTGGTTTAGGTTTTTGAAATTGTTAAATGACACCTTCATGTCACAACTTGTACCAAGTACCAACTAGAAAGGACACTTGGTTTTTACAAGCAACCTTGATCTTTTGACCAACATTCAAGTAGGTGAGCTAATAGTGATCACAATATAGTGTCCTTTAAAATAAACTCAAAAAAGCTAAAGCACATGGGGTATACTAAAACATATCATTTTAAAAATGCCAATTTCTATAAGTTAAGGGCAGCTTTACAATATATTGACTGGCATAAACTCTTTAGTGAAAAGAACACTGAGGATAAATGGAACATCTTCCAACAAATATTAGAAAGGTACATTTCTCAGTATGTACCATTGGGTAATAAATATAAAATAAACAAAGTGAAACCAATGTGGCTTAGTAGAGAATTAAAACAAGAAATTTAAAATAAGAAAAGGGCATTTAAAGCATATAAATTGGACAAATCAGATGCATCCCATAAAAGATAGAAGGTAGCCAATAATGCGTGCAAAAAGGCGATCAGATTCGCTAAACTTCAAAATGAAAAAAATGATAGCCAAATTGAGCAAAACCAACCCCAAATCATTCTTTAAGTACATAAATTCTAAAACAAAAAACAAAAAATGAAAGTGTAGGTACACTAAAAACTGTAATGGGGGTGTTGGTTAATGAAGACCAGGAAAAGGCAGGAATTTTAAATAACAATTTCTCCTCCGTATATATTGTGCACCCATGGCAATAGATGTGCAAATGATTGCTGCTAAAAATTTGCAGAATAATTGTGATTGGTTAACTCAAGACAAGGTGCTGCAGCAACTAAAGAAAGTTAATATAAACAAAGCTCCAGGGCCTGATGGTATTCATCCACAAGGAAATAAGTATAGAAATAAGTGAACCTCTGTTTTTAATCTTGCAAGATTCTTTTCTTTCAGGAAGTGTTCCGGAGGATTGTAGGAAGGCAGATGTGATTCCTATATTCAAAAAGGGTTCAAAAGCCTTCTTTTGGATCAACAGCAAAAAACAAATGTGAGGAAGGCTGAACTTGATGGACACAAGTCTCTTTTCAGCTTTATAACTATATGTAACCAGACTATATTGTCATTATATTGAATATAGTATTGAATTATACATTAATCATAACATATATAAGCTTCATACAATCAACATACGGGTTTGTTTTCCTGGCACTGGAGAATCCCTTTAATATACATATACATGCTTTTCATATAGCTATACACAAATAATAATATAAAAATATATATATACATATATATTTAAATTGTATGTATATATTTACGTAATGTTTTTACATAATTGAGTCATTTTATTAATTTCAATTTGAGGGACCTGCCTAAAAAAAACTCAGGTAGAAAGGTCAGAGAATTTGGTTTGCAAGCAATGTATTTAACCCTGTAACTTTCCAATGCACCATAAAACCTGTACTGGTCAAAATAAGCATTCAAATTAGTTTGCATTTTTCACATACAAACAAATATGAACGCTAACTTGGGCCAATATTTGTGACTAAGTGGCTACTTAAAAAGACTGGACATAAAACCTATACAAGGGGGGTACTGTTATACATGTGATACATTGCTGAACACAAATATGTGTATATTGCCGTAACAGCATTGGCGGATCCAGGGGGGGGCAACGGGGCAATTGCCCCCCCCGAGATTCCCCCCTGCCAGCTAACGTAGGGCTGGCATTGCCCAAGTGCCAGCCCTGCAATGTGCCTGCGGACCGGGGAGGAAGATCAGAGCTCTCCCTCCCCGGTCCGCAGGCACCGTGCTGACAGCCGGCGGCGGAGGGAGGGAGGGAGGGAGAGAGAGAGGACCCAGAGCTCAGTCTGCAGCTACTCCGGGTCCTCCTCTCTCGAGATTTGGAGTGTTGCCGCGGTTACCACGGCAACGCTCCAAATCTCGCGAGAGTGAACTCTAGCCCGGGAGCGCGGGCTAGAGTGCACTCTCCCCACTGGGACCACCAATGAATCCCCCACCGGACCACCAGGGAAATGTCCCCCCTCCTCCTAAATAAAGGTAAGAAGGGAGGGGGGACATAGAATAGTTTATTAAATAAAAAAAAAATATTATTAAAAAGCCTCCTTCCCCCCCCCATTACACACTCACTGCCCCCCCATACATACACTGCCCCCATACACACACTGCCCCCTATATACACACTCCCCCACACATACACTGCCCCCACACACACACTGCCCACTGCCCCCCACACACACACCCGCCCCACAAACACTGCCCCATACACACACACTGCCCCACAAACACTCAAGGTCCCCATTACACACACTGCCCCATTACAGGGGGGCAGTGTGTGTGTGTATGGGGATAGTGTTTGTGGGGCAGTATGTGTAATGGGGGGGGGAGGAGGTTTTTTTATAATACATTTTTAAAATAAATATTCTGCCCCACAAACACTCTCCCCATACACACACTACCACCCATACACACACTGTCCCACAAACACTGTCCCCATACACACACTGCCCCACAAACACTGCCCCCCATACACACACTGCCCCACAAACACTGTCCCCATACACACACTGCCCCACAAACACTGTCCCCATACACACACTGCACACCCACAAACACTGTCCCCATACACTCACTGCTCCACAAACACTGTACCCATACACACACTGCACCACAAACACTGTCCCCATACACACACTGCTCCCCATACACTGTCCCCATACACACACTGCACACCCACACTGTCCCCATACACACAATGCCCCACAAACACTGTCCCCATACACAAACTGCACACCCATACACACACTGCCCCACAAACACTGTCCCCATACACACACTGCCCCACAAACACTGTCCCCATACACACACTGCCCCCCATACACACACACTGCCCCAAAAACACATACAGTGCCCCCATACATACACTGCCCCCTAACACACACACTACAACCCTGACATACACTGCCGCACTCACACACTTCACCCTTAACACACACCACTGCTCCTATACTCTATATCCCAGCAGACCCCAGGTAAGTTGTCAAACTGTTCTTAAATGGTATGACTACTTACTCTGGGGTGGAATCCTGGCACTACTGACACCATAACTACTACACTGAGCTGTAGTGGTTATTGTGCCTGGATTATTTAATTAAATAATCTACAAGTGCCCCTCCCGAGATCAGGCTCTGGATCCACCACTGCGTAACAGCTAACAGTATTACTACATTCACAGTTAAAATGTCATACAGAACTTGCAGAACTTAATTCTCACATTTAAAAAAAATAAATTCATATTAAATTATATTTCATATATATATATATATATATATATATATAATGTGACATGAAAGCCCTATTTCTCCTGAACAAAATGATATATAATAAGTGGGTGCGTTTAATATGAGGTGAAATACACATCTAGTAATCAAAAAAGTAGTCAAGTTTCTCACTGTGGTGCCCCTCCTAATGCTGTCAGCTGAGGATCATTTATTTTTCAAGTATATATACACAAAATGATGCACGCAAATTTAAATCTACACAAAAAAAGTAAATATTATATACAACATTTCAAACACAATATAAAAATACAAATAGTGAAAATAGTGGAAAAAGTGACAGAGGCTATTTATGATACACAGTGCAAATAGAGTTACCAAGCAAAACTTAATCAAAGCCCCTAAGAACTGGACATGTGCATAACCTTTACCCCCAATGTTTCGGCACCTGAAAATGTACCTTTAACAAGGGACAGCATTCATGTATGGGACGATACTCCATTGAAAGACATACAAGGGAGTCAGTTCAGGAAAATGTCTAAAAATTATTAATACAGAACTATTGGGGGGCGGCCAAAACTAGCACAAAAGTCACTACCGGTGCCCCCCTCTTAAGCGGCGCCCTAGGCAACCGACTAATTAGCCTAAAGGACGCGCTGGCCCTGATGCAATGTCAGGTATTCAAGTTGTAGCTAGGTACAAAAGCTTTTCTTTACATATTGCTCTTAGGTTAAGTCTCACTTTCGTCAGACTTTGTGATTACGTTTGTACACATGGGTATAGCTACAGCATGGACTTTGTTGGGATCCACATATTCTATTAAACAACTTTAGCGCTTTAAAAACAGCATAGAATCCCATCTCTTCAATTTGCTAACAGTTTTGCTAGCAAATGTGTAGATTGGGAGAAAAACCTATTTAAACATAGCTTATTCTCCTATTTGTCTCTCAATTCCTCGGCAGACACTCACTGCCAGGGAGAGCAGAAGAGACCTCTCGCTGCATGGTGGGTTGAATGTTCCCAGTATAAAATCATACATTGTAGCGGTTAATGCTGCACAAGTAATATGATTTTGTTCATACCACGAGACACTGAATTGACCTGTCCTGAGACAGACGTTTCTCAAAATTGGCAGTCTTCAATCCTTAATTTCTAAACCAATAGGACTTTATTACCTACAGATGTGAGATGTTGGCATGTTGTATATAAACAGGTAAATCCTAGTAATAGATGATCTTTGGCTATGCCAATACCTCTTATGAAACATCATTTATAATAAAGTAACACCCATGAATGTCAGCAACACTCTATCTGCTATATTTCAGATTTCATTTCTATGAAGGGCCTTTCAATGAATTAAAATATAAATTAAATCTGAATGAAGTCTCTCGGTATTAATATGTAAGTATTGATACCTAGAGAGCTCATCCATGTTAAACTTATTTCACATTGTTTGCAAGACAGGATCCATGAAGAGACTTCCATTATGGAAAGAGGTTTTCCACCGTCGCAGCTAGAAAAAAAAGTGTTTTAAAACCATCTGGGGAGGCATGCCATATCCATGTTTTAATATTATTATTATTATTATTGGAATTTATATAGCACCGGCTCTTTCCTCAGCACTTTATATTAAAAGGGGAATTTAACTAATAAGACAATAACGAAGTGTTACAGGAACAATAGGTAGTTGAGGTCCCTGCTCAAACGAGCTTACATTCTAAATGCATTAAGAAGGACTGCTGATTGTATGAACCATTTAGAAAACATACAAATGTATGGTATAGTGTCATCCCGACTGGCTAAGATATACCAGGGTACTTCAGATCACTGATTCAGGGTGCGTGACTTGGCTGGTACCATGACACACATTTGTGGTAATGCCCTAAAATTTAATAATTTGTGGATTTATTATTGTGACAAACTGCCTTTTGTCACTGGGTTTTTATGTGACCAACTGCCCTTTGCCCCTGGCTTTTGGAGGAGCCTGATTGCCAGCCTCCTGCCTCATGACTATGGCCCTGGGGTGTATGGCCCTTTAAAAACAGCATATGGGCTTATTGGATTTTGGGACACTTTTTCTGCCCCTTTGAATCCAAGAGAAGGTGTGCCTCTTCCCCTCCACTGTTTCCTGTCCCATTGTTCTCCACATTTTGACATATGTTTGTATATGGAGTATGCTGATTCAGAATATGTAATTCTTTTATGTGTGTAAAAACTTGCCTAAAAGAAAGCCCTTTGGTGCTGATGAAAGAGATCATCTTGTACCTTCATGAAGTTTTGGCAAATGTTTGGGGGATTGGAGAATTGCCTACACTCTGGGGATTGCTAATCACAATACTCCCCAGGGTATAATTTGGAGAGGTCGACCTACTGGTCTTGAGATGGCGAGACCCCAACCAAGCTGCAGCTGTTCGTGGGGTCTGCAGTGGTTATGGTGTCAGGTGGAGTTCTTGGAGCCCTCGAAAAGCACTAGGAGCATCCATCAACAGAAGGTACCCGGTCATGGTGCCTGCAGTTCCATTACAATTATCTAACTGGTGGGTCTCCTAGTTCCATTGCAGTGTACATGAAAATTGACATGAAAATCTCAATGAAATTTCTTGAAAGAAAATAGAAATATCGAGTAATACTATTTTATACCAATGCTCAAAAAGATTTAAAAAAAAACACTCTTACAGTATGCAATAGTGGGAATCAATATGATTTGTATAACTAAATACAAATCCAGCACCTTTCCCTGCAAAGTCTGAGCCTGCAATATGTGTGTGCACTGAAGTCCCAATTTGTATATAGATATTCTGATTTTGTGATTTACAGTCTCTATGGGAACCATGCCTTTTCTACTTAAATAGTTAAGTTCTCAAAGTAATATATCAGTCCTTTTAACACAGTCTCTATATATGATTCCATAAAATAAAACCTACTCATATCATGAAACAGAAACAACTGCATAACTGGTAGGTCTCCTTGTTCCACTGCAGTGTACCTTGAATGTAAGCATAGAACGCTGTCACGGCTTAAGCCCCCTGCAGCTCCAGGACACTCACCTCTGCCAGGATCTGTTTTGGGAAGACTGCCTGACAGGCCAAGCAGTCCTCCCCTGGCAAATCAGGATTCCGGGGGCCATGTGATTGCTCTAATATGGTTCTCACATGGTTCCAATAGCTGCACATAGTGCTGCCTGCAAGGGGGCTGCTTGGGCTGTCAGGCAGTCCACCTACTGGTGGGAAAAGAAAAAGAATTATCATTACACATACAAACATAATTTTATGTATATAAATATATATGAAATATATATGTATTATATATAATATATTTATCTTATATATATGTAACATCATACTTAGTGTATTTTAATATTAATATATTTACATTAATATGACATTAATATTAAAATACACTTAAAACGAAGTAACATATATAAGATATATAATATATAATACATATTATACATATAATTACAACATTAAACAAATAAAATAATAAAATAAATAAATAAAATAATTGAAAAATAAATTAAAATAAATTATATATGCATAAGCAATTTCATTCTAACTGTATTTTGATATTAACATATATATATATATATATATATATATATATATATATATATTGGTAGCAAAATACACTTAGAATGAAATTCTCTAAATATCTATCTATTTATAAATAAATAAAATTAATTGCAAATATATATGATTCCATAAATATATATGATTCCATAAATGATTACATTGTATGTATATGTATTAAAATTCTACGTGTATATTTATGTAATCTTTTAACATAATTATGTGCTTTTATTAATTAAAATTTGAAAGACGTGCCTGACAACCAAAAAGTCCAGAGAATTTAATTCACAAGCAATTTGCCAGTTTAGTAATGTTGCCTTTGAGACCGTATGATAGCCCATGAATGAGAATTACCCCCATGATGGCACACCATTTGAAAAAGTAGACTACCCAAGGTATTGCAAGTGGCATATGTCCAGTCTTTGTTAGTAGCTACTTAGTGACAAATACTGGCCAAAGTTAGTGTTCATATTTGTTTTTTGCATTTTTCATACAAAATGAAATATGAACGCTAACTTTGTCCAGTGCTTGTGACTAAGTGGCTACTAAAAAAGACTGGACATACCCCATATTGAATACCCTGGGTTCTCTACCTTTAAAATGGTATGCCATCATGGGGGTAATTCTCATTCCTGGGCTACAATAAGGTCTCAAAGGCAACATTACTAAACTGGCAAATTGCTTGTGAATTAAATTCTCTGGATTTTTTGGTTGCCAGGCACGCCTTTCAAATTTTAATTAATTAAAGCACATAACTATGTTAAAAGATTACATAAATATACACGTAGAATTTTAATACATATCCATACAATGTAATCATTTATGGAATCATATATATTTATGGAATATATAATTATGTTAAAAGATTCACTCATTGACATGCAAATCAATTTATAACTTTTTTTACATGCATTTTTCTTGAAATTTTTTTTTTTTTTTTGTTATTCTGTCTCTCATTGTTAAAATACACCTACCATTAAAATTATAGACTGATCATTTCTTTGTCAGTGGGCAAATGTTCAAAATCTGCAGGGGATCAAATACTTTTTCCCCTCACTGTATAGCGCAAATTCCAGTTTTTGTTTACATTTTGTTTTGATCAGAACGTGTACAATTGCCTCCGTCCTTAAGGTCTTAAAATAATTTCACATTTTAAAAAATATTGCAATATTTTGACATTCTATGATATATTAATATATTATTCATATGTGATATATTTTTGATATTTTAATATTTTGTAAATAAAATAATTCTAAACGTTTATCCAAAAATATTAGATCGTTTGAAAAACATATCCTAAAATATTGAGACAATGCCTAAATGTGAATCCAACCTGTATTCTGACACCTCTCAACTTCAGTATTAAACATGTTGTTACATAAATATTAAATTAAAAAATATGCACACATTTTTATTGAAAATCAGGTTTATTGTCAATCAAAAGCAATTGATAAACCTCAACACAACAAATGCTAAGTGATTTCCACAAATTCAACTGACAATGCAACTTGTAATGAGTTCTCCAGTCTCAAAATTATTCAACCCCTTCATGGCAAGCATCTTTAGTACTTAGTAGATCACCTTTTTGCTGTTATGACCTGCTGCAAATGAGATGCATAGCCAGACACCAGCTTCGGGCAGCAATCCTTAGGAATCTTAGCCCATTGCTCATTAGCAATGGCTTCCAGTTCAGTAATATTCTTGGGTTTGCGTGATGAAAATCCCATCAGAAATTTTCCATAGGGTTTAAATCAGGTGACTGTGATGGCTACTGTAGCATTTTCCAGGACTTTTTCTGCCACCAAGCCTTGGTATAATTTGATGTGTGCTTGGGATCAACCTTCAGCTTCCGCACAGACAGCATAAACTTTTCTCCTAATATTCCGATACTTCATTGAATCCATCTTGCCTTCCACACGCTGCAGGTTTCCATTGCTAGAGGATGCAAGCATCACCGAGCCACCACCATGTTTAAAGGAAAACTATAACGCCAGGAAAACTGTGGAGTTACTGGGTGACCACCATTTCATGTATCAGAGGCACATGGTGAGAACAATGGATGAAGCACATGGTGAGAACAATGGATGGCTGCCATTTTAACTCACAGACACTGTTTTGACTTTTCTACACGGTGCCGTCTCGCCGGTATTTGGTGCACAAAGACATCGTGCAGTAGTTTTAAACTACAGAACAGGGGACCCATTTAACAGTAATTATTTTTCATATAGCCTGTATATGTTCTGCGGAATCTGCATTAAACCGTATCTTCCAAACTACTGAATGGATCTGGGTGAATTTTGGATATGGGGTTCACCCAGATCCCCCGGTTCCAAGGATTTTATGGGGTTATTGCATGTTTTGGGGTCCCTGTGATATGTTTTATAATACTGTATTTTCCTGCCTGCGATAATTAAGTTAGTCTATTGTGTTGAGATAATTGTATCACAGGCAGAGGGGAGGATTTCTGATGTAATGGATGGGAGTGCTAGCTGTGTTGTAATGTGTTGATTGGTTGTGCTTCAAAACCCTGTGGGCAGTACTATGTTTGTAGAATGTGAATAAAAGAGGCTGTATGTGCAAGTACAGTCAGTTCTACTTCACCCTCAATCTAGAGTCCTGTCTCTTATTGGGAAAATTGCTATATCACTACAAGGGATTGCTATGCTCTGCATACTCCCTTAGCTAATCACTACTAAGCTCTTTTAAGAGCTTGTTCCTGCTTCACTCTCTTGGAGGAGAGGTTCACCCACTGGAACCTGGAGCCTTGTCGTAGTTCCAGGTTGGGTAGGAGACGACGAGACCCCAACCAAGCTGCGGCGGTTAGTGGGGTCTGCGGTGGTTGTGGTGTCTGCAGAGCGCTTGGAGCCCTCTGTAAGCGCTAGGAGCATCCTTCAATGGAGGTATCCAGTCGGGGTGCCAGGTGATCTGTTACATTGGTGGCAGCAGTGGGATCATTCCCACAGCCAGAAGGACAGCTACAGGAGACACCATTCCGTGGATTTACAAGTTGGGGGCAACGCATGTCCCAGTACAGCGACCCTAAAAGCAACAGAATGGAACCAGCAGTGTCATACGAGGAGGAGGACCTGGATGGCCAGGATGCATTAAGGAAAGGCATCTGGTACCAGGCCCTGGATAATGTACAATACCAGCAGGGTGAGAGTCTCCCCAGTGAAGTTGCAGAAGCAAGTATCCCTGCGGATGCCCTTCCTGGGAGAGCAGCCCCTGGAGGAATGGGTGAAGGAACTAGAGCACCGGGTATGGCAGGGCTATGGCTGGAGGATGCCTACCAGGCGCTCTGGTGGTATATGGCACAGTATATACCCTGGATAGCCAAGCATGACAAGCCAGAGGGAGAGGAGTTTGATGGTCCAGGCTTGTTATGGGAGTCCTTTGCAGAGCCTGACTTCGGGAGCCCTGCGCAGACCAGACTTCAGGACATTTTCTACGAGAGGGAGGCTAGGCATGACTGGGATGACCCCCATAAGGTAGAGCAAGACCTGGCTCACCTAGCAACCCTGGAGTGGTAACTGGAGCAGGACTACCGAGCTCTCTTCCACTCCATTGGGAAGGCTCAGCAGGACAGCAAGGTGACAGACCCAGACCCATTCAGCTGGGAAGATATTGTGGAGATTTACTGGGAAGGACCCGAGGTGGCCGGTGGAGATGGGACTCAGTGGCAGAGTGAATTGCAGGGAATAGGGAGCCCAGTCTCCATTCCCCAGCGGCAGGCTGAGTTACAGGGGGCAGAGACAGTTGGTCCTGTCCCCCAGCGGCACAGTGATTTATTATTAATTGGGAGCCTAGTCTCCATTCCCCAGCGGCAGGCTGAGTTACAGGGGGCAGAGACAGCTGGTCCTGTCCCACAGCGGCAGAATGATTTGCAGGGAATTGTGAGCCCAGTCTCCATTCCCCAGCGGAAGAGCAATGTACAGGGAATTGGGAGCCCAGTCTCCATTCCCCAACGGCAGGCTGAGCTACCGGGGGCAGAGACGGTCGGTCGGTCTCCCCCTCCAGCAGCAGAGCTGTGTATCCAAAGGGGAGACAGTCGGTATCCCCCTCCAACCAGGCTCCAACCAGGCTACTTCCGTGGTAGCGCTGGCACCAGGGCAGAGTACCGCTGGTCTCTGCCCACTCAGCAACCCACCAATGCAGCCTACCAGTACCCCGCACGGCCATGGCGAGGCACCTGGACATGGACGAGTTTCTCCTCTACCCAGGTGTAGTAACCAGTTATTGTGCGTGGGCTGTACTGCTGATTGTGTTTTGTGGGTGGGCTGCAGGACTAACCAGGGCACTGACCGGCAGGAGGTCAGATACCCTGTTAGTCTGTTTGGAAAAGGGGAGAGATGTGATGAGACCAATCTCACCACTGTGCATTGGAGGAGCCTGGTTGCCCGCCTGCTGCCTTTTACTATGGACCCATGTTGAAACGCTTGATTTTCCCCTGCAAAGACACGAAAGCCGGGTCATTCGAGACTTGCCCTATTTGAATAGTGATACCCCAGATACCTATGCCATGGAATTCATTCGTATAACGAAAGACTATGGGAAAGACTTTGGCTCCATGGCAATTGAACTGTATGTATGTGATCTGAGCACCATTCAGTAATAATGTGCGCTCAGATCTAAGCTATCTGGGGAATGTACTTGTTTTATGCAATAGCTGCACAGTTATATATTTTTATGTATTTTATTGTCTTTTGCTACCATGTGTTCAATGCTGTTTTGCTTCTGTCCTTGGAGATAATTGGATTACTTCCCAATTATCTCCAGAATAGAAGACTCTGTAGAACTGGTTTTGGGCAGAAAAGCCATGCTTCATTTGGTCACAAAGGACTTCGATCTATCTTTTGAAGCAATGGACCAATTTGTATGATTTTGACATATGTTTGTATTTGGAGTATGCTGATTCTGAAATGTAAGTTTTATGTGAATGTGCATACTTTTAAAGTTATGAATAATGTGGAAAAACTGTATTTCTCTGCCTGTGATAATTACATTAACCCATTGTGTAAGGTAATTGTATCACAGGCAGAGGGGAGGATTTTGTGTGGGAGTGTTATACCGCGAGTAGGGGCATGTCTATTAAAAAGTGAGCAACCTGTGGCTGCTCACTGTTAAAAAAAAAAAAGGTTCCCCCCCTCCTGAGCCCCCACCCGGACACCACCCATGAGCGGTGGGTGGGGGCCCTAAACTCGAATAAGGGGGGGATTTATTGTCCACCCCCCCAGGCCCCCACCCCTGAGCGGCGGGTGGGGGCCCTAAATTAGAATAAGGGGGGGACCTAATGTGAGCTGTGGGTGGGGGCCCTATATAAAAATTGGGGGGACCTAATGTCCTCCTCCCTGGCCCCCACCCATGAGCGGTGGGTGGGGGCCCTAAATACAAATTTTGGGGGGGACCTAATATCCTGAACCCTGGGCTCCACCCCTGAGCAGTGGGTGGGGGCCCTAAATACCCATTGGGGGGGACCTAATGTCCTCTCCCCTGACCCCCACCCCTGAGCAGTGGGTGGAGGCTCTAAATTAGAATAAGAGGCGGGACCTCATGTCCTCCCCCCTAGCCCCCACCATTTGATGTTTTCTTTCTTCTAAAATCTTATTTTTTCAGCCCCAAAAAGGCCAAATAAAAATCCATAAACGCACTTAAAAAAAAAAAAAAAACGAGCGCAAAAAAAAAAAATCCATCTTCACCCATGGAGGGCTCCACGCAGACTGAGCACTGCAGGGCAGGGGAAGGCTTATGTAGGGGGGGGTCCCTGAGGGTGGGGGGGACCTAAGGCTTATGAAGCCTTCCCCTGCCCTGCAATTAGGCTCAGAGCACTCTGATTGGTGGGTTTAACACCTTAAGGACACATGACATGTGTGACATGTCATGATTCCCTTTTATTCCAGAAGTTTGGTCCTTAAGGGGTTAAGTCATCCACTCAGAGTGCTCTGACAGGTAAATTAAGAGACTGACAGGTAAGTCTCTACATTTACCTGTCACAGCACTCTGATTGGTTGGCTTGAAATCCACCAATCAGAGTGCTCTGTGTCATTTTACACAGCGTGGGAATCTTTGGAATTTTCCCACGCTGTGTAATTTGACTCAAAACACTCTGATTGGTTACTTAATCCACCAATCAGAGTGTTATGATTGACTGCTCGGGTTCAGGGTCAAAAAATCATAGGGTTCGCTCAACTCTACTTTTGACTTACCATATCGCTAACATGCAGTCAAATGTGACACTCAACAAACCTCTAGCCAGTTCATGTGTTTCAAGTGTTCCATCTCAAGCACACTTAGTGCAACTAATGAAGCCCTTAATTATTTGCATCAGGTGTGCTTGAGACAACACCTGTTTTGCATATGTGTCCTGTTGTGGGGGATTCTATTCAGGGGGTTGAATCATTTTGAGACTGAAAAAGTCATTATAAGATGCATTTTCAGTTGAATGTGTGGAAAACACTTGAAGCATTCATTGTGTTGAGCTACTTCAAATTGCTTTTGTTTAACTTGTTCATTGAAAACAGCTGAAAAGTCTGTAAATGCTGAAAATAAGTCTGATTTTCAATGGGGGTCGAATAATTTTGATTGCAACTGTATATATATATATATGTCTATCTCATTTTTATTTGACTGAGGGGTTTACATTTTCAAGGAATTCAATGTAAATTAAATAATATTGAAGATGAAATGATAATATAATAATAATATGGGTTATTATTGCTTATATATTGTGATTCTGTTTATCTTCCTACCCCAGAATTTTGTGTGGTTTTTATTCTGGTTCTAACATGATGTTTTTTTTAACTATATTATTTCTTTCAACAATTCAGAAAGAAATTAGATAAAAGAAGTCAATTTGTTCACTTAGAAGTAATTAAAAATAAGCATTGCCGTATACCCTGTTGTTCCTTTTTTTGAAATCAGTATCACATTTCTCAAGGTGATAGGAATGATTAAATAGACTTTGTCATAAAGTAATATTCTGTAGAAGAGCTAGTTCAAATTGCAATTAGCTATGATCCAAACATATTTAACTTAAAATACATTATTGCATCTACATGCTTGGAAGAGTTTAATTTCACCCAGACTTGTTTTTATCATATGACTCGAGTGCATGAAATCCTTGTTTTTTTTTTTTTTTGTACTGTTATTGTAATTATCTTATCAAGCAATCTCTGTAAGAAATTTTGAACTGCTAAGGCAAGGTTTTTTCTCAAGCATTTGATACAATCAATCACATATTTAAAATATGTAGTCAAAGTTCAGCTTTTTGATGTGAATATTGTTCACCCTAAAATAAATCTTACTTTAGAATGTTTAGTCAAGTGTGGCATAAATAATTTAATGAAAAATATATTATCTTAAAGAATCACTATAGTGTCACAAAAACAAACTCGTTTTCCTGGCACTATATAACCCTTAGGTCACCCCAACCCTCAGGGTCCCCCTCCCGCTGGGCTGAAGGGGTTAAAACCGCTTCAGTCACTTACCTTTATCCAGCGCCGGGCTCCCTCGGCGCTGGTGATCTCTTCTCCCCCGCCGACATCAGCTCCCAAGTGGATCGGAATGCGCATGCGCAGCAAGAGCCGTGCACGCATTCAAACAGTACAATGCTTTCCTATGGACGTTCTGCACGCTGAATGCGATTTTCTCATCCAGCGTCGCAGAAGCGCCTTTAGCGGCTGTCAGGAAGACAGCCACTAGAGGCTGGATTAACCCTGCAATGTAAACATAGCAGTTTCTCTGAAACTGCTATGTTTACATCTGAAGGGTTAAAACCTGGGGCACCTGGCACCCAGACCACTTCATTGAGCTGAAGTGGTCTGGGTGACTATACTGTCCCTTTAAGGAATTAACAAAGCATTAGAACTATCGATGACAGATTACTTGTAATTACAAAATTAAACATAAAAGAACAAATGCATTGATGTGCAGCCAAAACAGTGAAATTTAATAAGTATTGATAATTTAGAAAGCAACTATCCAGTAACAATTGCTACATACTTTTTATATGATGAATAAGGGAAAAACCTATGTAATACATTTCACTTTGCTGTGTATCTGTAGTGGTTATAATATGTGGTGTATTCCTTTAATAGGCTGTTTTCATTTAATGAAATACCTTGTTAATCTCGAAATTCTCTGTAAAAAATGCAAACTGTAGCATACAAAAATCTGAAGGGGACCTGTCCTGCCCTAAACAATGCTCATTAGATCGAGTTTTAACATTCTATCCATACATTGTGCTAGCAGTTTTCCCAGCAAATTTACAGATTATGGTAAAATTAACTCCATAAAAATAGGCTTTTCTCAAAGCTGTCAATCAGCTCGGCGTGCCAGTCATTGACTAACAAGGGAGAGCAGAAAAGACCTCCCATAGGCGGTCCTTCTGTTCTCCAACGCATAAGAACCACAGTGCATGCCCTATGGTTGTTATGGAAACTTCATAGCGAGCCATTCTAGCACTGGCTTGGAAGTATAAGAATGGATTGACGTGCTGGAAATTACTGAGCTGCCATTACTGAGAGGTTTGCTGTGCTTGGGGAACTGAGACCAAACAGGGCAAATAACTGAAGAAAAGAGGCAGAGCGGAGGATGACCCGGAGGTGGGTGTTACATGAAGAGTAACATCCACAAAGTTTAATGATGACAACATTAGACCGGAGGAGAGGTAACTAAATCCCTATATTTAACACTAAATATATTATATATCTTTGTGATATAACCTGATTAGTAACAACATTGAAACCACTGACAGGTGAAGTGAATAAAGTTGATTATATCATTACAATGGTACCTATTAAGGGGTGTAATATATTAGGCATCAAGTTCTTGAATTTCATATGTAGAAAGCAGGAAAAATGGGCAAGTAAAAAGATCTGAGTGACTTTGACAAAAGCCAAATACTGATGGCCAGTCACTTGGGTCAGAGCATCTCCAAAATGGCAAGTCTTGTGGGGTGTTACCGATATGCAGTGGTTAGTATCTACCAAAAGTGGTGCAAGGAAGGACAACTGTTGAATCGGCATCAGAGTAATGGGTGCCCAAGAGTAATGTTGGCCATTATAGAAACGTGTCAGAACACACAGTGCATGCTGCGTATAGGGCAGTCCAGCAGCCGAATCCTCAGAGTTACCATAATGACCCTTGTTCACCACCAAAAGTGCCTGCAGTGGGCATGTGAGCATCAGAACTGGAACATAGAGCAATGGAAGAAATTTGCCTGGTTTGACATGGTCTGGGGATGGCAGCAGGATGGACTAGGGGAAGAAGGCAGGCCGTCAGAGGAAGTGTTATGCTCTAGGCCAATGGTAGGCAACCTTCGGCACTCCAGATGTTTTAGACTATATCTCTTATAATGTTCTTACAGCCATAATGCTGGCATAGCATCAAGGGAGATGTAGTCCACAACATCTGGGGTGCTGAAGTTTGCCTATCCCTGCTCTAGGCAATGTTCGGCTTGGAAACCTAGAGTGCTGGCATTCATGAGGATCTTACTTTGACACATATCACCTACCTAGAGATTGTTGCAGACCACGTACACCCCTTTATGGCAATGGTGTTCCCTAATAGCAGTGGCCTCTATCAACAGGATAATACACATTGTCATACTGCAAAAATTGTTCTAGAATGATTTCAGGAACATGGGAAAGATCTAACGGTTTTGCCTCGGCCTCCCTATTCCAAAAATCTAAATCCAATTAAGCATCTATGTATGATGGGGACCTACTTGATATTAGGTAGGCGGTTTTAATGTTGAGGGGTGATCAGTGTATGATGTATTCAATGTGTGTGAGAACAATTTAGGTTGTTTTTTAGGCAGCAGGCTCACTTTAAAGCGGCACTGTCATGGCCGAATCCCGTTTTTTTTAAACCCCCCTCCCACCTCCACTACATCTAACTGACCCCCTAGTCACCACCAAATGCCCCTATGCCCCCCATATTACCTATTTTTAATCTTTATTTTCTGCCCCGATCTATATTCAGGGCGCTGCCATCTTTGTGTGGGTAGATGAAGTCCCTGTGGGACACGTCATCTGCCCACACTAGATAGCACTGAGATTCCCGCACATGCCCAGTGAAACACTTGGGCATGTGAACGGGAATTTCATCAATTCATTCATTCGTCAGAAAGACGAATAAATGAATAGCATTGTCAGACAAACAAACAAACACCGAATATCAGTGTTAGTTTGTTCATTCAGTTTATTACAAGGAGGGAGCTACCAGCGCGCAGCTCCCTCCTTGTAATATGTAAAGATAGAAGCGGCAGGGAGCAGTGCTTCCCACCACTTCCTAAGCCCCCCCATGATCCCCCTCACTCTATGGGGGTCAATATGACTGCCACAATAGCATAAGGGAGATTAAAATCTCCTGAATGCCCCTACTCGCTATACCGCGAGTAGGGGCATGTCTACTAAACAGTGAGCAGCCTGTCCTCCCCTCTGGCCCCCACCCCTAAGCGGTTGGTGAGGGCCCTATATAAGAATGGTGGGGGGGGGCCTAAAAAACAATAAGGGGGTGACCTACTGTCCTCCCCCCGGCCCCCACCCCTGAGCGGTGGGTGGGGGCCCTATATAAGAATAGTGGGGGGGAACCTACTGTTCCCCACCCGGCCCCTACCCACCGCTCAGGGATGGGGGCCAGGGGGTGGACAGCAAGATCCCCCCACATTCCTATTTCGGGCCCCCACCCACCGCTCAGGGGTGGGGGCGGGGGGGGGACAGTATGTCTCCCCATTATTGTTTTTTAGGGCCCCCACCCACCGCTCAAGGGTGGGGGCCAGGGGGGGAGGACAGTAGGTCCCCCCCACCATTCTTATATAGGGCCCTCACCCACCGCTCAGGGGTGGGGGCCGGGGGGAGGACAGTAGGCACCCCTTATTGTTATTTAGAGGGCCCCCACCCGCCGCGCAGGGGTGGGGGCCAAGGGGGAGGACAGTAGATTTCCCCCCCCTTATTATTAATCAGCATGTGTAATGCCTGCAGGTAACGGCTATATGCCTCAGAAGCAAGTGTCAGCTATGTTAAAGAGTAAAATGGATACCTTTCCTATACTAACATTTAGTGAACAAAAATTAGATGGTGTAAAATGTCTACATGCTTGATAAATCACGTTACAGCTGAATCATTTTTTTGTTTAGATATTAGTGTCATTGTGCAAATTATTTTAATAAAGTTTCCATTGTATGTGCACGCAATGCACTTAAAGAAAATTATAGTTCATATACAATGTTAAGTGCCTTATGTACACTCTTTTGATTTGTAGGTTAGTTGCACACTTGAAGTAGAAAGACCTTGAAATTACTTCTCGAATTACTCTAGGGATGATTTCCATCATTCCTTAAAGTCAATTGTAGGGTCAATTATGCACTGGTTGCAGGAACACACTGAAGTTGTGGGATTTACAATCAGCACATGCAATAAAGGGAAAATAAAATAAGTAATGGAGCCGTGTAATCACATCTCTTGTGTGTTGGTCATCTGACTTTATTAAGAGGATAAATCTTTTATTTCAATTTCTTTACACTCTGAACTAACCATGTCAACATTTCACTGTCAGAGATCAATTTATCAATGCATAAAAAAATACAGTATATGGTTTCTTCAGGGGTTTGAAGATAAGCAGATCGTTAACACTTAAAAATATGTCTGTACCAAAAAGCTTCCACGATGTGAACATATATTACAGAAACATCAGATATCATTTACATTTCACTGTGATTGATTCAATTCACCTTTGCATTTTTTTTTCTACATGTCATCTACCATGGTATCAACTACAGTGACACCAATAGTATACAATGTATACCCTGGCACTCGTGGTACCCAAAAGAGAAATGCTAATTGAAATTTGTCCCTCCACTCATTGTTCCAAACATGTTTGGTCGTGGTGAAATACCATATATATATATATATATATATATATATATATATATATATATATACCGTATTTTTCCAAGACTATGTTTTTTTCTAAAATATTCTAGTCTAAAATTGGGGGTCGTCTTATACACAGAATGTCATTGCAGGGTTTAAAAAACAAACACTTGCATGAGCCTAAGTTAAAATTGTGCCTGACGCATTTCAATGTGCCACAGCCCACACAAATACCTGACCTCCCTCCCACCGATCCACTTGTAAATGCTGTGGCAAGGATTCCTCCTTGCCACAGCATTTACCTATATGCGTGGGAGCTGCAGCAGACATCAGCACTTACCACCAACGCTCCAGAGACATGCCACACCATAAAAGGAGCAGACATATTAAGATTTGCTCTACCTCAGATAAGTCTTGCTTTCTGATTTTATATTTATACTACTGTGATGTCCCAGCATGCCCTCACACCGCCTTCTGTATTGTGGGAGTTGTAGTTTCCCAGCATGCAAATTAGAGCCATTAACTTCCCAGAGTACCGTACGGGGAGGCATGATAATCAGAAGTGTGTTGTTCTTCTCAGAAGTCACCTCTAAAATATCAAAGTTGTTCCATTTGATGTTTAAAATATTGATTTCTTAACTTTGGGCCCAAAAATATGGGTCGTCTTATACACGGAAAAATACGATATATATATATATATATTGTGATAAAGTGAAGGCAGATAGGCCTTTTAACCCCAGGGGAAGAAAGTGTAGTTTGTGTGTTGCACAACACAAAACACTGTTTAGTTATGGGCCCCTGGGGTGGAGCATTTGGAGAGAAGGGTGGGCCAATGCTCCACTCCACAGTTTAGTGGTTTTCTGGGGAGACATGGATCCAGGCCAGGGTTTTTTGGATCGTCTCCAACCCACTGCTCAGCTGCAGTTAATGAGCTGTTGCAGTGGGAATAAACTCCTCCCTGCTAGACAGGTAAAGGAGAGGGATTGCTGGCTTCCTCCCAGGAAGCAGGTAGGAGAGAGAGGCTGTTCTCTCCAGATAGTCAAGAAGACTGGCTTGGAGCACTGGGAGTGCAGAAAGGAAAGCAGTCAGGGCAAGGCTGGCTTGGAGCACAGGGAGTGCAGAAAGCAAAGCAGTCAGGGCAAGGCTGGCTTGGAGCACTGGGAGTGCAGAAAGGAAAGCAACAGGTTAGATAGCAGAGCGTTGCTCTCTAATAAGGTTGGTGCAATATTGTGTTTAGTTTAACCCTGAGAGATAGGGAACCTAAAGTGAGTTAGTGCTCAGACCGAGCTAGGTTTTTGTTTATAGGGTTTTCTGTTACATTTATGTTTTCATTTTACTGCTGTATCCTGTGTGAACTTACAAATAAAGTGCCTGGAGTATATGAATTACAAGGACTGTGCATGTTTTTGCCCTAGAGGACCGTGCTACCTGCTGACAAGGATCACAATATGGTGGAGAATGCGGGCATAGTAGCACATTGAGGATCTGTGGGTGTGCCAGTCATTCAGTAGTCTGCTTGAGGACTTTTTATTTTTGCAGACCTGTTTAAAAAAAAAAAAAAACAACAACAAATTAGTAGCCCTGTACCTTTAAGACTCTTATCTGCTTGGTGCTATAATGGAGGACCTGCTGAAGGCTCTGGTACAGGCAACCACTGTACAACAAGAGGCAACTGCTATACAACAAAACACCAACCATTTCCTGGCTGCACAGATTAAGAACCTGAGGGATGCTCAGCAGGAGCACAGAGCTGCACTTACTGAGGTTTTGCAGATTGCCCCCTGCAGTGAGAGTGGGGACAAGGGACCCCATAACCAAGCTACTGACATCCTGCATAAGATGACAGAGGCAGTAGAAGAAGTCTTTCGCAAGCTGAAAAGCATGGAGGCAACAAAGCGTGATGTTGAGAAACACACAGAAGAGAGAGAACCGGAATTAAAAGGCAAGAAGGATAAAATTGATCCTGAAAGCAGTGATAATGTGGAAGATGGTGAAAAGGCAGTTGGATCATCCATGGAACAAAAAGCAAAAGAGAAAAAGGTAGTAATGAGACCAGCAAATCTAAAGGAAAACCCGGAATTGTCAAGAGACAGTGATGACATGCGCCAAAGTAAGAGAGGTCAGAGGAATCAGAAGGGAGAACGAGACAAACTGATTACTGAAGTTGACAAGTGTTTATTTGAAAATCAAAATGTTGCAGCTTCACATGAAAGCCTCAAACTTGCTCTGTATGGCATCACAACAGATAAAGCGATCTTGGGAAAAGAGTTGGAAACAAAAATATTTTCATGCTCAGAAACTGAATCTTGCATGTTTCAAGAGAATGCTGGAAAGACATTTGAAAACAGAAAGGTACTGATAAATCTTCCCAAGGTAACAGAAGAAGAATCAGAGGATGATGAGGATTATGTTCCTTCAGAAGACTGGCAAAAGGAAATAATGGTTGGTTCCATGTTCCAGGCAGAGATTCCAGTTGGCATCTGCAAGTACAAGGAAACTGAAAGAGTGTATGAAAATGATGACCAGTTATTGTGGAACCCAGATTTTATAGTGGAAACAAGAGTTCTAGATTTTCTAAGTGAAGCGTCCAGAAGGACAGGTGAAGAGAAGGGAATAGATGCAATTCCAGGGGGATCACATATAAAAGAAAACGAAGCAGGAGCCCCTGATGTACACCCAAGTGAACAAGTTAAAGGCATGAAAAGCAGACTGACTTGGGGAGTCAGAGAAGACAACTGCAAAAGAGCTGAGCTTAATGGAGAGAAGCAAAGCACCCCAGCTGAGTATAGCAATGCGGTGCACTGTTTAGTAGCCGAGGCTACCCAAGATTGTCGACCAGCTGTTGAACAGTTTGGCAGAGAAAAGAAAGGCAAAGTAGCCGCTTCTGATCTAAGCCAAGAGAGAGCGACAGTTACAGAACCAAGCGGTGATGATAAGATGGGCACGTCCGCAGCTAAGCCAGACCAAGGCGAACGTCACAAAGTAGGTGACATTGGCGTAGCAGAATTAAATATTTCAAAGACATCTGGTATTGCTACAAAGACTTTGAATGAATTTTCGGGAGCCGTAGAACTTGATCTGCTGGCAAAGACTACTGCTACACGGCCTGGGCGCACTGACTACCTGGAACACCTGCCAGACTCTGGGAGCACAATCATGGAATCAAAGGTGGAACTCGGAATTCCTGACCGGCTGTTTGATACCGGGGCTGTCATGACCCAGCCAGAGGCCATGACTGCGTCTCCGGATAACCCCGAGGGAGCAGGGAGACTGCCAGACAGCCCAGAGGAAAGCTTTTCTGACAGTGAGAGGTGGCCACTCAAGGCAGAGCATTCGGAGGATACCCCTGGGGAGGAAGCCAGGCAAAGGAGAGATGAGCTAAGCCGGGAGTCTGGGCCTCAGGTAGAACAGCGCTCCATGCCAAGCCAGGCCGAGCATGATGGGATGGAGCTGGGATCAAAGGCTGCATTCGTGCAGGAGGAGGGTGCTCTAGACAGCCTCCTTGGCCAACCCCCTGAGGATATAGAGATGAGACCTGTAGCATTAACCGTAGAAAGCAATGAAGGTTCCCAGGGATTCACAGAACAGATGGAGGATGTTGTGAAGCCCTTCATGGAGGGACCGGTTCCAGTGAAGGATGAGCTGGTGACAGAACCAGGTCTTGAAGAGGTTGAGCATCCAGCAAATTCGTCTTATGAAACAACTGGACGTATAAGTGATATAGAAAAGTTAGTTACACGCAAAGCTTTTGTAAAGTTTGCGTTTGAAAGTAACTCGGACATTGAGAGACTATCAAACCAGAAGCTGCTGTGGATGTGGAAGCAGATGATGATTCAGAGGAACTTGGCTACTAAAGAGCCACACAGTACTGATCATCAGCCTAGATCTGCTAGCAACCAAATAAGCGGGGAAACTGGAAAGAAAGGACAAAATCTGATACTGAGTCTGGGACAATATAATGGTAGAACGTACCCAAAAGTCCCATTACAGCTACGAGACCAGACTGAGAAACTCAGATGCTTCAACTGCCACATGCATGGACATATTACATATAACTGTCCTGAGAGTGAAGAGCCAATACAGTGTGACATAGGAATAAGGGCTCTGCATAGGATAGTATTGCCTTGCTTAAAGATGTGTATGGTGACTGGTGGTGTTACAGCACAGCTAAAAGTGGTGATGGTGGTAGGGAAGAGTGCACAAGCACTAATTAATTCAGGGAGTGAGGCTACTTTGAAAAGTGTTCTGCTCCAGCCAGAAAAATTTGGTTTAAGACAAGTGATCGATATTGTGGGTACACATGGTGACACCCGCACATACCCCATGGCAGAGGTAGAGTTTGTCACAGAGGTAGTAAAAGTTAAATGCCCTGTAGTACATGTAGCTCAAACGCAAGAGCGTATAAGTAAGGCCAGTTTTCTGAGTACCTTGGACCTGGTCATAAGGTATTGGCAGGTTCCCCTGACAGAGAAAGCAAAGGGAAGGACAGCGTTTTCTACTCCCAAGGGGTTATGGCAACATAAAGTACTGCCATTCAGGTTGCATAGTGCACCAGCCCCCTTTCTGCATATGAATAGGATACTTTGGCCCAACAGAGAGAATGCAGCTGCCTACCTTGGTGATGTGGCGATTCACAGGGTGGACTTGGAAGCACACCTGATGAGGGTCCAGTTAGTTGTGAATAATGTAAGGGCTGCCGGTCTGACCGCTAACACTAAGTGTTATCCAGGATTTGAGGCAGCTAACTATTTGGGTTATCCACTTGGGTGGGGGTTCCTTAAACTACAAGGGAGCAAGGTAGCAGCCATCTGCAATAGGCCACTTCCTGTAACTGAGGAGCAAGTCAGGGCTGGTACAGCCCTAGGTGACGTGATTGTTCATGGTTTGTATTCTAAGGTCGCTCGACCCGATGGGTCTGAGCTGGGGGGGAGGATATGTGATAAAGTGAAGGCAGATAGGCCTTTTAACCCCAGGGGAAGAAAGTGTAGTTTGTGTGTTGCACAACACAAAACACTGTTTAGTTATGGGCCCCTGGGGTGGAGCATTTGGAGAGAAGGGTGGGCCAATGCTCCACTCCACAGTTTAGTGGTTTTCTGGGGAGACATGGATCCAGGCCAGGGTTTTTTGGATCGTCTCCAACCCACTGCTCAGCTGCAGTTAATGAGCTGTTGCAGTGGGAATAAACTCCTCCCTGCTAGACAGGTAAAGGAGAGGGATTGCTGGCTTCCTCCCAGGAAGCAGGTAGGAGAGAGAGGCTGTTCTCTCCAGATAGTCAAGAAGACTGGCTTGGAGCACTGGGAGTGCAGAAAGGAAAGCAGTCAGGGCAAGGCTGGCTTGGAGCACAGGGAGTGCAGAAAGCAAAGCAGTCAGGGCAAGGCTGGCTTGGAGCACTGGGAGTGCAGAAAGGAAAGCAACAGGTTAGATAGCAGAGCGTTGCTCTCTAATAAGGTTGGTGCAATATTGTGTTTAGTTTAACCCTGAGAGATAGGGAACCTAAAGTGAGTTAGTGCTCAGACCGAGCTAGGTTTTTGTTTATAGGGTTTTCTGTTACATTTATGTTTTCATTTTACTGCTGTATCCTGTGTGAACTTACAAATAAAGTGCCTGGAGTATATGAATTACAAGGACTGTGCATGTTTTTGCCCTAGAGGACCGTGCTACCTGCTGACAAGGATCACAATATATATATATATATATATATACATGTATGTATGTATGTATGTATGTATGTGTGTATATATATATATATATATATATATATATATATATATATAAAAAATACAATTTCCCCCGCACTCACGCTTAGAAGTATCCAATAATGCCGGGTGCCATAGCCTGGACTCCAAAAGTACAGTGTGCCACAGGATAGCTGCTCACCGGTCTTTAAAATTCCAATATTTTATTTAGTTCAAGTTAAATTATTGAAAATATTTTAACTTGAACTAAATAAAATATTGGAATTTTAAAGACCGGTGAGCAGCTATCCTTTGGCACACTATATATATATATACCAGAGGCACAGCATTTCTACGTCAAGTGTCATGTGGTCTCCAAGTTACCAACTTCCAAGTTTTTTCACACTTCAACTATATAATATTGGTTTATTGTGTTACACTGTGATCTTGAGAAAAACCCAAATAGGTTGAAATGTTGGTCAGACACGTATGTAATTTAGATGATTAATTAAACACTTTTCATTTTTTGAAAGACCTCTGAGTGCACCCCTTTATTAGCTATATATATATATATATATATATATATATATATATATATATATTTATATTACTTATTTATTTTTGTGGGGGTATCTATGTTAGTCTTCCAAATTTGAAGTTCTAGAATCTATCCTGATATTGTATAGTTGCTGCACATTACTGCCCCTAAAATGATTTATGGGTTAAATAATTCAGTGGTCACAAATAGTTTGCGTGCATGCACCAGTGTTTACACACACTGACATATAGTGAACTCCTTGCAAAATAACTTATGCAAATTATGGCACTTGGAGGTTTTTATTATCTAAATAGCATGCAAGTTATATACCTTATTCCTTATTCAAACTGTTGAATAAAACTGATCTTTAATCGATTATTTATTTTTTTAAATATCTATTTACATTTTCATGGCAAGCATAGGCACAAATATATAATAGGTATGTATAACCTAGGTAATAGAACCTATATTAGAAAGTTGTAAAGCTAAAAAGACAAAGTCATGTAAAACAGAAGTACAATTAATGACACTAACAAGAGGACATTTTGGCCATTGTGTATCGACATGAAAAAATTGACACATATGTAGTGCAAACACACAAAACAGCAGAATGTTCTCTGATGTATTTTCATTTGCACTATACAAACTGATACATAGAACTGTGTTTTAACTCTATAAAAACACAGAACAAATGATCTTTTGGAAATTTAACAAAGATACTTCCTCCATTGTGCGCTCCCCCTTCAAAAGGTCAGTTCTTGGTCGATAATGCTTATGAGAAAGGAAAATCAATATGGTTGCAATGCCTGAATGCAGTTAATAGAAGGTGAACATGTGAACATGTACACATAGCACTTACAAAGCAAATATCAATTCAATAAAATGATCACTGAATAATTCTTCAAAGTTCAAGCTCTCTAAGCTTTCTTTTTTAATTTTGTTGTGAAAAATGTCTTTACGTTTCCATTGCATTTACAGTTACACAGTAAACATTAATTTAAACTTGTCAAGGGTGATGTACAAAGGCAATGTTGTATTGTTGCTTGTTGTTTTCCCTAAATAGTACATTGCAATGTTCACAAAAATACACTAATAGATTGATTTACTAGAGGGAATTTACAGGGTTATTCACTAAGGCAAAAATTTGAAGTGAATTTCAAATTTAAAGGGTTACTCCAACACTTTTTCTCAACCGCATTGCTGTAATGTATACAAATACCCTATTCAATATTATACTTTAGGTCCCCCCCCCTCTCGTTTAAGTAAAAAGTAGGCGTAAAATGAATTCAATGCCGCTTGAAGCTCCCGGTGCCACTTTCCATTCTTCTTTGTGACGTACATACAGCCACACCAGGTCAAATGAAAGGCTTTATGAGAAGCCTGTGATTGGACCGATTCACCGGCTCAGAGTGCATGTATGGGAGGGGAGAGAGTGGGAGAAAAAGAGAGGGAAAAAAAAAAGAAAATTATGTTTTGGCAATAGAGGAAGGTGGGAGAAGCACACAGTGGGTGGGACAGAGGGATTAGAGAGCTACCTTCCCCTTGCAGAAGCTCTGCCTGCCAATGGAAAATGTTAATGTCTGTTGCCAGCATGCAGTGCACATTTACAACAGATGTTAAATATGCACAGAATTGACAGTAGTCAGCCCGGAACAGAGTTCTGGACTTCCACTGTCACATGTGCTGAGATTGCAACCTGCCCTGAGCACATACTTTCATAATATCTTAGTATGAGCAGTGTTTCAAGCTGCAACACTGCCCATACATACTCATACCACCACGACCTCTTCAAATACCTGAAGTGGTTATGGTGGTTGGAGTAACTCTTTATAGTCAAAATAGCTGAACGGGAAAAAAATCTCTAACTCATCTATACTTTTAGCTTGGCTACACCTTGAATTCAGATTGAATTCTCACTTTACTAAATAACTCTTTAAATACATAAAAAATAAATATAAAATTTGAAAGGCAAAAACAATGTTTACTGTAAGATACCACACAAAATAAAAACAGATTTAAAAAGTATTTCTATATAATCACTTGAGAAAGCCTGTGGGTGAAACGCATTGTGATTATGTATAAGGACTTTTTAATCCATTTTTATTTTGTGTGGTATATTACAGTAAACATTGTTTTTACCTTTCAATTTTTTTTTAATGTATTTTTTATCCTGCATTTTATTTTTTAATGTCAAAGACATCTACCTACATATATCCTTGGTGGGGATCATACCACCCAAGCTGATATCACTGAGCAGAAGGTGCTCTTGAAATTGTGAGTAGATTTTCAATATTTTTTTTAAAGTACTATTGTTTAAAACACTATATCTCGTTTTATTCCTTTCGTATGCCGTTTACATTGTGAACATCAAAAGAGGACAAATTTATCCTTGAGCGGGGAATGTACCGCTCAGAGCCAATCTAAGAGCTTAATAGAAGCTCTCTCCTTGTGAGTGTATTTTATCTTCGTTTTACCTAAAACATTGTACATACTGGATTACACTATTGGTGGTTTCTTTTGTGTTTTATCTCATATGACACCAACAACAGAATTCCTCATCTGCACTAAAGTTTTGTCCACTTGAAAACTAAGGCGGATAACAGACTGACCTGCAAAAAAGCACTACCTCCAAAAAGTTCTTATGTCCAAAAAAAGACTTTTTCTGCTGGGACTCTTTATTATTGTTATATCTCAATGTTTTTATATATATATATTGTGTATACATATATCTGTATAAGATTATCTAGTATTTCTTATTTGATGCAGTCTGTTTTCTTCTGTATTTTTTTCCTTATTCTTCTTGGGTTATCAGGGTCTCCAAGACCTTATTCTGCTGCCTTTGGAGTTAGCGCTGTATCTCCCCTTCTTTTTATTCTTGTTATAACTTATCATTGGTAGAAAATAACTAGTAATAATTGGTAAACCAGCTTTGGCAGGGGCTCTCCTAAGCATTTAAAGAGCCCCTGCCAAAGCTGGTTTACCAAGAACTGGAGTTCCATCCTCCCTGGAAGCCCTTATCTAATTGGCAAAGCAGTTGGACTGCTGATTCAAAAAACATAGGATGCTATGGCACACTCCTTTATGGGAAGAAACATCCTGGTCTGCATCCTCTCTCATGAACCACCTCTTAGGAACGTATGCAAATGAGGTTATTGAATGGTCACATACCCCTGGAAGAATTAATCAGAAGACAGAATAGCAGACTGTGTCTCTATCATGGTAAACCCAACCACATGACTCTCAAACGACCCTCACAAACGAGGCAGCCATATATGGAGATAACACCCCTAGTAACTCTCCAACTGTGAAGCTCACTAAAAGTGAGACTGCTCCTCATCTGTCTATTCCTCTTCTCTGACAGTGGAATAACAAGAATGCTATGGTTGATTGATTCTTGAGCAAGTGGGTGTTTCCAAGATTTTATTCAAGAAACTAGAAACAAAGCAGGGCAACAATGAATAGAGCAGGTGAGTATAAATAGGCAGGACTTGATTTCTATTGGAAACTTCATCTTAGAGTTCCAGATGACTTGGGGGTGGTACAAATCCATGTCAGGCTGAGCTATGACATTATTGGAGCACACCGGATTCAGGTCCAGAGAGAGTGAGTGTGCTATATCAAATAGAATGCCTGAGGTAAGATGCCAGCAGCCCTGACAATACCTCCCTTTGAGGACTGCCTGCAATGTGGAGAGCAGAAGGCTTGTGAGGAAATTGGGCATGCAACACACGGACCAAACATGGTGCATGAATCAGAAAAAGGAACTCAAGAACACTCCTCTGGATCGTATCCCTTCCAATATACTAGATATTGCAAAACTTCAAACTCATTATTTTTTTCAACAGAGACAGGTCCAGTTCTACTCACAGACCGATTAAACTGACTGTATATCAGAGGCTTCAGGAGGGCTATATGAAATGTACTTCGTTTACGAAGAGATATATGCAACTCCAGAGTATAAGTGACAGGACTGATGCGTCTTAGAACCTTATAAGGTCAAATGTATCTTGGTGAAAATTTCATGGATGGGACTCGGAGACAAATATTCTAAAATGACACTAGATGCCCTCAGTAATATCCCCATAACAAAGCATTAAGTCAATGCTTTCCTATGGGGAGGGCCTAATGCACCCACAATGCTCACCGAGCATGCGCATTAGGTCCCCCATTGAATGATGTCAGAGGAGGCAGAGCGCCGCCTTAGCGCTGATGGACAATTGGGTGAGTTTTTAACTATCTACATTATGGGGGGAGGCCACAAGGGAGGGGGGAACAGAATGCCCTATAGTGTTAGGAATACAATTGTGTATTTCTAACACTATAGAATCCCCTTATTTAAAGGGACAGTATTGTCACCAGAACAACTACAGCTTATTGAATTCGTTCTGGTGAGTAGAATCATTACCTTGAGGCTTTTTGCTGTAAACAATGTCTTTTCAGAGAAAATGCAGTGTTTACATTACAGCCTAGTGATAACTTCACTGGCCACTAGTGATGTCCCGAACGGTTCGCCGAATGGTTCGTCGAACGGTTCGCCACGGACGGTGAACATATGCGCTGTTCGGTCCACCCCTATGTCATCATTGAGTAAACTTTGACCCTGTACCTCACAGTCAGCAGACACATTCCAGCCAATCAGCAGCAGACCCTCCCTCCCAAACCCTCCCACCTCCTGGACAGCATCCATTTTACATTCACTGTGAAGCTGCATTCTTAGTGAGCTGTCCAGGAGGTGGGAGGGTCTGGGAGGGAGGGTCTGCTGCTGATTGGCTGGAATGTGTCTGCTGACTGTGAGGTACAGGGTCAAAGTTTACTCAATGATGACACAGGGGGCGGACCGAACAGAGCATATGTTCGCCCCCTGTGGCGAACCGTTCTGTGAACCGTTCGGGACATCACTACTGGCCACTCCTTAGTTGGCTGCTAGAGGTGCTTCCTTGGGCAGTCCTGCCTAGTGTGCAGCACTGCCATTCAGTGTCTCCTCCCTCTGCATGCAGACACTGGACTAGGGGAGTTGGGACCCCTAGTCACCTTTAACCCCTTAAGGACCAAACTTTTGAAATAAAAGGGAATCATGACATGTCACATATGTCATGTGTCCTTAAGGGGTTAATGTAACTTTTGCTTTTTCAATGGGGCAAAACCCTTTTTTTTTTTTTTTTATTGAAAACACTGTTCAAGCATTTAGCAATACAATTTCGCTCAATATAAAATATCACAACATTGTAAATGAAAGAACAGAGCAAAAAGAGAAGAGAAAAAATTATTTTAAACATTGTGAACACACCCAATATGGAATGCATTTAGTTCCCATTTATTGTTTTGTATATTTCATGATAACATTCTATGGCGTCAGTGACACAATCACAAAAACCTGATTTTGTGCATGTAGCAAAATATATGTAGAATGTATTCATGTGAAGACTCCCTCCAAAATTTGTGACTCCATGTATGAAAGGAAAGAGGAACTATAACAGGAAAATATCAAGAATTCTAGAATTATTGCAGCACTTCAATTATTATTTTATTTAAACAAAATGTCTGTAATAACAGGAATTAATCTTTATGATATAAATAGCATTGTCATGAAAGCTAATAAGCCAGTAAGCTTTGCATTAGATTTGCCTGTCTGTGGAGACTGTGCTCAGACTAAGCTTTATCGGTGACTTTTCCCTCTGCATTGTTGACACAGAGTGAAGCCAACTTTTAATGTATTCTGCCTCATGGTGAATGAAGCTGTTTATCCAGTTAATCCGATTAAATTTGACAATCACTTTTCTATCCTACTTATAATTTTATGGTTTAAATTTCTGTTTGTAGCTGGTTCTCACACAGGGTAAGATTTCACCTTCATTAGGAAAGGGAAACTTTCACCTTTTTAAGACTATACTAATGTATGCAAATTAGTGCAAGCCTCCTTTTTAGGAATAAAGCCCTTCGCATCTTAAGGAATATAATACAATGTAGTTATTGTCCTGGCTGCAAATGCAGCAAATATCTTCAACTGAGAAAGTGCTTCAATGGAGGATTTTATTGGGCTCTTATTGCCTTAGTTTGAGTTCCCATGCCTTGCTCTGTCAGGATTACGCTCCTGTCCTCCTCACACTATTCTGGGTTGCACCTCCCCCTGATGAACATTGTCATGACTGAACAGTAGCAGGGGAATATAGGTTGGTCACCTCTGTTGTTTGGTTGTAAGGCACCAGGTGAGGTCTGTAAGCTATCCTGCTTTATGCTCTAAACTTTAACCAAGATTACAAATATCATCAAAGTAAATATCTTTACTGCAATGTGCATTAACTTCAGCTGGTATGTCATGTGTTTAAAGGGATACGCCAGGCACCCAGACCACTTCTGCCCATTGGAGTGGTCTGGGTGCCAACTCCCACTACCCTTAACCCTGCAAGTGTAATTATTGCAGTTTTTATAAAAAAAACCATTGCAGGGTTAAGTCCTCCTCTATCAGACAGCCTCTAGAGGGACTTCTGTGTTCTTAGACCACGAAAAGTGTTTTAAGCGCCGCTGGACATCCTCACACTATGTGAGAACCTCCAGCGTCGCTGAAATCCCCATAGGAAAGCATTGAATAATGCTTTCCAATGAGGAGGTCTTATGTGTGTGCATGCGCATTAGGTCTCCCCAGTCGGCTGACGTCGGCGGTAGAGGAGAATAGGCGGAGACTGACCCATCGAGGGACATCGGCGCTGGACTCCGGTAAGTCACTGAACTTGGAATGGGGGGTGGAAGGAAGAGGGGCACTGCAGTAACTATGTTTTCCTGACACTGGAGAGTCCCTTTAAAGTGAACAAATGACAAGAGAACATCAAGTTTTAAGTAAATCGCAAAAACTCTCCAAATGTTTTTTTTTTGTCTAGCATAGTTATTTTGCCTTACATTGTCAATCTCTTTTTCAGTGGGCAGCAATTCCCAGTATTCCCAATTAATAAACCCTTAAATGTTTGTTTCTAATGTTTGTTTATGTGACAGGATCAAAAGTTAGAAAGACCCTCTAGTCTAGGCTGTGTTTGATCCATTTTATTTTAATGGATGGAGATTAATAGAAGAACATGTTATCATCTATTGTTCTTTGGATGTATTTTTAGTTTTTGTTTATCTTTGTTTTGCACATCTTCCATCATTTCATTATGAAATTTGTTTTTAAACTGAGTGTATACTGCATGGAAACAGGGGATTACAACATGATCCAGTTAGCTAGTATGGCCGTTCTGCTAACATCCGATAGTAAAGGCTCTCTACCATTTTTAATGTCTGACATGGATGGTTTTTATTAGCGTCCAATCTATGGTTAAGATAAAGTTGAGATCTAAAACTTGTACTGGTTCCCATAAGGTATATATTTCTGAACAATGCCAGAGGCAGGGAATTCAATCAATCTCATATTATCACCAGGGAAGGAAAATGCTAAAACTGTTCTAATTTGTGGAAATATTTGTATGGGTATGCCGTTTCTGGTAACTCACATTTGCTTAATGAGCTACTACTAGTGCCATGCTCAATAAAAGTAGTAATTATTTGTTAACATCTTATATTTTTATTGCCCTGTATTAGTACATTCACTTGCAAGTGTTAGGAGCAACATTTGGATTCTTCTAAATGTGTAGTTACAGTTATAAGAGTGTCTACCTGTAGAGCATGTCTCCTTTCTAACAAAAAGTCAAAACTGGTAGAGGAAGCTAGTGAATTATTGTATCACCAAAAAGTAAACTAAAAAAGACAACAGGGAAGGAAGCTGAAATAAATATGATAAAACCGTTTTGAACAAAGGACAAATCACATACAGACCATTATTTTATACGAGAATACTGAAAAAAAGGATGACTTAAGATTTGAAGACTTAATTGAATTAATTTTGCTATGATTCACCCCCAGCACATAAACATGGTATTAACTATAATTCAGGAGGGCCGTGACCATACACACCTGGCTTCTTTCAGTCTGATAATTAGAGTCAGATTCTCATTAGTCAGAAAGTCATGTTATCAGAGGTCATGTCAGCAGGGGGCTCCAGTGAGTCTAGGAAGGCTAATTAGATTGCAGTTCTTAATGGATTTATAGGATTCCAAGCCAACATGCTCGTAGCCTGATACACAGACACATGCCTTATGAGAACTAGCAAACTGGCTGTCGATTGGCACCTCCTCCAACATAAATAGCAGTTGGGAATGTACAGTCTGTTGTATAATAAAAAAAGATGTCCCCAACTAATACATAACCATAATAGCTAAAATACAGGTTACACTAGACCTAAATAGCCTGGGTGACAAATTATGGGGTTGTAGGAACACAGGGCATTGGGACCTCTAAAAGGCCAAAAGAGTAGTTTAATCAGGTTTTAATTGACATAGGAGGGCCACAAGGGCCTTAAATGACCCGTTAGGGCTGGCGTTTGTTTCTGCCACATAATGAATTAATTAGTTTGTAAAATAAAATAACCTTTGTACTTGTTCTCAGTGGATTACTCAGTTACATTTCAGTTGCAATATCGGGCAGCAGAGAGGATCACGGGGGGGGGGGAGGGAGGAGGGAGAGGGAGGGAAATAATTTTTTTATAGTTTCATTTTAATTTGTTAATATTTTTTTTTGCTTCTGAAATTTAAAAAATATTGATTCAGACAAACCAACATTTTTTTTGTTAATTTTCTAAATCCAAATGCCCAAAATTTCCTATTTCCCTACAGGGAATGAGTACCAAATTATATAGTTATCTGTTAAACTGCTGAAAATTCTAAATTAAGACAAAGACTTTTTAAAATTTCATTATTTCACTTGTTTAGTAGATGACTCCCTAATTTGCCATTCTTTTAAAACAAATAGATATGATAGTTTTCCATCGATTCGTAAATTCCAAATTGCACATGATGGTATATTGGCCAGCAACTTTGAATAAAATAGCTACAAATGTTAACTTAAAGTACACAATGTTTAATTATATATTCCTCAGCCCTGTCCTGTCCTGTCCTTACCCTAGGATTAATTGCAAAATGTCAGTTACTCTGGGTAAGAGTCTCCGTAAGAACTCGATGTCCCTTCTTGTCTTCCATGGGACCAAATAATTATGTTGGAGCAGAGCGTGTGTCGCACTTGGTCTCTGCACCATAGTGGTTAAATTAAGTCATGCTTCAGTTGGTATCTTGTGTTTGTCATTTTCTGCACCGAGGAATGTGTCAGTATTAACTTGCTTTTTCTGTGTTGAATTTGTGAGCCAATAATTGGTTTCTTAGGCTCTTCTCAAATTTAAGGTTGTTGCTTAAGAAAGCTGAGTTTTGATGAAAAGCAGAGTGAGCTTGTAAATGCTCCTCTGATGTAACAGAGTGCCAGTGTAAATCTATTTTAATAATTGATAACATTTAGTGAATGGGTGCATTGAGAGCAAGAGTCAGATTTTATCTCATCACTCAAAAGAATTGTGAGTGACAAGGCAATGCTCTGACCCATCACCTCCATTAAAATATTCATTGAATACATTATATTCTTAGGTTTTTGTATTATAAATAGGGTAACACACATTTCTAATGTGAAATCTTTTCTGAAATATCCATTATAATGTTTAAATGCTACTTCATAGGGACAATGCAGAGTTTACTGATGAACTCTATAATGTCATTCATGTGTAATCTCTTTATAAAGAAAGATAATATAGCATATTATACAATGTTTATTATTAATAAGTGTCTTAAATGGGAGTTTTATATTGGAATGGAATGTTTATAAAAATATGAATTACTGATTAAGGGACAGTACACACAAAAAATACAATTTAACATTTTACAAGGTACCCAAAAATCGGCGGAACCTACATAAAATGTAACATGCTAACTGCAATACTTACTACTTAAACTGCTTCCAGAGACTCTCCTCAAATCCATGCTTTCCTGTGGCCACCACCAAACAGGAACCTATAGTGGAGGGACACACTCGGAACATGCATTCTTCAGCAGTGATGTTGCCTTTAAGAAAAACATTTACCGTATATACTCGTGTATAAGTCGATCTCATGTATAAGTCGAGTGCAGTTTTGTGACCAACAATTGTGAAATATGCTATACCTTGTGGATAAGTCGAGGGTAAAACTTGGGGCTATGAAATTCTGTGATTTTTATAATTATATACACACACACACACTCATACAAACACACACTCTGCATTATATACACACACACACACTCTGCATTATATACACACACTCTGTGTATATAATGCAGAGTGTGTGTTTGTGTAGTGGGTGGGGGGCATTTTTATTATTTAATTTTTTTTTAGTTTTAATATTATTATTATTATTTTTTAATTATTTTAATTATTTTTCTCTCCCCCCTCCCTGCTTGTTAACTGTTCAGGGAGGGGGGCAATCTTAATCCCTGGTGGTCCAGTGGCATGGGCTGTGAAGTGGGGGGGCCGGCAGGAAGCATTTATGGCCGCGGCTCTCTTAGTTGCCATAATACAGACAGTGACTCGAGTATAAGTCGAGTGGGGGTTTTTAAGCACAAAAAATTTGCTGAAAAACTAGACTTATACTCGAGTATATACTGTATAATCAATATTGATTTAAAAAAAATAGAGAAAGCAAAAGAATTTGAAGAATATTGTTGTAATCAATTGTCTTACATGAATTAACGCGTATTATTATGTGAATAATATTGTTTTTAATAGTGTGTAATTATAGACTAAATTATGTACTGTTCCCTTTTTCCCACTTCTCTCTTTTGTATCCCAATATTATATATATATATATATATATATATATATATATATATGCATAAAACATTAACAATAAAAAATTATACATTAAAAAAAGAAAAGAAAAACATTTATACAAAATACAGATTTAGGGACACACACACACACTTTTAAATTTCATAAGGCTATATAAAATCACCTATCCTAGCAAACAAATATGAGGGTTCAGCTACACCATATGGCCATATCAGGTTAAGACCACCACCACAATATTCCAACATCAGTGGGTCCTACACTAATTTTAACATAGGTGATTAACATGCTAACTGCTTCCTCCTTTACTGTATTATTATTAGTAGTATTATTATATTTATATAGCGTCAACAAATTCCGTAGCACTTTACAATGGGTGGACTAACAAACATGTAATTGTAACCAGACAAGTTTGACACATAGAAACAGATGGGGTGAAGGCCCTGCTCAATGAGCTTACATGCTAGAGGGAGTGGGGTAAAGTGACACAAAAGGTAAGGGTATATCATATTATGGGTTTGGAGGATGCCTAGTGTTTGGAATGAGTAGTCTTGGGCGAAATATTTATTTTGGCTGGATCACTTCAGCTGAAAATAAAAAAAAAAAATTCAGGAAGGCCAAATTTCAGCAATATGGCAACTTGGCTCAGCTGAATTTTGTTAATGAGGAAATATTTGGGAAAATTAATCATACAAACCAAAAGGCACAAAAATGGGCCAATAAGTGTACTGCAAAATATATTCGTATATATTTATAATACACTGATAGGAGCATTTCTACCATTTGGTTCTCAGATTAATGATCACGAACACTGTAAATGTTTAAATTGTGAATTGTGGATTAACAAAAATGGATCAGAGCTGTTACATTGAAGACTAATTACAGCAATGAGATATGCAATTTTGTTCAGAACTCAGAAGAAAAAAAACATAATTTTATATAATAAAGTAGTGGGTGTGGAATGAATACTGCCTCTCTGAATGCTTTTTTTTTTTTTTTTTTTTACCAACTACCTGAAAAAAATCAATATATGAAGGTAAACAAACAAACACCCGTTCCATAGTAAGTTAAGTGAGTAAAAAAAAACACTTAAAGGGAACCTCCAGTGCCAGGAAAAAATCAGTTTTCCTGGCACTGCAGGTCCCCTCTCCCTCCCACCCCCCAATCCCCGGTTGCTGAAGGGGTGAAAACCCCTTCAGTAACTTACCTGCACTAAGGGCAAAGTATGTTTCCGGTAACAGATCATGCACCCTGTCAATCAATTTATCCCTCCAAGCGGTCAGGGAATTCATGTGGAGTGCCATCTTGCCCTTTATTCTTGGGTCACACATGCACGCAAGCATCAACTCTTGGCAAGACTCCATGCTCTTTGAGCCTCCTAATAAGTGCAGCATTATCACCAAGCAGTTGGCCATAAGGTACCACTTCCTGGTTAGAAATTAAGCCGCTCATTTTATTTGAGAGGTGGGTGAACAATGGGATTACTTGACCAAGGCTAGCATTTTGTTTGCTTAAATTCTCTGTAACATCCCTGAATAGCCTAAGTACTGCCACTAGTTCCCCAATCATTAACCAATCCTCCCTGACTAAGGGTCTATTGATCCCGGTGTAATGCTCATAGGACATGGCGTAGATTGCTTTCTGCTGCTCCAGGGTGGGCTCCAGCATCTCCAAAGTGGAGTTCCACCTAGTCCCTACATCTTGCTTGAGACGATGCTGGTCAATACCTGCCTTCCTTTGCTCATTTCTCAGGAGCTGGCTATCCTTCATGCTTCGGTGGAAGTGGCCAGCAATCTTTCTGCATTTCTCCAGCAGGGTTGCAAACCGTCCACTGCTTTCCTCTTCGATAGCAGCCTTCACTACTAAATAAAGGATATAAGCTGAGCAGCGCATGGCTACAAAGCTACCATCACGGAGAGACTTCACCCTGTCAGTCACCACAAAACCCATCTGTGAGTCTGCCTGCTGTCCTACCCACTGCGCCACCATCTTCTTTAGTGCCTGCAAAATATTTGCTGAAGTGTGTTGTTCGTCCATCATCTCAGCATGAAGGAAGAAGGAGCAGTGCTTGCTCCCTGTGCCTTACATGGTGACATCTCCTGACACCTTGGGCTGCCACCAATATCCTGTCAAAGATAGGAAGGCATGCTGGCCACTAGGATCACTCCACAAGTCAGTTGCAATGACTGGCCACCAGCCTTTTCCAGGTGCTACTTCAACACCGCAACACAGGAACGGTAGAGTGATGGCACTACGTTCCTGCTAAAAGTAGTGTGCGATGGAATGACATATTGCGGTGCAACAGCCTCCTTAAGATGCTGGAAGGGCTCCCCTTCTAACACGTTAAAAGGAGCACCTCCAATGGCTATCAGCTCACCGATGAGCCGAGTAATTTTCCTTTACTGCTGCCTGGACATCCCCCTAGAGTGAAACCCACCAAAACTTTCTAGGGTGGGCTGTGCAGCATGAATTAGATGATTGGTGGTACTATGCCCTGCAGCAGAAGTTAGATAATCCCCCTTCCCCTTGTCCTGCCTAGTGGTGGTGGCACTACTACTTCTCCTAGTACTACCTAGTACTACCTAGGAGGAGCCACACCACTTTCTTGCCTTAGCAAGTGTGTACGAAGATGTTGGTTCATCCCAGAGTTAGTAAGATGACCCAACACCTTCCCACGGCTGACTTCCCTGCCACATAGTTTACATTTTGCCAGACGGCCATCTCCAAAATGTTCCCACACTGTGGAACGACGGGTGCCACTACTAGTTATGGGTGGGGAAGACTGTGCAATTTCACAGTTCCCACTCTGACTCCCTGGTCTTCCTCCCGGGCGGCTCTCAGTTTTAGCTGGAAGGAGTGACGTGCAGTCACTTCCTCCCAGCGTGTGATGTAATAATAGGGGGCCCGGTCGCGCTGTTAAAGCGCCCAGCGCTGACGGGCCCCCTCTCAATGCACATCCATCGGGTGGCCCTGACAGCATGGGACACCCGATGGACCCCTTGGGTGGCGGCCCCGGCCCGCGTGGCAAAATGGTGACGGCGGTACCCGGTCGCACGGGTACCGCCAGCTCGCACCCGCCCTCCCTTCCGCCTACCCAATCTCTGAAATCCCTACCGCCCACCTGGAATCCTGAAACGCCCACTAGTGGGCGGTAGAGACTAGGTTGACGACCCATGCTCTATACGGTTTTTCTGTATATTGATTTGGCAGACACTGTTGGTATATTTACTGCTTATTATCATATATATTCTTTCTGTTACTTTTGAAAGATACAGGAACAAGGCAGACATTCTCACACACCTCTTTTCTGAATAACTTTGTTAATACCTTCTTAATTGTTCACTGTAGTAATTATGTTGCCAGGAGTGTAGAGGCACAGTAAGATGTCAAACAATTTTAGCATGGTTTGACAATGCACTTGGGTCTTCGCTTGGTATCTGCACTGCATCCATTCTTTTCCATCTGGAGGAGCAAGATGTCACTTTGGAGCAAAGCAGGACTGATGCAAGCCTTTTTGGAGTTTTCGTTTAGTTTCTCAAGATCCTGTACATCATGAAATACATAGTTTTTTGCAGTATCATGCCTAGTAATTCACATTTTAAAATATCTGAGAAATTTTTGATGAATCTGATAAAAAGAACCTTTGCTACTACAATCTTCCTCTACAAGTAATATGCCCCTCTATTTGATTTCCTCCTGTATGCCCTCAAGGGAAGAATATAAAGTTTGCGCTTGTAATATATAGAGTTCAATGATCAGGATATAAAAAATGCACTATATTATGACCACAAATTAGCCGTCCTGATGTTTTATATCTGTGCCTTTTAACTGCTTTGCTCCTTTGGTACCTCCAGTTGGCTATTTATTCTTGACAATAGGTTTGTAAACCTTAAATTCTATATTGATGGATTCCCACATAAAATAAAGGTTTAATAATTTACCACCCGATTCTTCTGTGTGTGCTGTTCAATCAACTCTGTTGACATTTAAACATATGTCCCTTGCCTCTGTAAACCTCAGAGTACCTTTATAGCTTTCAAATGCTATCAACAAATCATTACATGGTTATCATTGTCCTTTTTAGCCCACTCTGCAGTGAAGTGAATTTACCACCCTTTACAGTTGTTACTTATAGTTATACTTGTAATTAGCTGGATATCTGAACACAATTTTAATAAGGGGATAACTATGCTGATTTGTATTAAGGGAACACTATAGTCACTCAGACCACTCTCAGTGAAGTGGTATGGATTGCAGCGGCCCTTTAGTTTTAAGCCAGCAATATAAAACATTGCAGTTTTTGTAAGGTTAAATACACACTTAGTGGCTGTGTTCCTGATGGATGCTAGAGGTGCTTCCTCGGTTTGGGAATCAAATGCTACTAATAGCAGCATTTGAATGGAGTTTTTCCACACAGGCGCTCTCCAATACAATGCTTCTCTATTAAAAGCATTGGATTGGACGAGGTCACAGGTAACATCAGCATGATTGCTGACATCACCAGAGGAGGAGCTGAAGGCTGCAGTGGAGGAGTCCCGGCACTGGAAACAATTTGAGTTATATTTATCTTAAGTCATTTGTATACCACAAGCGAAGGTTAGACAGAAGAGGGCTGGACAGAAAGGAACCTATAGTCCCAAAATTTTATTTTTTGGGACTATAGGTTCCCGTTAAGAATTATTACCTATGTATAATATATTCCTACTATCATAATTACATAACATTAACAAACTGGGGGCAGGCCTGACTGCAGAGTGGAGTAGTCGCATGTCGCCGCTGCTCACGTGTTTATCCTCACACAGTGCTGATCTCGATACATAACGAAGCCTGATCCCACGCGACCCCAACCCACAAACTTGGACCTAATATTCCAGCATTTCTGGGACAAACTGGAAAGGCTCCTCGCAAGGCCTTCCTTAGCACATGGAGGAACAACACGGAGGATAAGGAGGCAGAGACAGAGTAGGCCGAGGGCCATGAGGAGATTACTCCGCAGCATCGACCACACCGCTGGAAAAACCCGACTGCCACTTGCGGCGGCAGAAACCGGGGCTTTCTGTGACGCCCACACAGGGAAAATCTCGGCCTCCATGAGCACCCAAGTTTGTGGCACACAGCTGCAGACCCCATATAAGGCCTGGGGCCGGGAGGAGGCCTCACCATTTTCATTACCCACCTGCTACCTTCAGGCCCCCCAAGCACCAGCCTCTACAATGCCACGCGAGGGAATCGGCTGACGAAGAGGTCCATGTATTGCGCCTATGCAAGTGGGCGACCACTACACCCGAACTGACACTCAGGGAGACTCTCACCACTCCTGCTGAGCATCATCTAACCCACACAAGTGGATACTTTCAGTGATCTCTAGATGCTTGATAGGAGTAAATATGTTGATTTAGCTCTTCTTGGGGTCCCTATACCTGCAGATACCCCAAACAATGCGCAGTTTGTGTGTCCTAAGGTGGTAATAAGCCTGTTCACTTAAGCTAACACAGTAGAATTATGATTGTTCATTCCTGTTTTTACTATGTGTACATTTACCATACTAATTTTTAGCATGCCTTAAACTGTAGTGTCACTCCAGGCTCAACCGTATTGGCTACACAACTCGATTTAGATTTAACCTATGCCTCAACATCTGTTTAAAGTCCTGAAACTACAGTTTAGCGAGTAAACCTTAACGTACGTTAATCGACCATTGATCACATATTTACACAGGAATACTTATATCGTTTTATTTAATACTACTGTCAGTTTGCAAGACAATTTTTACCCAGACTATCATATATGTCAGAGAGGAAACAGTTATTTCGACTAAGCGTGCCACTCAACTGTTTTAAAGTGTTTGTTTTGCTTTTGGTAACAAGTCTAGACCTTCTCGCAAGATAGTTAACTGTTTTATGCTTATTTACCATCGACATACCTGACAAGCATGTATTTATCTACATTCACTAAAAATGTGCAAGAAAACTGTATGCCATGACACTGTTATAAGATGTATATTATAATTTGCATTTGTGCCGCTTTCGTGGCGCAACAAACCTGCTTTGTTCATGATTTGCACAATAAAATAAAGATTGACAAAAAAAATTAACAAACTATGTAGCGCTTTTTATGCTGATTAAAACCAAAGACACAATTAAACTAATTCAGCTTCCTACTCTAAAAGTCTGATGTCCCATATCATGCTTAGCAAAATTCGTTACATAGGTTAAAAATAGTTGATTTAGAAAATTTCTCCACCCGAGGCATTGTCAGGGATTTATGATTGAATTTTTACAATTCAGTTTTACATTTTCCAGAATTGGTTGTTTAATGAATAAACCCCAAAGAGTTTGTGCAATTGTCCCATAGTTTACTTGTTTGTTTCGTTACCTATCAGTGCATTGTCTGTGAAAATTCTCTCTTTACTATCCTTTAATGTAAGTGTTCTGTTCCACGTAAAAAAACAAAAAAAAACTTTTATACTAATGTTATATGTATTAATTTGAGGTTGCCACTGGGCTAGAGGTTTCTACCTTAATTTGCATTACATAGGTGATTTCACTGATTTTAAAGAAATAATCCAACCATAACCAATGAGTAAGGAAGGAGTCAAACCATTTTTGAACAGTTTGAATTCTTGACTGGGGTCCACCAGATACCGCTGCTCATCTCCACAACCAAAGCTTGAACTTTCATTAGCTCTCCTGAGATAACAACCTGATGGGTGTTGCAGAGATCTATGATAGTACACCTTGCAACTCCAGAAGCCTCCACCTGTCTTATCTATGTATATTGCATGCTCCATGTGAGTAGGACTAGCTGCACTGAGATCTATGAGTTATGTCACCAGAATAGGCCATTCATTTGCAATCCCTCCTCTGCACTGGATATTATGTATTCAACTGTGTTAGTGAACACATATGTATTTAATGTTGCAGTTTATCAGCGGTACATATTCTGTTATATAATGCTAAACAATCTTTATGTATGGGTCTGTTAAAAATGCCTTAGGGATTTATTCACTAAATGCCAAATTGAAGTGAATTGTAAACCAAACTGTAAATTACAGGTTATCATAGACATGCCCTTTCTATAACTTCATTGCAGAATATTATTATTTTTTTTACCAAATGCATGCATTTTTGCCTGCATTTCAGTTTTCAATTAATTCAAATGTGTTGTTTAACAAATAACCCCCAAAGTCTTTATTTAATCTACTTAGGTTGAAGTTAAGATAAGCAGAATACCTTGAAGGGCCCCTTGGGGTGAGGGTCGGGGGAATTGCTCAAAATTCTCCTTTAAAAAAATGGTTTATTTACTCATCATTCAACAATCATTCTAATTTTCATAAACATCCAACATACAAAGATATCTTCATTTCCTGTGATTCAAAGTCCTCTAGTTGGACTGACATATTGGATGATAACACTATATTGATTCGCAAGTAACAGTACGAGGGACTTTTTCTGTGCTCAATATACGTCAGCTTCTGCAATTTACCCCATCACAATTCCGAACTGACAATAATTGCTAGCCAGTATGTCTTGATCAATAGTTGTTTATTGATTTGTCTTAAACTATGCAACAAAATTCCTTAGAAATGTTGCAAAAAGAAAATGTTCAACTTCTGGAGACAACTTTATTAAACTAATTAGCAAAAGAGTTAATAACTATTTTATGTAGTGCATAAATAACACTATATCATTGGGCAAAAAGTGAGTACAAAACAATCCAGAATATATATTGTGGTGGTTTTATGTGGTGCAATAACACTGAATCATTGGACAATAAGTGAATACAACAATGATTCAAAGTATATATATTGTGGTGGGACTATGTACACAAGTACACAGAGAGAGAGATAGTGTGTGTGTGAACTCATAATAAATAGTAGACCTGTGCACAATGTAAAAATTTGGTTTGGCTTAGTCACTTCGTCTGAAAATGAAATGTATTTCAGGCAGTCCAATTGTCGTCCATGTGGCTGTTCAGCTTATTCAGATAACAAAAATGTTTTCCCTCTATAGGACATTTCTCACTTGATCTGTGAACATAACCAACATTTAGTGGCTGTCCCCTAACCATTATTCATCTTAGTTCCCATCTCTTTTTTAGGCACCACAGACAAAACTCCAAATTGCAAATCAAACATGCTCAGCCGCTGCACGTGTTTGGTTATATGTCTGTATTCCACTACAGACTTACGGAACTTGGACAACACACCAATTGACCTAAATGTTAACAAATTGAATTCGGGCAAAAACGTATGAACAAGTCTAATAAATAGGTATTCCGCCTTTAATGGAATACTATAAGCATTAAACAGCTATTAAGCTGTTTTGGTGTATAGAACATGAAACTGCCATCTCATTGCTAATTTTTCTGCCATTTAAGAGTTAAATCATTAACTTTCTGTTTATGCAACTTTAACCACACCTCCCTGCATGTGATCCATCTAATGTTTACACTTCCTTTATTGCAAATTCTGTTTAATTTAGAATTTCTTATCTCCTGCTCTGTTAATAGCTTGCTAGACCCTGGATTTCAGCTTAGCAGGTAGTTATTATAGCTGCTGGAATAGTGATTATAGCCTTCTAGAATTCCCCAATGTAGTGGATGAGACCAGTTGTATTTGGTAAAACAAGTGAACTGTTTATCTTAGGGAAAACACATATATTTATACCCCTACACACATCAGGGGATATTTAGCCAGAACAATGCAATAACCACTCCTGTCTTGGACATAATTAGGTTAAGATGAGTGTAACGGCTACCCGGGTAGAGTGAGGGTATCTGCCGTTGGAGACGTCCTTTTTCCCTGTAAGCTGCTGTGGAGAAGTAAGCTGGTATAATCCCATCCACGATATCCAGAGTAAGAGTCAGGTTCAGCTGTAACAGGAGCAGAATAACATTCCCAAATAATCCCCTTCCAAGAACGAGACAAGGCTACGTTTTGAAGGGTCAAGAAGATCTCAGGACTGGAACACCCAGCCTGCTTTTTATTGGGATCAGGTACACACAGGATACTCCCAGGGGGAGGATAAAAACACCCAATCATATACCTGGTAACACCCCCACGTCTCCTCCCCTCAGATAACATATAACATAATTAAAACGTACAACATTTTACCCCAGTTCTGGATGTTCCCCAAAAACAGGGGGTACAGCTTTAAATCCTGGGTCGCTTGATAGCTCTCATTCAGGGGACCAACATGTCCAAAAATCAGCCCATTCGGATGAATAGTTCGGGAGATACAGAGTTCCAAAGTTTTGACCGACCGCACAGACCAACTAGCCGAAAATAGTTCCATGAGTTTTGGCCTTGCGGTCGGTCTCCGTTCGCCTGGTAAAAAGGTATGAAATTCTTGCCATCCATTCGAATCTCGGGGTTCGCCGCAATCCCCATAGATGATTGAACATAACTACCGAACGTCCGGTGATTCGGTAGTTTCCGTGCGAACTTCTGGAAGTATGGAGGACTCAGCGGTGTTCGCCTGTTTGCGTATCCGATTTTAGTTCCACGCGTCGACAGGCAAACACCGCTGTTCGCACGTAAGATGGCTGCGGCCACGTGTAAAGTCCCGAAATGGCGGCCACCTATACTTTACACAGGGAATTCATGCGAATCCATTCGAATGGTTGAAATGCACTAAATGTGACGAATTCCTGCTGATTTTGGTTAGTTCACTGGCCCAGGCATACAGCATAGTTCTGTTACAATGAGATAATTTAATTAACTGCCAGACACGAAGATGCATTGCACAATAGAGATTTACAACATACACATATTTTACATAATAACTTATTTTACAATGTGTAAACTCAACATATCCCTACATTTTAAGTCTGTTGAGCGGGATGAGAGAATATCTGCAACCCAATAAAATTTTACCAGCTCATAACTCAGATTCTCCATTCATGGTGCTTTTTGGACAGTAAGCACCATGAATCGAGAATCCGAGTTATGAGCTGGTAAAATTTTACTGGGTTGCAGATATTCTCTTATCCTGCTCAGAGTTTCAAGCTGTTTGTTCATAAATTCTTCTAGCAGGCCAAGTACAAGGTGTCGTTTGATGACTCCGGTCTTCCTCTGTATTAGAAGCAGACCGGGAGCACCCGATCAGGCTGCCCCAACACATGTGCTGTCATGCTGTCAGAGCGAGCACATGTGCTTAGTATACTTACCTTCCGCCTCCCTGCACTTCCTGGTTCTCTGTGAAGTGCAAGGAGCCGGAACAATGCTGATCCTGCCCTCTGTTAAAAAAATAAAATAAAGTTTATTTAAAATCCCACCCCCTTTACTTGTTTTAATTAAAAATTAACCCCTTCCCTGCCAATTGATCATTGACTACAGTGATCAATTGGCAGGGATTACATTTTACTGTCATCTGAGGGTTAATTTTTTTTAACCCTCAGGGATTTAAATTAAATTAATTAGTTAATTAGTTAATTAATTAATTAATTAATTAACATATTTTAAAATTATATATTTAGCTAGCTGGGGTGGGTGGAAGTTAGTGGGGAATTGGTGGATTTGGTGTTAGGCTAACTAGGGGTTAACGTTAAAAAAAGTTTTAAAATAAACTTTAAAAAGTAAAAAAGTAAGCTAAAAAACATTTTAATAACGTTTAAGTAAAAAATAAAAAAAAAAACCCTTTACCCAGTCCAAATAAAAATTAACCCCTTCCCTGCCAGTCGATCACTGCCTACAGTATTACACTGTGATCTAATTTTTTTTTAACCCCAAAGGATTAACTTTTATTTATTTTTTTGACCCTCAGTGGTTCAATTTATTTATTTAATTAATTAAATATTTCGTAATTATATATTTTGCTATCTGGGGTGGGTGGGAGTTATGGGAAAGTGGGGAATTTACTGTTAGTGCTGCTTACTGCTAGTTAGGGGTTGACGGTAAAAAAAAAGCTTAGAAAAATCTGTAAAAAAGTTTTAAGAAAGTTTAGGAAAGTTTAAAAAAATTAATAAGCAAAACAAAAGTTTAAAAACTACTTTTTAAAAGTAAAAAAAGTTTCAAAATGTAAAAAAATACATTTAAAAACGCTCATTACCACTACACCTGGAACAAACTAGAGAAAAAATGATCCCACGCTAAGGTTCAAAATATGCCTTTTAAATTACCCCAGGGTGTATTCTTTAATAAATAGTATGTGTTTGTGGGGAAGTTTCAATAACCAACCGTCTAACCTACTCCAAATTGGAACATGGACACAGCGTAAAACTTCAAAGTTAGAAAAAAACTGAATGGCTGCGTCTCAAATGCGCCCCTTCAACATCCACATATACCTGGCAAAGGTACATACGGTGGTATTGCTGTACTCAGGCGACATAGCTGAGCAACATATGAAGTATTATACAGTGGTAGCACACATAAGGTTTGCTAAATATACTGTGCAAACTCACTTTGTGTGTCAAAAAGGCAGAAAAAAACACTTATTACCACTACACTTGGTACAAGCTAGCGGAAAAATGATCCCACGCTAAGGTTCAAAATATATCTTTTGAAATACCCTGGGGTGTCTACTTTAAGAAATGGTAGGCCTTTGTGCAGTAGTTTGAATTTAAACCCTGATAAGATGCTTGGAAATTGCACATAGGCCCAGCGTCAAAATTCAAAGTTCTGTAAAAACTGATATGGCTTGGTCTCCTATATGGCACTGTAGATTCACGAAATACTGCCAAAGACATTCATCGGGGTGTCTTTTTACTCAGAAGACTTAGCCGAGCATAATTTGGGGGGTTTGAACTTAGTGGCACATGTGAAATATACAAAATGCCCAGCAAAAATGCAATCCATGTGTAAAAAACGCACAAAATTATTTTATACCACATACTTTGGCATATATTGGTGAACAATTGGGGGCATGTTAAGGCACAATATGCACCTTATGAGATACCCGGGAGTGTCTACTTTTACAAATGGTAGGCCTTTGTGGATTTTTTTTGAACAGTTAAACTGGTATAATCAGGGCCGGCCTTAGGTAATCAGGCGCCCTGTGCGAACCCAACACGTGGTGCCCCCCCTGCAGCAAAACCCTTGCCCCTTCAACAATAGCCCTGTTCCGCCTACTACAAAACCCTTCCACAAAACCCCTGCCCCCCTTTCTACAAAAACTCTGCCACCCTTTAATAAAACCCCTGCCCCTTCTACAAAACCCCTGCTCCCCCTTTAATAAAAGCCCTGCCCACCGTTCTACAAAATTCCTTCTCCTCCTTTAACAAAACACATGCTGTCATTATATATATCTACTATACAGTAATGTACACATATCACTAAAAACCTTCCCCTCCACCAAAACCACTGCCACCCTCTACAAAAGCCCTGCACTCATTCTACATAAACCTCTGCTCTCCTTCTACATAAACCTCTGCTCCCCTTATACTAAACCCCTGCTCCTTTATACTAAACCCCTGCTCCCCTTCTACATAAGCCTCTGCTCCCTTATACTAAACCTCTGCTCCCCTTCTATTTAAACCTCTGCTCCCCTTATACTAAACCCCTGCTCCCCTTCTATATAAACCTCTGCTCCCCTTATACTAAACCCCTGCTCCTTTATACTAAACCCCTGCTCCCCTTCTACATAAACCTCTGCTCCCTGATACTAACCTCTGCTCCCCTTCTATATAAACCTCTGCTCCCCTTATACTAAACCCCTGCTCCCCTTCTATATAAACCTCTGCTCCCCTTATACTAAACCCCTGCTCCCTTATACTAAACCTCTGCCCCCTTATACTAAGCCCCTGCTCCCCTTATACTAAACCCCTGCTCCCCTTCTACATAAACCTCTGCTCTCCTTATACTAAACTCCTGCCCCCTTATACTAAACCACTGCCCCTTATACTAAACCCCGGCTCCCTTATACTAAACCCCTGCTCCCCTTATACTAAACCCCTGCGCCCTTCTACAAAACCTCTGCTCCCCTTATACTAAACCCCTGCCCCCCTTATACTAAACTCCTGCCCCCTTATACTAAACTCCTGCCTCCCTTATACTAAACTCCTGCCCCCTCTACAAACCCCCTGCCCCCTCTTGAACAAAACCCATGCCCCCTCCAAAAAATCCTTTCCTCTGCCACTTCACCAGAAATGCTTGCCCCCTCTTCTACAAAACCTCTCCCCTACACCAAAACCTCTACCCCCTATTTTACAAAACCCCTAACCCCTTCTATAAAACCTCTGCTCCTCCCTAAACCAAAACCCCTGTCCCAAAATCCCAGCTAGAAAACCTCTGCTCCCCCTTCTACAAACCCCCCCCACACACAAAAACACCTGCCACCCTTAAAAAAACAAAAAAAAATCTATTTAATAAAAAAATGCAATAGTTATAACAAGAATGAGCAGACTCACATTGAAGCTTGCTGCTCCCTGGACCCTCCTGACAGTGTCCCAGTTTGCCGACCTTGATACCAAAGCACTGACCACCTCCCTCAAACTGACTGTGCGGATCCTTCCGCGAATGACTGTGGAGGCGGAGCAAGCTCTTCCTCCGTGCTCCTGACCTACTTTCTCTCCCGGCCGCTCATAATTTGCAAGTCAAGTGCACAGCATTATGCACTTGACTTGCTCTGTACATGACTCAGGCCGAACTGTGAGTGACTGAGTGCGAGCTGTGTCAGCCGCCCGGCGCCCCTGTTGCCATGGCGCCCTGTGCGGCCGCACAGCTCGCACACCCCTAAGGCCGGCCCTGGGTATAATACCCCAAATGGAAGCATAGGCTCATTAAATCCGTCTTTCAAAATTCTACTGTGAATTCTGAAAAGGACAGGTCTCCTATATGGCACTGTAGCTTCACGAAATAGTGCCAAAAACATACAATGGGGGTGTCATTTTACTCAGAAGACTTAGCTGAGCATAATTTGGGGGGTTTGAACTTAGTGGCACATGTGAAATATACGAAATGCCCAGCAAAAATGCAATCCATGTGTAAAAAACGCACAAAATTATTTTATACCACATACTTTGGCATATATTGGTGAACAATTGGGGGCATGTTAAGACACAATATGCACCTTATGAGATACCCGGGAGTGTCTACTTTTACAAATGGTAGGCCTTTGTGGGCTTTTTTGAACAGTCAAACTGTTATAATACCCCAAATGGAAGCATAGGCTCATTAAATCCGTCTCTCAAAATTCTACTGTGAATACTGAAAAGAACAGGCCTCCTATATGGCACTGTAACTTCACGAAATAGTGCCAAAGACATACAATGGGGGTGTCATTTTACTCAGCAGATGTAACTGAACAAAAAAAAAACTTTGTACAGGAATAGCACACACAAACTTTACAAAATACACATAAAAATTTCTTTGTTATAAGTTTGTGTGCCAAAAACCAAAAAAACCCCACAATTTTACTCCAATATTTAGCAGAGGTTGGCGGTGAAATGGCTACGTAGAAAGTTTCAAAACAACCCTAGGTAAATAGCCGGTGATATCTACTTTATATAAATATATACTTTTGTGTGGCAATTTTGTTTTCTTTTATGGCTATTAAGCTTACAAGACAAACATACGAAATTCTAAAATCGCTCCACATTAATAGTTTATTTTACTCCTTGTGCTTTGTGACCTGTAACTACCAAAAAAAACTTAAAATCCCAGACACATTATATATTCTGTAAATCAGAACAACTAAATGAATTTATTTTTAATTACTTTCGTTAACCTGCACTAATTATGCACACATTATTATTGTAAAAACTGTAAAAAAAAATAATTTCATTTTTGTTTTGCATTTTTCTGTATTTTTTATAATAAATAAGCATTTATATATATATATATATATATGTCTTACACCAAATTAAATCCCTTTCTGTCTTTTAAAAAACAATATATAATATGTGTTGGTGCAATAAATTAGTAAAATGCAAATTGCAGTTAAACGCAAACAGCAAAAAATGAAAAAATATGATGTCATTAAGTGAAAGACAAGCTTCTGAAGCTCTGTCCTTAAGGGGTTAAGAGATTAACTTGTCAGTAAAAACAAAAAAACAAAAGGTTACTTGGGCACTATCCCAAATCCCTATGCACATTTAAATAACTGGAGGTTTTTAGTCATTAGGTTATTAAAGTGTAAGCTCACCTGCCACATCAAGGCAAAACACAAACAATTCACCATGAATCCTACTAATCAGAGAGAGGACTAACCCTGGCTAATGTTTATTTGCCCCTCTTATTATTCCTCAGGAAAGTATTAGTTAAACCTTTGGCTATGGGTCACAAAATTCTTAGTACCATATTAGCAGCTAATGGAAGATTGAACTCTATTAACTGATCTGAATTGTACAGCTATAAGCTCAATTCATCTGTAACAACCAATTTATGCACTTTGTGTATCTATCTCTATGTACCACAGGAGGTCTTGTATTCATTAAAACACACACTGCACTTTAATTTAGACGGGTCTAATTCCACACATACGATATTCCATATTTATGAGCATATGAAACATGTTGAGCAATTTCTTCCACAAGCCGGCTTTGTAAAGCTGGTGACTTATCTAAATGTAGCACAGTGTGAGGACATTTTAATGAATCCCTGGGACTGTGGAACGCTGCAGTATTTTCTTTGAAGAAACATCATTTTCAATTGCTGTAGAAAAAAGCCCGAATCATGTATATAGTCCAGTTTCACAAACTGACATTATCATGAAGGTGAAAATCTCCACGGGGAAAATGTGCTTGTGTTAAAACATCAAACACTGGCAGCTGAAAGCAGTTGCCACGGAAACCACACTGCTTGCCATTTTGGCTATTATAAAAAGGGAATAGGCCCAGCTAATAAATTTAATCTGGGGTGATTACCATACAGAGATGATAGATCCTGTGTTTTGAAGATGTATCATTTGAAATGGACATCAGTGATTATTCAATATATGTTAATACAATAAAATACAAAATCAATAATTCTAATCCAGTCAATAATTCTAATATCCAAATAATTCTAGAAATGAGTAGCTAAATTTTATAACATGACAGGAGGCTTCATATTTGCTTAAGTCTCTCTTTATTAGAATTCCACAGCAGAACATTAGCACAGAGAAAATCAACCAATCAGAAAAAAGGTAGATACAATAAAACTCCCCTCCTCACACATAACTTCCTCTTTCTTTGCTGCTCCACTCCAGCACAGGTCAGAGTACCACTGCCCTCTGGTTTTCTGTGGGTTGCTGTAAGTTTGTGATTTACTGTGGGTTTGCGGGTTTTATGCTGTATTATTCGCCTGTCATTGTGTGTCCCTTGTATTTTTCCTTAGCCTATATATTTATCTGTTCCTTTCTTATTGCCTTATTGTATTTATTACCATGTGTGTGTTTGGGTCTGATTCTTGTAAGTTTTTCCTTTCCTGGCCTTTATATACATCTGTCCCTTTCTCCGCTCTTAGTGGGTTGCTCTTAAATTTCAGTTTATTACTTTCTTGTACCTTTATTGATTTATACTTATTGGAATAGTTTGCCTATAGTTGCATATAATTCTAGTGCACTTTCTGGTCACTGTTTCTATCCTTTCTCACCTCCTTATCATTCCATTTACCATTGTGCTATTCTTGGGGTGGATTCCCCCTGGGTCTCACTTTTCTGGCTGTCCCCTTGTGTTTTTAGGGCTTAGGGACCTCGGGAGGTTTCTTCCTGCCTCCCCCAGCTTCCCTGAGCACGAAGAATCATCTCCGGCGGTCCCTCGAGTATTTGCGGCGGCGATCTTTGATTTCGCGCACTTGCTCGAGATCCTGGCGGCCATCTTTACTTTCCCCATCTCCGCAATAGCCTCTTTTTTCCGTGGCTCGTGGGCTTCCCGGCCGGAGTGGGAAGTGTTTCTCGCTGCAGCTGATCCCATCCGGATCTCGGCCCCCTCTGCAGGGCGGACCTTAGGAGATCCGGACGGGTGGGGGTGGGGGGTGTTGTTTTCTTCCCTCATACCCCTAGTGCTGCAGGGGACTCACTGTAGAGCAGTGCTGTGCTGTGCTGTTCATTAGGCAGCTGTAGTTGGGCTCGCTGCCTCAATTATTCTTTGGGTTATTCCTCTTCCACAGGGGTACACTGTTATAACTTAGATTTTACACTATATACATGGTAACTTTTTTACTCCTGTCATTTCTATGCATTTTCTATTTGTTTTTGTTTTAATTCATATTAATGAATATTTATGTATATTTAGTTGTCATTTTCTGTCTGCCTTAAATTGTTGTTTATTTATTTATTTCCTGTAATTTTTATTTTCCTCTTATATCTACATACCCCATACGTCCCGGCAGCCATTGTTTTTCTGCTTCTTAGACTATGGATTGCTTTGAATTGTAATACTCCTTCCTTATTAGAGGGTGAGCCCCCCTCAATACACAGCACGATGCTGATAGTTAGACTGCTACATATCAGTTTCTCTGTTTACCCTATGGTTTATGTCAATACATGATTCTTATTTTCATTAGTAGGGGGTGAGCCCCTCTAATTCTCTCAGCCCTACTCTGATATGGATACTAATGGCATCATTAGAGAGGGCACAGTTTTAATATTTTTTTCTACCTCCTGTCAGTTCTCTGTTTTCAACTAATACCTTTTGCATTATATGTTTCCGATTTCTTTATTGGAGGGTGAGCCCCCCTCCCATTCATGAACCAAGATGGATGTTTTTTTCTGCTTCCTGACAGGTTATTTATTTTGTTACGGTTATCAGGGTACATATTACTGTATTTTCCCTTTTGGAGGGTGAGCCCCTCTCATTAACACCACCTCATATCGACTGGGAAGTTGGGGGCAAGCCCCTATGCTACATATTACAGCTCATCTGATTATATTTGATCATTTTTTATTGGTATATATGGCCTTTCTGGGGAGACCCCCCTGATTTCTAGAAGTGCCCCAGCTTACACTATCTACTACTACTGGAATGTATTCTGGACCAAGCTTACTGGGTGAACCCTAGTTATTACAGATATATAATTTACCCTACTGGCCTATATTCTATACTATTTTGCTGGGCGTGAACCCCTTCCCCATCATATTATTTCATATTCGGGTACCTTGCCTTGCCTGGTATTGGCAGTTCGATCTGGTTGTTACTGTTGCAGCTCCTATGATTGGCCTGCTTTGTCTGTGCCACTGTACCTCCCTAATGGATATTTTCCTAGAGGTTTTATTATTACGGGGTGAGCCCCAGTTACTACAGATACATGTATTATTTACCCTAGTAGATGCTGTCTGCTACTATTACTGGCCTATTTTATCTACTATATTACTGGGGGTTAGCACCCCATCATATTATTACAGATCCTGGTACCTTACCTTGCCTGATATTGGCTATTTGATCTGGCTGTCACTGTTACAGCTCTATGAGTGGCCTGCTGTGTCTGTACCATTGTACCTCCCTGCTGAATATACTCCTGGAGGTTCTATTATTACAGGGTGAGCCCCAGTTATTAAGTATATGTATATATTATTTTATAGTCTGCATGGCATTGAGCAGACTATCATGCAAGGCTTTTTATTTACGCCAATATGGACAACCCCTCAGGCATTTCCTCCTGTCGGAGGATTCAGAAGATTCCGATGCCTCCAACTACAGATAGACACAATCTCACAAGCCCTACTGGACAGGGGAAAACCCACTACTCCATATCTAAAAGTGCAGGGCACACACCAAGCACGTGAGGAGACCAGAGCCTCCGGTCAGCCCTACGATTCCTATCCAGTATCTCTTTGGGATAAATGGCAGAAGGAAAGTTCAACCTCTGAGGATGGGGATAGCTGACAAGGTTCGGAGGTGGAGGACTCTCCCCTTTTAGACGCATTCCATTCATCATCCGATAGCTGGCTCCTGATCATTTGGCCCAGTATGTGCATTGTGGGACTCGTAGATCCCTAGGCCGAGTAGTGCATACAAGATTCTGGCAGAATGCCCAGACCATCTCTTCCTGATAAGGTATCAATGACCCCAGAGTGCGACATCAAGTCCTACACATACTTCGAGATCAGGACCTGACCCTCGCAAGGGTATTGATTGCAGCCTGAGACTGGCTCACATCAAGTTATTCAACGTTCTCAAAAACCCTGGTGAAGTTTCCGCTTTTAGCGGATGAAACCCATACACAAAGCTGCCCTCTGGAACCATCTTCGTTAGGACTGAGTTTTTCCTTCTATAGGCCTACTTGCCAACGGGTGACTACATGTCTACATGGCTAGGTATTAATATGCACTGAACGAAGATAGGTGATGTTCCTTCATATAGATGCCAAAATTTCACATCCTGAATTAAGAACTGGGTCCCTTGGCCTAGCACCTAGGCTTTGGAGAAACATTATTAAAGAATTTACGAACACATGGATGTGCACATCACACTCAATAGAGCCCACTCTTCAGTGTGATGAACGTTTCATCAGATCTCCTCTCAGTCTCTCCGGTAGGGCTGAACAACAGCGGGGTCATTACTACAGCCATTTTGACCTATTCCATTCTATCAATATACAGACACCATTCCCACCGAACCAGTTCTGGTCGGCGGATCGCCAGGTGCTTGTAGACGTCAAACTCCAGACCTTGGTCAACAAAAGAGCGTGTCAACTTCCCATCTGACACCAGGGGTTTCTATGGATCCAGCCTTCTTATTCGTAAGAAGTAGGGCGAGTTTTCACACTGTCTTTAACCTCCAGAATCGTTACTTTTTCTGTTTCGTATACCAATGTTTTGCAGTGTTTCCTGGGGAACGGCAGGCCCGGCCAGGTCAACCTATCTACTCTCCAATCTAATTTCGGGCTCTTGGTGTGTCACCAACTGCTAGGGCTAGTAACAGCTCTTCCTCGTTTATAAAGGTTTCCAGGACCTCCTATAGCCGGACTCCTTATTACCCTCCCACGAGGATACCCTGGACTGATCTCAACCTCACTTTACAATTCCCTTGTTCATATACCTGGGATTCGCAGTCTTCCATGGAAGGTTGAACCGCACCCCGTCCCAGGTGTTGAAGTTCCGGGTTTAGGATAGACGCGGCTTTAGGAGTGCTTCATCTGCCACAGTCATAAATATTCCACAATTCGCATGGTGAGCCGGAGGATTCTAGGGCCCGAACAGATTCCCCGGTGCACGCTAGCCAGTGGAGTAGTCCTATTTTCAGTTGATACCACTCAACTCGGAAGTCAAAGGGGAACAGGGAGACTTTTTTTTTTTCTGCCCCAGACTTGGACATGATTCCAGACACAGGTCTTGAGATTGGGGAAATTCTTGCGCAATCACATTGCCCGAAGGCCCTTGGACACACGGAAGCCGACTTCAACATCTTTGTTCCAAAACTGATTGCAGGTTTTTCTTTTCGCAATCATCGCTACCCTTGTTTGGTCATTTTGGCAGAAGTTTTAGGAAGATCAGGTATGTATGCAACTCTGCTGGTTGCTTCTGCTACCTGTTGCTTTTTCATATTACCGCTTCTTACATAGAAGGGTTGGGGTCTCTGTATATTACAGTAATTCAAGTTGTCGCACCGGGTGACTACATGTCTTTTCAAAGTACATTTTATTATCTAACCAACCTTTCCGACTCTATTTATCTCGTTTCAGTTAACAGTCCATCCATGGTGCCACGTTTGAAATTTCCTCTCGGCTGGATGACATTGTTGAATTCATTATTTACGAGGACTTATGTTACACTGCATTGTTGTCTTTTGTTTTTTATTTTGTTTTGTCGCAGCTTGACAGAGGAAGTTATGTGTGGGGAGGGGAGTTTTATTGTATCTAACTTTTTTTTGATTGGTTGATTTTCTCTGTGTTAATATGCTGCTGTGGAGTTCTAGTAAAGAGAGACTTAAGCAAATATTCACCTCCTGTCATTAATAAAATTAAGATTATAGGTACACTAAAGCTAGCATAATCTACAATTGTTAGGTCGACACTTAGTTCGTAAAAATATATTCATGGTTATTCACAAAAGTCAGAAAAATTAAAAATGAATTTAATTTCTTCCATCCCTATTTTTTTCATGTAATCTCCTCCCCTCCAGTCCCTCCAGTCTTTTTTAACAAGTTTGATGGCACTAAAAAACATCCCTTCAGGGTTTTGGTTATGGGCTATTTTAAAATGGACGCTATGTGTTGCCAATCCATTTTTTATGTTTCTTGTATGTTCTGCTATCCTTGTGTTCAGGCACCGGATTGTTCTGCCTACATATAGGAGATTGCATGGACATTTTAAAATATAAACTACTCCTTTGGAATAGCAAGTTAAATGATCTTTAATTTCAATTTTTTTATTTATAATAGGATCCATATCTATTATATGCCGTTTTTTATTTTTGGTGTTTCTACAAGCCAGGCATTGCCAACATCCGTAATAACCTTTACTCATACTTAAAAAATTGTTCACTGGTGTTATTCCTTTATCACTACTTTGTACTAGGGTGTTTTTAAGGTTTTTAGCTCCTCTATAAATTATTTTAGGTTTTTCTGGTAAAATACTTTTAAGAATTGGGTCGTCTTTTAAAATGTGCCAATGCTTATTTATAATTTTGTTTACTTTTCTATTATTCCCATTAAAACTGCAAATAAACAGGATACTACTATTACTCCATTGTTGGTCTTTCTTTTTTTCTTTGTATGTTAGTAGTTTTTCTCTTGGTATTTTAAAAACATTCTCTAAAGCTGTCTGGAGTTTAGTTTCGTCATATCCCTTTTGTAAGAATTAAGTCTTAATCCTACTTGCTTGTATTATATAGTCTTGATCATTTGAGCAGTTTCGTCTAATTCTTAGGAAGTGACCTCTCTCTAGGGGCATTTGATAACCAAAGGGTGTGATGGCAGCTTTCTTTCCCAATATATCCATTAGCATCTACTTCCTTAAAATAATTCTTGGTCTTAATCTTTGTGTCTGTTATGCTGATGTCTAAATCTAAAAAAATGGATTCTTTCTGTGCTGATCTGTGCAGATAAAACAATGTTCCATTCGTTGGTGTTCAGATGTTTGATAAAAATGTCTAGATCTGTATCAGTGCCTGTCCAGATAAAAAATATGTTGTCTATGAAGCGGCGCTAGCACACCAAGTTCGCCTCCCAGTGATGCCCCTGGTATACAAACTGTTCCTCCCAATACGCCATATACAAATTGGCGTAACTAGGGGCGAACTTGGTGCCCATCTCAGCTTTATTGGGAAGAGAGAGTGTTCCGCACCGAAGAGCCAGGGAAGAATAAGCTTGCATGTCCAATTCTGGGACTTGAAGGCCAGAAGCGGTTGGTGAAGTGCCCCGGTTCCCATCAGCCGGTGCAAAAACACCCCTCGATGGATTTGAAGACCCTTCTAAGAGATACTTGAGCCTTATTCAGGATGGTAAATAGATTAATGTGTTACTTACTGTTCAAGGGGCCTCTGTAGCCAGTAATAGACATAACGGGCCAGGTAGTAAGGCAACACCCATTCAGATGAGTAGGGGTGTCAGATATTCCTTGGACTGAATAGAGGTTGTCCACTTGCATCCAGGAAGATCTCACCATCAGTGAGAGAAGAAGATGACTATAATCCACAATACGCATGGGTGTCTTCTACCATGGACTCTTGACGTAAGAGTATTGACCCTCATTGGGTACAACATCCCAAGTTGGTTCCCCTTCTGAAGTTGAGTGGTCATCCTCCTGCCATTCCCCCAAAACCGACATAGGTGGAGTGGCATCATCATCCTCTGAGGAATGGGTAGGCAGCGGGATAAGAACCAAGTCAACAATAAAATTATTTGTATTGTATATATTTTTTTGTTGATTTTCTCATATGGCATCCACATCAAGCCTAACATTAACAGCATGGGATATACTTACTTATAACATACTTATGGGATTTGAAACTCCGACCAACCACAGATTATAGATTTTCATTCCCACTGCTCTATGAGTTTTATGATTATTACTATAATTCAAAAAAGGCATTACTTTTTATGGAAGAGTCATATTTTGGTGAAGATTCCCAGACCCAACACTTTTCTTTCCTGGAAGCCTTATTTGTGGAATAGCTTTAAAATTGCCTTTTTTCAACAACATCAAAGATCATTCTAAGAGAACATTACAGGAACAGTAGAGGTCAAGATAAGTATGACCTTCTGTGAATACCCAGATCTCTACCTTTCAGACTGAATTTTCTGTTCATAGTAGTAATCTGCAGGGTTTTTTAAAACACCCTCTAACATACGAGTAGTTTACAAGACACATTCATGTGTTTATGGTGAGCTGGTTATTAAACAATGTAATTTATGTTATGCAGTACACAATATACACTGCAAAATTAAAAACGCAACACTTGTTTTTGCCCCCATTTTTCAAGAGCTGAACTCAAAGATCTATGACTTTTTCTATGTACACAAAAGGCCAATTTAAAAAACAAAAACAAAAACAAAAAAAGCAAAAGGCCAATTTCTCTCAAATATTGTTCACAAATCTGTCTAAATCTGTGTTAATGAGCATTTCTCATTTGCCGAGATAATCCATCCACTTAACAGGTGTGGCATATCAAGATGCTGATTAAACAGCATAATTATTGCACAGGTGTGCTTTAGGCAGGTCCAGAGAGAGTTAAACATGGTGGTCTAGGGAGGGTTAATGATTTCCTTAAGGTCACTGGGGGTTAATAATAAATGTCTGGTATCTTTTGGAGTTAATGGTGATCTGGTGGTCTTAATAACGAATCCCTGGTGGTCTGAAGCACCTCCTCCCAGTGCAGACCATATGAATCGCTCCTTCTGGTCCGGCACTCATTAAGGAAGTCAGAGCACAGACTGGGGATCCCTAAGACTGCTCTGACTCCATCACTGAGCACTGAAACAGCAAGGGAGAGATTAATATGTTCTGCTCCAGGTGGAAGTAAAGACAATGCCTCCTCATCATAGCATGCATGCCATAGGTTCACCAACACTGGTCTAAGGCCTCACATTTGCTGGGGCCTCGCCTCGTGGAGCCTTGGTGTCACTGTGAGCTCATCAACTCGGGGCCTCCAGTTCAAGTTTTGCCTAAGGCCTCATAAATTCTAAAGTGTGTGATGGGAAATTAACATTCTCATTGAGAAGCCTCTGATTTTGAACTGTGAATGAGTATGGCTTTCTAGGCAGCCAGTGAGCACGCAGAGTCCAGCTGAAGTGCTGTTCGTCCTTTAAATTTTGATAACAATAGAATAAATATCTCAACGTTCTGTACTTCTGCAAAGAGTAATACCAAAAGGGTACAAGAAAATGTGTTTATGTTAAAAATGAAGGACGTATACCTAGTTTTAAAATGGATATACTACTCACAACTTGAAGAGTAGGTTTGTAAAGGAAAACTGTCATAAATCTGTATTTTTAAAAGGAAGGATTACATTATTATAGCCTACGCACATATTATTGTATAAGGCATGCAAACAAATAAATACCTCTTTTCTGAGCATGTCTTGACTTATTGGGTAATTGTGAGTGGTTGAGAAAGTTACTTCACGTTTCAGGCTGAAATACCTTTATTGAAAAAAATGCCCCAAAATAAAGCATTTTTAAAAAACAGATATTCAATGAGTTTATTTTTTTGTAAATATGTTATATGTACCATGTTTAAAACACTAAATTATATCGACACCATAAAACATACATTCCTTTTTATTTCCTTCTGGAATTAATATGGCAATTACATTACAAAAAAAAAAGTTAAACTTTCATTAACAAACATTTAATAGAAAATATATACGTGGATGTGTGATGATATACATAAATATTCAATATATTTTATTCATGCTAAAACAAGTAGCTGGTTTATCTTCTTTTCTAGACATGTGCAATTCGTTTAGTTCCGATTTGGCGACGTTGCCGAAGTGCCGAATTTCGAAAGTGCCGAGCCGAATTGCAGAAGTGCCGAATTTCAAAAGTGCCGAAGTGCTTCGGATTTCTGAAAAGTTGCAAAACAACAGAGGGAGGGAAAATTACGTGAACAGGAGTCTAACCCTAACCCTACCCCGAGGTTAGGGTTAGGGTTAGGGGTTAGGGGTAGGGGTAGAGGTTAGGGTTAGGGAATTGACAAAGTCCCGAATTACCGAAGTCCCGAATTGCCAAAGTCCAACATTTCGGAAGTGCCGAATTGCCGTAGTCCCGAATTGCCAAAGTCCAACATTTCAGAAGTGCCGAACCAAACCGAAGTGCCGAAGTGCTGAAGTCCTGAATTTCGGAAGTGTCGAACTGAACCACATTTTTTGCCCATGCACATCCCTATTCTTGACATATACATTTTTTCTCTAAAATACATCTTCATGTCTGTAAATAACTTAAATATATTAAGACAGATTAGCCCCTTAAGGACTGAGACAATTGTAAAAGTTGTGATCAAAACAAAATGTAAACAAAACCTGGATTTTGCGCTATATGTCTGTTCAACCGTAATTCACCTCTTTCATATTAAATGCACCCACGCTTATCATATATAATTTTATTCAGGACAAACAGGGCTTTCATATAACATCAAATATTTAGCAATGAAACATAATTTAATATGAATAAATTATAAAAAAATGTGATGTCATAATACTGTTAGCTGTTACTGCTATAAAGTACACATATTTGTATTCAGCAATGTCTCACGAGTAAAACAGTATCCCCCATACACAGGATTTATGGTGCTTTGGAAAGTTACTGGGTTAAATATAGCACACCACGTTTTTCAGTTTATCCACATTGAAACTTTACATACTGGTTATGTTGCCGTTGAGACCGTATGGTAGCCCAGGAATAAGAATTACCCCCATGAATACCATTTGCACAAGTAGACAACCCACGGTTTTACAAATGAGGTATGTCCAGGAATGTTTAGTAGCCACTTAGTCATAAACACTGGCCAAAGTTAGCGTTCATATTTGTTTGTGTGTAAAAAATGCAAAAAACAAATTTGAACGCTAATTTTGGCCAGTGTTTGTCGCTAAGTGGCTACTAAAAATGACTGGTCATACCCCATTTGCAATACTTTGGGTTGTCTACTTTTGCAAATGGTATGCCATCATGAGGGTAATTCTTATTCCATATATATGGTGGACATGCACTACTATCCATCTCTATTGGATTATAGAATTTATCACATTTTTTGATTCAAAAAGAGGATTACGCGTAATGGAAGAACTGAACTCCTCAGACCGGAATCCATGGTTGAAATTTCTTCAAAACCAGCAAGACCTCAGTATATAGAGGGCTTAGTTACACATCCACATAATATATGACCCTCTGATACACTGACCACATAAACCACACTACTTATGCTAATATCATATCGTGCGACACCCTTATAACATCTGCTCTTGTTATTTCTTTTTTGTGACTCATGCAAATACGTCAAATGGACGAATGTACTCACACTCTTAGGTCCCAATTACATACAATTATCTAGATGATAGAGATTCAATGACCATATTAACCTGTTTACTCTTAAACTATTGTGAAGTTCACTGATTGGAGTGCTTCACTGGGGTCACCCACCTGATGTGGTGCTGTTTCAATAGTAGACCCACCCAGTGAAATCCACAACTTAGACTATACCCATGCACATTTAGGAACAATGGACAACGGGAAGACTTTGTCTCACTTGGGTACCAAATTTATGTCTGCTGTGCTCTCTTAACATTTCCTATGTTTAATTCTCCATGATTATTGATTTCTGTATTATTATCTATTTATACAAATGTTGTAAACAGAATAATTGCTAATAAAAATAAAATAAAAAAACTGCAGTGAACGGAGAATGAGCCATTAGACAAGATCCAAAGAATAGGTCCTGCATTGTGCTTACTTTTATGGAGTTATTTTGTGTTCCTGGTTCCCTTAAGAAAGAAATTGGAAATAAAGTGAAAATAAAACACAAATTAGCCAAGTACTTTTATTGTTATTTGTTTTATTATGCGTTTTGTGGTTTTCCCTCAAGCAACCAAGAGCCAGGGTTTCCACCTTGCAAATGAGATACGGAAGCATGTTAAAATAGTAATAAAAGCTCACTCCTGCAATTCCACTCCTTGAATCTCTGACTTAGTGATATGTGTTATTTTTCCCATTCAGCATAAACATTATTTTTCTAATTTAAAACTATCTACACATATCTTCAAGGGAACGAAAAGTATGCATCACATATTCCGATCCATAATTCTAGAGTGTGCTCAATCTCTTTGGAGAGCTCATTTATGTTTTAATTTTAAATCTTACCGTGAAATAATACTTTTTTAGGTTTGTTTACATCTTGCAGGTGATTATGTATTGACAGCTGAGGCAGTATTTATACTTGATTACTCTACTGGGAAGCAATGGTTACCGGCAAGGGATTAAATGAATCTGTGATGTAAATAGTGCTTGGGACTGTTACATGGAGTATAAAAACATATGCAATATTCAAGGGAGAGAAAAGGAGAACTTTTACACGCAGAACAGGTCAGAAGTAGTCGAGAGAAGACAGGAACTAATGTAGGTCCTTAGAGTTGGCCAGTCTTAATGCAATACAGATGGGAAAGAAGCCATGAATAAGACAAGAGAGGAATCCATGATAATGAGCTGGTCAAGAGCTGAGACAAAGTCAGGGTTTCAGAGGTACACAAGGCTGATAAACTAGCCAGAGTCTGGATACCAAAACACCAAAGGGCATCAAATAAGAAATTCACTACCACACTAGTACGAAAATTCATGAAAGGGCAGTGTCCTGTTCATGGAGAGGGCTTAAACAGTGCCAGCATTAACCCTATTAGCCAGTACCATAATTGTGGGGAAAACATGTGAATGTAGCATTACAGTAAAAATAAAATACAATTATGTGTAAGAAAACGACAACATGTATGCCAGGAGGGGAGGAGTGGAGCGATCACGCAGGGGAGGCTCAGATATTGTGACAAAGCTAATATACATTTTTTCTTCTAGACCTATCTTTTTCAAGTCCTTCTGGGAGTAATTTTAATTACCTTTTTTTTTTTAAAGGTGAGTTTCTGACTGTTTAAAACCAAAAGGCCATATGAATGCTTGTTGAACAATCATCACACTTAAATCAGTGGACATGCTTGAAAGCAAGAGAAATCTCAATGTACCCTTCCTGGTAAAATATTTGATAAATAAATTAATACAATGTAGGTCAGAAATATTGCAAATTATGTTACACGTTACACTTATGTTCAGATACATTGATGCCCTTGAGACAGCATCAGTGATACCAAAGCAAGTCTGCCTAAAACCCAAAAAATTATTAGAAGGCCTCTGGTAGAGGACCCAAGAATGAGCAATAAACATATCACCCAGGAGCGGTGAGAAAATCAATTCTATTGATTTTATATATATACATACATACATAAAGGTTTACAGAGTTTTTTTCATTGATTCAATACAGAGGCAACTGACTCATATTGGACAGCTGGACTACTATTAATATACCCATCTTTAGAAATTGGATTTTGGACTCTTGAAACTTTTTAATACAATTCTGTGAAATCCCTGTGCAAGTTGATAAAGGAATATCTACTAAGCACTGATACTAATTTTGTAGCAAATTTAAAGGTTTAATGCAAATTCGCTGCAGAATCTCCAAATCCTCTTTCTATTTCTAGAATGGCGAATACCTGTTTAGAAATATGATCTTTTCATTGCTTCCAAAGCAATTTATCTATAATTTTCAAGAAGTTTCTATTTTTATGAAATACTTAAAAGTAAAAGAGCTGAGCGACTGAACTAGACGGATGCATGCAAACCGAGTTCCGTGAGCGATCGCAATATAACACAGAATTTCGGCTACCACGGAAAGTGGAAAACACTGAGTCAGACCTCAAACTTACCATGGGCAGAAAGACAAAGAAGCAGAAGCCAGATAAACCTCGGTCGGGCATGAATATAGGGGAACTGTTCCGACAAGCCCAGGGAGCATGCAGGCCCAAGATGGCCACCAACTTTGGAGATCTCACTGACTCCTCAGAGGATCTGTCCCTGGATGACAGCAACTTAGGGCTCCCTTAATCACTGCAGCCACAGTCAGCCCCTAAGACCTCAGCACCTGTAATAGCTGTAACCCTCAAGGCAATGCTGGGGGAACTCCAAAAAACCATTAAAGGCGACGTGGCACTGCTCCGCACAGACCGCAAAGGAATGGTGACCCGTCTGGGCAAGGTGGAGGCCGCTACAGAGACCACAACTCAATCTATAGCGGAGCTCCGTATCAAAATGGCTGTGCTTAGGAAACAACAAAACCTAACGGAGCAACGCTTCGCAATGCTAGACGACATGAGACACCACAATAACTTCAAGGTACGAGGAGTCCCAGAGGAGGTGCCGACAGAGGAACGCCCTCACTTGCTGATAGAGGCTGATAGGGGCCTTACTAACACCTAAATGGACCAAAAGCGTGATACCAGTCTTTCGCATACCTAAACCCCAAAAGACACCAGTCACAACGACTCAAGACCTGGTGGTGAAATTCTGCAATGGCGCAGACAATGCGGCAGTACTAGCGGCACTCAAGGGGGTATCTCCCTACTCCTTTGAAAATATGGCCCTGACTTTTTACGCTGACCTCTCAGGGGATACTCTTCAGTGGAGAAGAGCGATGAGGCCCTTTACCACTCTGCTTCGGGATCATGACATACACTACACTGCAGACCCTGGGCATCCCAGAAGATGCATTACCACGAACTAGAGTCAGGGACAACATCTCCTCGACTAGCAGATGGGATCCGGCCAATATTACCCCGTTTATACCTCAGGGCACCCGGTTGGACACTTATGCAGCGATAACCACCTGAAACTCCAGACTTTGTTTTTGTGTCCCACATCATCCCTAGTTAGGGAAAGGTTTGCTCTCCATATGGTTCAAAGTTAATTATTTTTTTTTGCAATTTACACTTTCATTTCAGCTCACAAGGCCACGCACATGGCGAACACCGCACATGTTTTCCACCCGCACATGGCTGGACTCTCCACCCTCTCCCCCGCCTCGATATGCATGTTAGCTGACTAGGCCGTAATATGCACGGACGCGTCCATATGCCCAGGCCATTATCTGCTACCCCAAGCCACTGCTACCCTCCCGGGCTGTAAACCAGCCGACTAAGGGGTAAGCAGGTCTCTCGCATGTCTCACAATTATTGTAATACCAGTCGGGTAGCTAACTCTACGGTTATACACACAGACCTTGGGTGGCGGGAACCACACAGCTGACCCCCAATCTGCACTACATAAGCATCCTCATGCACATTTACAGCCCATCCAACCCAGGATCCCCCAATAGCTTGCCTACATTGAGACAGCTCCTTCTTTTACACACAAAAATCCCCAGGGCCACACAGTTCTCTAGCCTTAGTGCATGTCCCATACCCAGTGTCATTATACTAACTACAGCATACTCCTGTAGCATTAATTTATTATTTTACTCTTTTATAATCTCCATGTCTAGTCCCCTTCCTCTATGAGAATAGCGTCTGATTGCAGCTATGAAATGTCACTTTAACCTGTTTTTGCCTTATAACAAAAAAGTGTGCCATGATCTCAATGCCATACCTATATTATGCTTTGTTGATATTATGCTTGACGTTGTGGCTTAGCAAGCTGCTATGTTACCTTATGCACATCAAAATAAATAAAAAAAAAATAAAAAAGCAACAGAGCTACTTTAATAAATATATTGTAAAAATTTAACCTTGAGACAGTTTACCATAGACATTAGATAAAGCAATACATATTACCGTCATACACTATTTTAATTGGATCCTGTAGAAACAAAGTCTTCCAACAGCCAGGCCGCTCCAAGGCCATTTCCCTGTATGAATAGGAGAAGGATAAAAATAAATTCATCTCTCTCAAGAATGGGATTAAACCTCTGAATGTGTAAGTAGCGTCATGCTACAGAGTGTGTTAAACATGTTGCTTTGAAGCCTTTGCTGTTTTGCAATTCAGTTTTAAACATAATAATTTGTCATTTTAATGATACAGCTATTGTTGTGGTTTACAGTCCCGTCACCCCACCCTCTATGAGCTGCATGTTTGATGTCTGTATAGGTCTGCACTCCACAGGGAATTAGCTTCTGCTGCCTGGTAGAGGGGGTGGGAGCAAGCCTTTTCTGCTTTGTATAACATTGTGCAGCAAGCATGATCAGAGCGCTGGTAAAACTACATGTATTCTCCAAATAACCCGTGTAAGTGTATATTAAACCTCACAGGGATTCCAGCACTGAAACTCATATGGACAGGAGGAGAAAAGTATACGTAGATGAGGCAAAATGTCAGTATATCACCTAATTCTCATTCATATAAGATCCACGATAATTTTGTCACTTCAGCATTTGAATGTGCTTTATGTGAATACAGTATTGCATTATGTATTGGCGTTTCCCACCTTTGCCTTGAGTGGAAAATAAATGAGGCTAGACGGCATCTGAGGGAGGTGTACTATGCTGCTTGCCATGTTTATTCATTAGCTCTAAACAGAAATGGCAAGAAGCACGTGCAGATTAGATTATGATTAAAAAGGCACTTTTCCTGTAAAAAGAGCAATTATACTACACAAGGTAGAGAGCTTCTACATTAATGTTCCATTACAGCAGTCAAGTTTAAAGATAAAAGTTGTCTCTTTGTAGAGATACATTAAATTGCTTCCCCGTGTCCCTTTTTTGTAAGTGTTATAATGTTTTGTTCAGTGGAAATTAAATCTATATTAAATAGGGATTTAAACTCAAGATTTGTTTGCTTGTTTTTATTTGTAGTTACTCAAATATTTGTATTTGTTGTTACTCCTGATTTACATATAATACAATGCAATGCAGATGAACTTTAGTACTCCAGGAATATTTATCTCTACAATTTAGACAGGACCATTCAAATATTTATACATTTGAGAGGTGAGTGTTGGCAGCCAAATAGTCCCATCTCAGTGTGTACTGTGCGACAGTGTTATGTTGTTATCTTGAGCAGAGCTTCCACTGGCTATAACAGAGCATTAGCTAAAACACCTGACTTGGAAAGAATATTCAACTCATCTATAGTCAAAGCTTGGTTATGTAGATTTGGTTATCAACTCACTACACTTACACTAGTGCTTAATTAGTAAACTCTGTAGCAGAATCCTCAGGATCACAGCATTTGTAATAGACCAAATATTAGTAATCTCCCTTACAAATTCTAGAATAAAAAAAAATCTTGTGTATTTCATGTTCATCAACAACTACAGGATCATCAACAACTACAGACCTTTTTTCATGAAGTGTGTTGGCTGTAAAAAATAAGTGCATTATCACCAGTAATCGTTTAATAACATTTTCTGAATTTTGGCCCTCATTGTGACATTGTTTCCAGAGGAATCACAATTCAAATTTCGCCGTTAATTTTACTGCCAATAAGGTCTTTGAAGTGGGAAAATATTTTTTTACTTTAAAATGAAACAAAACTGTGATTTACACGCTAATCTATGTTTATCAAGCTCCATAGGCCAATATCAAAGCATGTATGGATGCCTGGATGTACCCATCCAGGGTCCATACCTCTGTGATGGTTGTGTGCGAGTGGCTTCTCTGGAAGCTCAGACTGGAGATCTCGAGAAGCAAATTGCAACATTGAGGGAGATTGACAATCTTGAGTCTGCTGCTCACTGAGCAGAGTTTAGTGGGGACAGGTAGTGGAGAGGGAGGAGATAAGACAGATGGGGAACAGGCATGTAGCTGGGTGACAGTGGGGCGAGGAAGCAGGGGGGGAGGGAAGAGGAAAGGGCTAGCTAGTCCTGATTTGCTGCAACCTAGTAGATTTGCCCGTTTGAGGGAAGATGTTGGGAACATCAGCTCAGGAGTAGCTGTATTAGAGGAAGCTGTTACTTCTAACAGTCGAGCTAACAGCCCTCCTAGTACGGGTGGAGATCAAAATGTAAGGAAGGAAAGACAGGTTGTGGTGGTAGGGGACTCTATCATTAGGAGAGCAGATAGGGCAATCTGCCGCTCTGATCGGCTCAACCGGACAGTTTGCTGTCTCCCAGGTGCTCGGGTCCGGCATGTTGCTGACAGAGTAGATGGATTATTGGGAGGAGCTGGGGATAACCCAGCGGTCATGGTCCATGTTGGTACCAATGACAAAGTAAGAGGAAGATGGAAGGTCCTAAAGAATGATTTCTGGGAATTAGGTAGCAAACTTAAGAAAAGGACCTCCAAGGTGGTATTCTCTGAGATATTACCTGTGCCACGCGCTACAGTGGAAAGGCAGCTGGAGATTAGAGAGGTCAATGCGTGGCTTAAGTCTTGGTGCAGGAAGGAGGGTTTTGGGTTTTTAGAGCACTGGGCCGACTTTGCAATTGGGTACAACCTTTATAGTAGTGATGGATTGCAGCTAAACGGGAGAGGGTCTGCAGTGCTGGGGGATAGGATGGCTAGAAGGTTGGAGGAGATTTTAAACTAGTAGTAGGGGGGGATGGTCATAGCAATCTACAAAATGGAGATTGGACAGAAAGGAGATGGGCTTTAGCACAGTATAAGGGGGGTGGAGACGGGGGAGGGGCAAGCTCAGAACAGAGAAGCTATGTAATGTTGATAATTCACAAAATATACAAGTGACACATGATATTAAATGTATGCTTACTAATGCAAGGAGCCTAAATAACAAAATGGGGGAACTAGAGGCATTAGCATACACTAAACAATATAATAGGCATAACTGAAACATGGTGGGATGAGGCACATGCCTGGGCAGTTAACTTAAATGGGTACATGTCATTTAGGAAGGATAGGAAAAACAAGAAGGGTGGTGGGGTATGTTTGTATGTCAACCATGATTTAAAGCCAAATCTTAAGCAAATGGAATGCAATGAGGAAAATGTGGAAGCTTTATGGGTAAATATCTGCTTGGGGGAAAAGAAGGGAACCCAACTATTGGTTAGGATATGTTATAAACCACCTAATGTTAATATTGACGAGGAACAACAGCTGTTTGAGCAAATTAAGAAAGCAGCAAATCTGGGTAACACTTTAATTATTGGAGATTTTAATTACCTAGACATAAACTGGGACAGAGGGACTAGTATCTCAGCAAAGGGAATTAGGTTTTTAAACTTGTTAAATGACACCTTCATGTCACAACTTGTACAAGCACCAACTAGAATGGACGCTTGTCTGGACCTGGTTTTAACAAACAACGTTGATCTTTTGACCGACATTCAAGTAGGTGAGCACTTGGGAAATAGTGATCACAATATAGTGTCCTTTGAAATAAACTAAAAAAAACAAAAGCACATGGGGTATACTAAAACATATAATTTTTAAAAGGCCAATTTCAATAAGTTAAGGGAAGCTTTACAATATATTGACTGGCATAAACTCTTTAGTGAAAAGAACACTGAGGATAAATGGACCATCTTCCAACAAACATTAGAAAGGTACATTTCTCAGTATGTACCATTGGGAAATAAATATAAAATAAACAAATTAAAGCCAATGTGGCTTAGTAGAGAAGTAAAACAAGATTAAAAATAAGAAAAGGGCATTTAAAGCATTTAAATCGGACAAATCAGATGCATCTTATAAAAGATATAAGGAAGCAAATAATGCGTGCAAAAAGGCAATTAGACTTGCTAAACTTCAAAATTAAGTACATAAATTCTAAAAACAACAAAATGAAAGTGTATGTACACTAAAAACTGAAACGGGGGTGTTAGTTAATGAAGACCAGGAAAAGGTAGGAATTTTAAATAACTATTTCTCCTCCGTATATATTAAGGAAGAACCCATGGCAATAGATGTGCAAATGGTTGCTACTAAAAACTGGCAGAATAATTGTATTTGGTTAACTCAAGACAAGGTGCTGCAGCAACTAAAGAAAGTTAATATAAACAAAGCTCCAGGGCCTGACAGTATCCATCCACGTGTACTTAAGGAACTAAGTGTAGAAATAAGTGAACCTCTGATTTTAATCTTGCAAGATTCTTTTCTTTCAGGAAGTGTTCCGGAGGATTGGAGGAAGGCAGATGTGGTTCCTATATTCAAAAAGGGTTCAAAATCCTTGCCTGGAAATTATAGACCTGTGAGCTTAACTTCTGTGGCTGGGAAAATATTTGAAAGGTTATTAAGGGATAATATTCAAGAATTCCTTGAGAAGAACATGGTTATCAGCAAAAAATCAGCACGGTTTTATGAAGCACAGGTCATGTCAAACTAACTTGATTGCGTTCTACGAAGAAGTAAGTAGAAGTATAGATCAGGGTGTTGCAGTGGATGTGATCTATTTGGATTTTGCCAAGGCATTTGATACAGTTCCACACAATAGATTAGTGTTCAAAAACAAGGAAATTGGTCTAGATGAAAATGCTTTTTCTTGGGTAGAACATTGGCTTAAAAACAGAGTACAAAGAGTTGTCATTAATGGTAAATTTTCAAGCTGGACAGAGGTGGCAAGTGGTGTCCCTCAGGGGTCTGTTCTGTGAAAAAGGGCATTCATTCTCGGGACGAGAATATCATTTTGCCTCTTTATAAATCACTGGTAAGACCACATATTGAATATGCTGTGCAATTTTGGGCACCTGTTCTAAATAAGGATATTATGGCACTAGAAAAAGTGCAGAGGCGGGCTACAAAATTAATAAAAGGAATGGAACATATCAGCTATGAAGAAAGGTTAACAAATTTAAACCTATTTAGTTTAGAAAAATGTTGCCTGAGATGGGATATGATAACATTAAACAAATATATTCAGGGCCAATACAAACCATTGTGTGGAAATCTTGTTACAAACCGGACTTTACATAGGACACGAGGCCATGTGTTTAGACTGGAAGAAAGAAGATTTCGTCTAAGGCAAAGGAAAGGTTTTTTTACTGTAAGAACAATCAGGATGTGGAATTATCTGCCTGAAGAAGTGATTTTATCAGTGTCCACACAGATGTTCAAGCAGCTACTAGATGCATACTTGCAAAACCAGAATATTCAAGGATATAATCTTTCAATGTAGGGTAATAATTGCTTGATCCAAGGATAAATCTGACTGCCATTCTGGTGTCAGAAAGGGAAAACAAATCAGGGTAGCGAGCAACAAGCCGAAGCACTAAGTCCAAAGGAGAGAGTGCCGGTCTGTACTCACAAACCTGTGTACCGCACGGAGACTCCAGGGGTCTCCTGGGGCTTAACCCCTATATAGATAAGAAACACAACAAAAAAGATGCTACAGGTGTCTCAACTTAGAACAAAGTGTGAGACCCTCTGCATCTCCTGGATATAAATGTAGCAATGTAGGAGTAGAGGAAAAAAGTATATACTGTGTATAAACTTAGCCCTAACAAAATGTGAGGTCCTGAAGACCAAAAGAAAGGAAAGAAAAAAATAATAAATAAATAAATAAAGTATATACAATGAACTAGTGTCACTATCTCTCCAAAATAAGAATAGGGGGAGAAACAATCTCACTGCTGAATCCAATGGAGGAAAGGATACTGGAAAAATAAGATAAAATACGACTTTATTATGATAGACTAAAAAATAAAAAAATATATATATCCGTCCCAGTAGTGACTCCTAAATATCAATCCCAGCAGAAACCCCTATAAAACCACAAAAACCTAGTCCAGCCAACTAGCTATAATCCTAGGGAGTAGGAAGGATATCCTATGTACAGAAATAGTCCATAAATCCCATTGTCCAAATGTAAGGAGGAAAGAGGAAAAGAAATACAATAAAATAGATCAGTTCAAAGTAAACTGATAATAGAAGTTAATTAAATAGCCTCTCTCCCTGTTAAGCTAGCTAGACAGATATAGTAGTAGAGAGATAGAGAAAAGGTATAAAGTAATTCAAATCATAGTAAGGCTGCAGAATACATGGAACGAAAATTGTCCGAAAGCCATAATTTGAAAAGAAATAGAAACGCCCGACGCGCGTTTCAGGTGCTAGGTATGTTGCACCTTCGTCAGGGGCCAACCTAATGATATTCAGATCTCCCTTAAATATGTTGGGCGCCAAAAAAGGTTGCCTACCCTTAGCCAATCCTGTCCATGAATCGAGCCGGCTCCAGGTGTTGCTGCTATAAGGAGTCATGTGGTCGCATACTAGCGGACCCGTATACATCAGTGACCCACGTGATCGTAACCACGGGGGAACTGATTGGTGCCACACTCGCCCTGGAGGTGGGGTTATTCGTATCCTCAATGAAAGTCAGTTCAACACCCAGCCTCTATGGGCAGAGTTGAACGGCTAGTGACTAGCGAACTGCTACACACATCAAGACTCCTATCACTATAAGGCAGCATGTCTGGAGTACCTAGATAAGGACCCTATAACATACAGTTTATTGGCCATAAGGACTGTATATAATAATCTCAAAGTGATGCCCCAAAGGGCTAATGGGTAGGGTATATATACACAATTGAGAAAAGATTTCAAAGGTAAACAAAGATATATCCAGACTGACCAAATGTTCTGTACACCATATATTCAAAGATAGATGTGCATAGTCACCTAATAAATTAGGTAATATCATAAAGGGTCAATGCAAAGATATTTAGAAATCAGTCAAACGACCTGGTCATGTTTTGAAATAGGTAAGTATTAGCAATGGAGAAAGATCCAAAGTACTAAAAGAAAAAATTATACATAATTGATAATATCAGAACATACCAAATAAACACATATATACAGATAGTAAAGCATATCCTACAGATGCTAAATAGTGATGTTCGTTGTGGCAAGCATATATACCGTGTTTCTCCGAAAATAAGACCGGGTCTTATATTAATTTTAGTCACAAAAAACACACTAGGGCTTATTTTCAGGGTAGGGCTTAGAGCCAGTCTGTCAGCCGGTGTCCGCGCTGTGTAACCCCCCCCCAGAGACCCTCACCTCCCCCTCCCTGTATTATTCTCCCTTCCCTCCCTGTAATATTATCTCCCTCCTCCCTCCCTCCTGTAATATCTCCCCCCTCCCTCCCTGTAATACTCTCCCCCTCCTCCTGTCCCCTCCTGTAATATTCTCCCCCTCCTGTAATATTATACCCCCTGTAATATTATCCCCCTCATGTGACATTCTCCTCCCTCCCTGTGTGTTCCCCCCCTCCCTCCCTGTAATACTCTCCCCTCCACCGGTGACTATACGGCCTCCTGTAATATTATCCTCCCTCCCTCCTGTAGTACTCTCCCCCTCCCTCCCTGTAATATTATCCCCCCTGTAATATTATCCTCCCTCCCTGTAATGTTATCCCCCCTCCCTCCCTGTAATATTATCCCCCCTCCTTCCAATCTTCTCACCTCCCCTGTGGCGTGGCCTAGCTCCTTTCCAGTCCGGGCGGGTCGCGGACCGGAAAGGAGCTCGGCCACGCTACAGGGAAGGGGAGGTGAGGCAGTGCGGCTGCCGGCCCTGCCTAGGTCTTATTTTCGGGGTAGGGCTTATATTGCAGCCCACCCCGATAATCCAGCTAGGGCTTATTTTCGGGGTAGGTCTTATTTTCGGGGAAACAGGGTACATATTTACAAATTTATAAATTTATGGTAGTACTTAGTCAAGCCTTAATGTGGATTAAATATAATTAGTCCGATATAAAGGACGTATAAGAGAAACCTTCATTGAGACCCAGGGGTGAAAGTGTTTTAAGTTTATAGATCCAGAAGCTCTCTCTTTGTAAGAGCTTTTTATCAAGATCACCGCCCCTTGGTCCCAGATTAACCTTTTCTATACCACAGAATCTAATCCCATCAGGGGATCCACTGTGGTGTAGTTTAAGGTGTTTCGAAACAGGTGTCTCAATCAGTCTTCTCGGATTTACCGAGTTCACATGTTCTCTTATCCTTACTTTAAACATACGAGATGTTTTCCCCACATAAAGTTTCTTGCAGGAACAGGTAAGTAGATAGATTAGACCTTTCGATTGACAGTTGAAGAATGTTTTTACGTCAAATTCCTGTGAAGAGGAAGAATTTGAAAAAGTTTTTGAAGGGCGACGAATAAAGTGACATGCTTTGCACCTCCCACACTGGTAGGTACCTATAACTGGGGACTTTAACCAGGTAGGATTTTTTGATATACTTTTGAGATGACTAGGTACAAGCATATCTTTAAGATTGCTTCCTCTTCTTGTTGTCACTGAGGCATGGGATGTAATCACTTTGTGTATATGGGGATCTTGATGTAAAAGTGGCCAGAATCTTTCGAGAATTCTCATAATTGAGTTCCAGCCAGCATCAAAATTCCCTATACATCTGATAACTTCTTGTGACGTTTTTGTATTGATCTCCTCAGATAGTAGATCTTTACGATCTGCAAGAAGTGCACGTTTGTATGCAGTTTTTAAGCATCTGTTTGGGTATCCTTTTTGTTTAAATTGACTCCGTAAAGATTTCGCTTTCAGTTTAAAATCATCTACATTGGAACAATTCCGTCGAAGACGTAGATATTGTCCAATGGGGATACCTCTCTTAAGGGATGTAGGGTGGTAGCTCTCCCAGTTCAGAAGATTATTGGTAGCTGTAGGTTTACGGAAAAGTGTCGATTTGAGGTGCCCATCATCTGTCAGCGTGATGGTAATATCCAGGAAGTTTAAACGCATTCCCCCAATTTCACTTGTTAGTCTAAGGTTGATGTTATTCACATTAAGGGTTTTCACAAAATCGTGGTAGAGATCCGTAGTACCTGTCCAAATTATCAGGACATCATCGATGTATCTCTTCCAGAGTTTGATGTATCTAGTAAAATCAAGCATCTTTGTACTGAACACTGTCGTTCTTTCCCACCAACCCAGATAGAGGTTGGCATATGAGGGGGCACAAGCCGTCCCCATAGCTGTTCCCCGTATCTGGTGGTAGTATTTTCCCTGGAAGACAAAATAGTTGTGTGTCAAGATGAAATTAATTAGATCATGTATAAAGGTGTTATGGAGGGAAGAGACTATAGGTTGCACATCCAAGAAAGATTGAATGTGTTTAAGACCTACTTTGTGTGGTATAGAGCTATAAAGGCTCTCCACGTCAAGACTACAAAGGATAGCTTCCTCCATAAGTGAGATTTCCTCTATAATATTCAAGGTGTGTTTCGTATCCCTCAGGTATGAAGGGAGTTCGACCACCAGTTTACGCAGAAACTGGTCGACATATATACTGGCATTTTGAGTTAAATTGCCCTTACCGGAAACAATTGGTCTACCATTTAGCTCTGGTTTTTGTTTATGTACTTTCGGAAGGGCATAGAATGTTGCTGTAGTCGGATTTTTTGTCAGTATAAAATTGTATTCATCTTTAGAAATTAAGGCCAGAGTTATGGCTTTATCCAGGATACTTTTAAGTTCTACCAGGTATTTTCTAGTGGGGTCATTCGTGAGAATTTCATATGTATCACTATCTTGGATCAGACTGTGTACCATTGATACATATTCAGGTTTATTCAAGATAACCGTATTGCCCCCCTTGTCAGATGGTTTAAAAATGATCTCATCCAGTGACTTCAGGTGCTTAAGAGATACTTGTTCATCTGGAGTGATGTTACTATCAGGTTGGACTTCAAATTCTTTTTGATTAATTTTGTCTATTTCACCACATGTAAGCTCCACAAATAGATCAATATATTTGAATTCTGCCAGATGTGGGGTAAATAGACTCTTTTTCTTTAGTTGTGTAAATGGGGGTTGCAAATTGACACTGATATCATTATGAGTGAGCAAATCAACCAGGGTATCTAAGAGACCGATATCTGAGGCTTGTAAACCCAACTGTTTAACTCTTTTTTCATCACGAATCCGATGGAATTTATATAGTGCTAATTTTCTTGCAAAAAGATGTATGTCCTTCGTCCAGCTGAATTTATCAAATTTCGAAACTGGAACAAAGGACAAACCACGTTGTAATAGTTGTATTTCTGATTTAGTGGGGACATAGGAGGAAAGATTGATAATTTGATTTGCTGTGGGTGCTTTTGTTAATAACGTTTCCTCCTGAAACTTTGTGGGGGTCTGCCTCGACTCCGTGGTTGGGACGTCGTGTTGTCCTCCATGTAGGGGTTCCCTAAAAAAGTCATATTTTATCTTATTTTTCCAGTATCCTTTCCTCCATTGGATTCAGCAGTGAGATTGTTTCTCCTCCTATTCTCATTTTGGAGAGATAGTGACACTAGTTCATTGTATATACTTTATTTATTTATTTTTTTTTTTCTTTCCTTTTTTTTTGGTCTTCAGGACCTCACATTTTGTTGGGGCTAAGTTTATACACAGTATATACTTTTTTCCTCTACTCCTACATTGCTATATTTATATCCAGGAGATGCAGAGGGTCTCACACTTTGTTCTAAGTTGAGACACCTGTAGCATCTTTTTTGTTGTGTTTCCATTCTGGTGTCAAGAAGGATTTTTTTTTCCTAGCTTGTTGCACAATTGTGCTTCAAACTGGGTTTTTTTGCCTTCTTTTGGATCAACAGCAAAAAACAAATGTGAGGAAGGCTGAACTTGATGGACGCAAGTCTCTTTTTAACTATGTAACTATGTAACTATGTACAGAATCAGAAACAGGTATAGAAGAGGAAAATCAGTTTGAATGTTTTAGGGTTCTGTAGACTGGGTGGTAATGACCACATATAGTAAACTTGGTTGACGCAATAGGGAATTTGATAAGGCCCCAATGTAGTGGGCACCCAGTTTACAAGAGGGAACATGGAGATGAATATTAATGAATAGATGACCAGACTCCTGATCTGGCAGGTAGGTGGGAATTGCTGTTATATGGTGATCTGCCTGTCTCTGGGCATTACTTAAGTGTACTCAAAGTTCTAGCAAAAAAACTCTGTGTTTTGAACCATCCTGAGTAGCATTATTTCTGGCAAGTTTGGTGAAAGGCAAAATATTGGACAAATCTTTGTGGTCTGAGATAAGGCAATGCAAATACTGCTGCAGAGACTGACTTAGTAAGTCAGCTGTGAGTAGAGTAAAATGATGGATGCCCAATTCTAATATGCTTAAAAGAACCTATTTCAGACAATCTCTGATGGAGATTGATGAAGGAAAAATACATATTAGGCAAAAATAGGTTAATTCCTTTAAAAAATTTAGAAAAATGTACCAGTTCTGATCAAAACAAAACCTGGAACTTGAGTTATATGTCTGTTCAACCATAAATGACCTCTTTCATATTAAGTGCACCCACACTTATTATATCTTTTGTTCAGGAGAAACAGGTCTTTCATTTCACATCAAATATTTATATTTGAAACATAATGTAATATGAAAAAATCTAGAAACATTTGAGAAATTAAGAAATGTAACACCCACAATTGCAGAGTGATAAATCAAACAAAGAAACTTAACTTCACAATGGCTACAGATGGGGATAGGCCCCCCACTTACAACAAAAAAAACAGTCAGAGAAGGAAAAATGAAGATGCTCATAGGAGGACATTGGGGATTAGCCCTATTTAAAGGACTGACAGTGGGAGGGTTGTAGGTTGTTTTTTTGGTACCTGTTATTTGCTTTTAATGATATGGTCCCTGAAGTGGCCCTTATGGAACGAAACGCGTTGGACCTTTAGACATATTTTTATTTGTTTATTTTATTAAAACTTGTTTTTATACACAAGTGTATTGCTACAATAAAGATGTTTTTTAAACTTCTCATCCATATTTCGGTATTTGGTTCCTGGATTGAAGTGACTTGAAGGAATTTAGAGGCTGCTTGCCCCCCTTACCAACAGGGAGGGCTGGGTTGGTTAGAGCATGCATTGACATTATGTTCCTGTGAGGGTTTCCAGTAAAATTGTCATATATTCCAACTTAAGGCATACTGCCATATGTTTTGTTATTTATTTTTTTAGATATTCGGCTGTATGCCAAATTGTTGTTTACATATTTTTTAGTTCTGCGTGCCATTTTAACTGTGAATGTCATACTGCAATAAAATACACATATTGGTGTACAGTGATGTCTCATGACAACAGTATCCCCTACCCACAGCCCATATGAAGGTTCTATGAGGATTTGGAAAGTTACCGGGTCAAAAATAGGATTTTCCCATTTTTCCATTATTACACATTTAACTTTGTCATGATTGGCATGTGGGGCCTATGTTGCCTTTAAGATCTCACTTTTCCCCAGTGATGTATATATGTCATATATATTAATCTCATTGGTTACCATTTCATAAGCAAAAACAGGACATTCACAACACGTCTGGATGATCACAATTCTAAATGTTTATCAAGCCAGCACAGATCAGCAGCGCTAAGGAATGTTGTCAACAACTTTTTGAATTCATAGAAACATATAGAAACATAGAATGTGATGGCAGATAAGAACCATTCGGCCCATCTAGTCTGCCCAATTTTCTAAATACTTTCATTAGTCCCTAGCCTTATCTTATAGTTAGGATAGCCTTATGCCTATCCCACGCATACTTAAACTCCTTTACTCAGGGCATCCTAGTCCTATAGCGGTGTACATAATAGGTTGCCATTGAGTAGGTAGATAGAACGATATATGGAAAGATAGACAGACTATAAGAATGAAAGACTGTCAGAATGACTGGCAGACAGACAGATATAGATAGAAGTTGCTGTAGGCAACCTATATGTTATCAGATTTTTTTTTTTCTCATATTAAATATGGGTTTGTGCTTTTTTCAATTAAAGTGGATAATTGTTATAATTAGCAACTTGCCTGGTGCTGCAAGTATAATCAATGTAACAATGACATCAGTTACTGTGTTTTGATGAAACAAGATGTGAAAATGTAAAGGTTAATTAAAAAGTGTATCATACAAGAATTAGACAACATATGTAAATTTATCTGGTGTGAGATTTGATGTTTCCTCCACGTTTATATTATACTTGTTTGCTTACACTCAGTGGAAAAAAAGATGAATTAGACAAGACATGTTCTCTGGAGTGTAAGTCTGTGATAAAATTATGATAAAATAACATCCTCTATAAGGATATTTAAAAATATAATTACACTTATTCCTCATTCCATATTTCCTACTTGCAGATGAACTCGTTTTTATTTCATTCCCTCTGTGTCTCCAATCTTCTTAAATTCATCTATAAATATGTATCAAATTAGTCCCAGATTTATTGAAAGATGTCAGATGGGAGCTATTCACTAAGCAATGTTCATACTAGTTTTACATACACAATTAGTAATGATATATGCTCCTTTACCTGCAACATATACAGTATGCGTTTAGCATTTTCCCAATTCACTTCAAACAAAAATCACGCAAACAAGGAAACCTATTACATGATATAGCATCAACCTCACTTTTAGGTATTCCAAGTCTGACCATTAAAGCGCCACCAATGCGTGGTATCTGCAGAAATGTCTCCAATAGGGAATAGGATACTTACTTTGTAATAAATTCAACTCAGATTTTTTCATGAAAACTGTTGAGTACATAATGCTGTAAATATCATTAAGACAAAACTCAATAATACAGCTGCCACTAAACAGCCTTATTTAGCTGCCGCCTGCCCAGCTGAGAGAAGTTCCTGAAAAGTGCTTCTGTTATCTCCAGTAAGCTAAGAGCTGAAAAATTGGCTAAGAGGGTTAGCTCTCTCTTGGGTAATGAGCGCCGACCGACATTGCCATGTTTAGCTGAGTGGCAGAGCTTCCGACAGTAGGGGTGGTGGCAGCGGTTTCCCGGCAGAAGGCTGGTAAGTTGTCAAACCATTCCTATAATAGTAAGTAAAAAAGTTTATTACATAGAAAAAAAAAAACAACATAGCAGTTGCTCTTATTAAAATGTAGAATCAAAGTCACAGATATTCCCAATCTCTTCCAAGTTTCAAAGGGCCTAAATATTTGTTCACCACCGCATGGTTTTGGTTTACTTTGTCTCTGGCACTTCAACTGTTGTTTTAAAGGACCACTATAGGCACCCAGACCACTTCAGCTCAATGGGGGCCCAGGCCTTGTGCTGTGTAAGGGGCCACAAATTTCTGATGGCATGCGCACTAAATACAAAAATGTTGAGAATTTTACCTGAATTTCACTTTTAAGGTCAATGTTGCCCAATTGGAAGCAAAGGTGACTGGCAGACTTTTTTCAGTTCAGCTATTTTGATTTAAAATTTGGAATTACTTTGAATTCAATTTGAATTCTTGACAATTCCCACTAGAATAAATAACCCTGGTGTTGTCCATCCTTCAATATAATATTTATGACTAAATAGACACAGCTATAAATAATTGTAAACAAATCTCCAAGTCTTAAACGTGTTAAATTGAAATAACAAAGGAAGCATGTATAGGACAATTTGTCAAACAATCACTGTACCTCCAGTGATTTAATAAAACTAAATGCACAGTGCTGTGTAGACCTGAAGATGGTTTAAACAGAGAGGAAAACGCTATATTTTGGATTAATTCTTCATACTGATGGTTAACATCTGAGAGCTCAGCAATTGATCCAGGTTCCATGGCTAGGATCAGGAAGATGTGAGAAATGGCATTTGTTGACATGATGAGTTTATCAAAGGGGCCCTAAAGGATTATAGGTCAGTGATGTCTTAAATGGTTAGCAAAGGTCAAGCAAGCAGAGTTTCCTTTCGTTACACTGTAAGACATAATATCCATAGAACGTACTGTTGTGTATTACCAGAAAGTCTTCAGTCTTACTTCTCTGTCATATAGACTTGATTGCCAATTATTCTGACTGATTGCTCGACTTATAAATCCAGTCCTGTTTGATTAGTTTAGAGGCTTACTCTCTAAACAGTGAATTGTGGCATAAAGTGCAATTTGGAGCAAAAACAGTGGCCGTTGTTTTTTCTAATTTGCCATTTACAGCAATGAATTATTTAGTGAATGAACTAAAGCAAATAATGTAAGGTGAGTGTATTTCCACATTGTGCAAAGTTTGTGTAATTTTTCACTACGTTTTGTTTTTTAAAACCTGTAAGCCAGCAACAGTATGTGCTTACTCCTCTCAGTGCATTCTGATAGACTAAAATATTTCCAGGACATCTGCTAATTATTGTATCACAGAGGTGCCTTCATTCACCAAGAGGGGAATCAATAGACACGTTGCATGAATGCAGGAGTCCCACATAATCATATGACTGACAGTATATTTACACATAAGCTCTGACTCAATTTGTATTCTTTAGAGTAGACATTAAATATTTATTTATTTTTGAACGTATAAATTGATGCCGGTTTTCCCCCAGACTTAAGACTTCTAGACTGCTGCTTTGTTGATGGATCTATCAATTGAAACATGAAGGCATCCTTTAACAGGTTAAAAAACGTATCCCACTTATTTTAATTACCAGTTCTTTGGTCCCAATCGATGTCCAGATAATTACAATTTTCAACAATTAAAGTTTTTCCCAAATGCAGCTTTTTCAATTTGAGTAAACAGCTGAACCTCGTCAACATTAATGTTTGTTTGTTTGCTGTAACATACATCTACAATTGTAATCTTTTAACACTCGTTTAACACGTGTAAATGTCTACCCATTTGACTTTAATTCAAGTTTAACATGTAAACATACCCATCCATTGTTCCTGTTTGTTCAAATTTAATTTAAGGTAAATTTTTAATTTTATTCCTACCCGTTGTACAGCGCTACGGAATTTGTTGGCGCTATATAAATAATAATAATAATAATTCCAAAACAGACATAGAAAGCATAGATGAATTTGAGAAATTGCCTAGTTCAGTTAAGTGGCCTAAAATTTGAAAGTCTCTTTGAATTCAAGTTTATTTCCTGATAATGCACTTATTAAATTATAACATTGAGGTGTACATATGCATTTATAAAGACTGTGTTCTTTATTATTATTAATAATAACATTTATATACTGCCAAAGTATTTCGCAGAGATTTACGATTATACGATTATAGAATGGGGATATTTGACCACAAGTAATTGTTTTGCCATGATTTCTTTTACTACCCTTTTTGGCACTTAGGAAGAAAACTTAGCCAATCCATAGAAATGAACATCAGATAAGGGGCAAATTATTGGCATACAGGTATATAATTGTTATTCCCTGTTTTACAATCATAAGTAACGTGACCTGTACGGTTTATTGATAATCTATACACGGTGATAGTATTTTATATAGTAAACCTATATAATAATGTCTCCATCACCAATATACAAGAATAAATTTGAATTCAAAATCTAATATAAAATATTGTTTCACATTTTCCAGATCACTGCCTAATAAAAATGAATTGCTACATCTGATAATGTCCTGGATCTGCATTATTTTTATGATAGCACTCTAGGAAATTATCTTTGAATGTGGAAAGCTATTATTTAATATTGCTCACATGCTTACTAATACATTATTGATACACTGACACCAAGTTAATTATCTCTTCTTGGGCAGAATTGGTTTCTGGGCATAGACAGATGTCATAAAAGTCGTATATTTGATTGTGACTGACAAGAAGAGTTGAATTTAGTAGGAGAGGTAGCATCTGTTTAATGTATCATAACCAGAGGTCATGCTGCCAGTGCTTTAAATCTCACTCTCTGCAATGGATATTTCATATCAAAGTGATAAAATACTAGATAATAGGAGCATATTAACATAGCCAAATAATTGTGTTAGTTGTCTCCCTAAATTATACCTGACAATAGTTGTCTAGAATTCTTTTCAGATCTTTTTCATAAGTTAAACATCATTGATGCACTGTAAACATATTTAATAAAGACTAATAAAGAGTGATATTCCCTCTGTCTGATTTTCACAATCTATTCGCTCTCTATTCAAAGTACATGATATTTTTTTAATTTAGGAATTTACATTACAAGCAAAACAGGAGTTTGGATTGCACTTATATGATATATATTTCAAGGCATGTGTTCGAATATTGCTGTATATTCATAATAATTGTTCTCATGTATAATAAACATGGGTCACTATTTAGTTAACCTGAACAGCAATTTATAGGTATTTTGTTTAGATGAAGCATGATATTTTTACATAAATATAAACAGATTGTGTGTAACATTTGGTAATATATCCAGATACTATAAATGTGTGTTAACATAACTGTATACGATAGACTTCCAGTTTTAATGGGCACGGCAGGTTAAAAACTTTCATTTACTGTGGGTACAGTAACTGCTTCCTCTGAATGAAGTGGTTATAGTGTCTAGAATCCCCAGATACATTTATTCCATTCAGTGTTAAACCATTTTAATGGTTTAATGCTAAATGAAAGACCCCAGGAGCCCATCCTCTCTGTGCTGCTTAGACTAATGAAGTAGAATTAGCCTGAGAAACAATGGGTGTCGGTGATTGAAAGTTTCAGCTAGCCACTTTTAGCCTATCACAATTGCCCATTGCTAGTGTGAATCGGAATACCTAGAAAGAGGTTTCACAATTCTATGTAATGTTCCTAGTATTATGCTCTCTTCTAGGCATGTGCATGGGGAAAATTTTCGGTTCGGCATTCCAAAATTCGGGACTCCCGCAATTCAGGACTTTGGCAATTCGGCACTTCAACACTTCGGAACTTCGGCAACTTCGGCACTTCGGAACTTCGGAAATTTGGCAACTTCGGCTCTTCGGCACTTCGACACTTCGGAACTTCGGAATTACGGAACTTCAGCATTTTGGAATTTCGGGACTTCGGCCTGTGGCTGCTCACTGTTAAAAATTTTTTAAAAAATAGGGTCCTCCCTCCCGAGCCCCCACCCACTCGCGCAGCACGAGTGGGGGCTCATGAGGGGGGGACCTTTTTTCTTTTTTTTTTTTAACAGTGAGCAGCCATAGGCTGCTCACTGTTTAATAGACATGCCCCTACTCGCAGTATAGCGAGTAGGGCATAATTTACTAATACTAAGTAATCTTTACTTTGTATTAGTAAATTTGGCTGAAAGACCAATTTAGGCGGGGATGGAAATTCAGTAGTGTTCGCGAGGTCAGTAGTTTTAAATGACAGTAAGCAGCCAGATGACATGCCCCTATTCGCTGCATGCCACAAGTAGGGGCATGCAGGAGGATTTAACCTCCCTTTTATTAATATTGGGGTCACAGTGACCCCTATAGGTTTTAATGTGGGGGGGTTAGGAATTGCTAATATTTATTACAAGTAAGGGAGCTGGTAGAGCTGCCGGCTCCCTCTTTGCGTTTTTTTTTGCGCATGCCCTGTGTTGTTTTTGGGTAAAAACAAAAACATTTTTTACCGAATTTAGGCCCAAAAACGAATGTCTAATAGATATATATATATACATATAATGTGGTCATGGTGTTTGGAGTGTATATGCATGACAAGAAATGCAGTAATACACAGTTAATGCACTTTGATGCTGGATGTGTAAGTCCTCCACTGGTAGCATCATTACCTGTCTAGACCGAGAGTTCCAGGCTGGCTGTTGTAAAATCTGTGCATATTGGGTGTTCATAAACACACATAGCATGCGGGTGGCAGAATTCCAATGGTGGCACAGCACCTCCTCTCCAGTTGACTGTGCTTGAATATGACATTGTTAGTACTTAAGTAATACTTGTATGTGGGTAGGGCACGAGAGCAGCCATGGATTTCCTATTATCCACTGGCACTGTAAGTTGTCAGTTGTCCTGGAGAGAGGTCAATATAGAATGGACAAATTTGATCATATTGACACATAGGTCATTTTACACAACTGTTGTGTGCAGAATCATTGTTACAGCTTTGCACTTAGCAGTCTCCACAGAGAAATCATACAGAGAAGAGGACACATGTTTCTGTATCTCCTTCTGATTTGCCTTGTGTGCCATGGTTGTGCCTGAACTGAATTGATTGTGATATTAGTTACTAATTAGTTTTGTTTGTTTCCTGAACAATTTTTCTGCCAGTTGTGGCTGAAATCTTTCTTGGTCTACCTGACCTTGGCTTGGTATCAATAGATCCCTGAATTTTCAACTTCTTAATAAGTGATTGAACAGTACTGATTGGCATTGTCAAGGCTTTGGATATCTTTTTATATCATTTTCCATCTTTATGAAGTTCCATTACCTTGATACGAAGGTCTTTTGGCAGTTCACTTCTGCTCCCCATGGCTCAGTATCTAGCCTGCTCAGTGCATCCAGGGGAAAGCTAAAAAAACTAATTGACTATTTATACATCGACACTAACAGCAATTTAAAAAGCCACAGGTGTGGGAAATTAACCTTTAATTGACATTTTAACCTATGTGTGTCACCTCGTGTGTCTGTAACAAGGCCAAACATTCAAGGGTATGTAAACTTTGGATCAGGGCCATTATCCATCAATAAAAGACATTGTTTTGCATGATCACTCATATTTTCAAAATAAATGCCAAAATGTCACAATTTCTGCCAGGTTATGCAAACTTTTGAGCACAACTGTTTGCTTCCAGAGCACTTTATCTAAATGTTTGTCTTCCTCCTGCACTCCTGCAACCAAGTCAGACTCGGTTCTTTAACATTCAATATCCTCATGCAAAGCATGACTCAATGATAAGTTTTGGCTTGGACAAGAATATGAAGAGGAGACACCTGCAAGACGATGACTCAGAAGGCAGAGTAGGTGGCTGCACATAGTGAGTCTTGGTTCTGGAAACAATGTTAGTAAAACCCTTTCTTCTGAATCTAAACAGTTAGTAGTATAATGGTAGCACTCGATTTACCAACTATGCATTGTTAGTTTGATCTTATGCAGTGCCTTCTGTTGACAAAATAGAAATGTGTCAATTTACATAATGTTGGTATGCAAAACTGCGTAATGTACAACCAAATACGCAGTTTAATGCATATATTTTCACTTTTTATTGTGTTCTAAAAAGTTACTTGTATTATATATTTTGATGTATTAGTTATTATTGCTTGTTTTCCAGTGTTCTGCATATTTGTTAAGCACAGAAAGTAGCTATCTCTTTACAGGGATAGTGAGTGAAACTCTACAATGTCTGAAGTAAAAGAAGCAGCTCAACACTAAAAGTAGATTAGCCCTTATCCACAATGAACTACAAAGACACAAGAAAAAGTGGTATAAGCTATATACCAACAAGTGGAGCGCTATTACAATTTGAACAATAGAGGGGTACACTCACCCCTTCATTACCATGACAGTCTCAAACGTATATGCTTGAATGTATATACAAAAGGAAACAGAAACAAATATATAGTGCACATGGTTCCCAAAAGAGGATAAATGATGGTAATAAATGGCTGAAACCACTCACATGTACTGGAGCCTATGTAGTATTGGCTCTGTAAATAGATCCTTTATGTTTTTTAGGCAGCAAACACACCCCTTTGTCCCAAGCGGTACTCCTCCAGGTAGACGGAACAGAAAAAAAGGGGAGACAGGCCGGCTGTGTAGTATTGTATAGAATGGGGATATAATATAGGTGGTAATGGTTGTGCTCACCTTTGACAGAGCCTCTGGACTCTCGGCTCTGAGGTTGATGGACAATGTGCTAGTTTTTGTGGGGTAGCACTCCCCGATGGAGGTTACTGATGGCTAGGAAGGACTTGTTGGACTAAAATATAAAGTATTAAAAATAATGTTTTAACAATAAATTAAAACAAAGATAATACTTCATCTAAAAAATAAAAAAGTTAAAATAGAAAGTCCAAAAATCAGCTAAATGCGTTTCACTCTTCTATGAGCTTCCTCAGTAGCTGTGTGGTAGCCTCAGGAATCTTCTTCTTTATAAATGTTTAAAAGTCCGTTTGGGTCCTCCCTTTGAGGTCACATGATATGTGGCTTGACCAATCCTAAGCTCACCTTTCTTCCCTTTATTACGTGTAAAGGAACTGCCTATGGTAGGGAGACCCCCATTTGATGGAGATACTGTCAATCCTAATAAACACTTAATTGAACAACAGTCATTGGTGGTTCTGTGGTGTCATATTACAAGGCATCCAATGAGGTCAGTGGCTGGTGGAAGTGACGCCGCGGGTGGTTCCGCTCGCCACCTCCACCCTCCACCGCCAACATGGGAAAGCCCTGTGCAATAAAATAGTGTGTACCTATTGGGCATGTCGCCCCTTATTAAAAGTAAGCAGGGCGGCATAGTGCGCCGCTCGTCGCAGCCTTCTGTGCTTCCGGATTACTCCCGTGTGAATACAGGAGAATCCGGGTGCCAGTCAGGGGAGTGGTCACACCGACTTCTAACACTCCCCCCGAGCGGCGGCAAAAAAGGAACTCGTATTTCAGGAAAGTAGCATGAGGGCGAGAAATAATTGGACACACTTCATGCTTGCCAGAAATGACGTAACAGGCAATCCCGTTCGTCGATACTGTCCTCTGACGTGAATAGATTGAGATAAATTGTATTTTCGATACATCAATAAAAAATAAAGTATCAATGAAAAATAAAGTATATTGGGAAAACAACCGATGGGGGAGTTTGGGTGATTCAATAGGAGACATATATGAATATAAGGGGAGGATATGCTAATAAGGGGGGGTGGTCATGATGACATCACAGTTACGTACTGTGTGTCAGCCCAAACTCCTCCTAATTGCATCCATCATAGAGATGGGCACAAGACAGGGTCTTCCCTTAAGATTGACCAGTGTTTGTTAATGATTCTTCTGAATTGGTGATTGCCATGGCTGTAACTGCAAGATCGACACTAAATAATGAAAATATTTACTATAATTTTTATTTTATGTTTGACAATGACTAGTCACAAAGAACAATATTAATGTCACATCATTGTAAATCTTTTTTCTGTAAGATACTGTGCATCTTTTGTCTTGTGGACTTTGCAATCTGAGTCTACATATCTCGGTGTAAGTCATATTAGTCATGACTAGTGATGTCCCGAACTGTTCGCCGAACTGTTCGCCACGGTTCGCCACGAACGGTTCGCCACAGACTCCAGTCAGCTGACACATTCCAGCCAATCAGCAGCAGACCCTCCCTCCCAGACCCTCCCACCTCCTGGACAGCTCACTAAGAATGCAGCTTCAAAATGGATGCTGTCCAGGAGGTGGGAGGGCCTGGGAGGGAGGGTCTGCTGCTGATTGGCTGGAATGTGTCAGCTGACTGGAGTCCGCGGCAAACCGTTCACGGCAAACCGCGGCGAACAGTTCGGGACATCACTAGTCATGACTCAAAGCCAACGCCTTTTCCAATGCAGCATGCATTTTGAATTTGTGATCTCATGAGGTATAGAAACCCTGCATTATAACAAATGATAAGAAATATATTATACACTGGACTATTTAGTGTTACTGAGGGGCATAGTATTAAAGTCTATAACTGGAAAAAAAATTCAAATTTTAAATAAATCTCATTATTATTGGAGAATGTCTAATATTATTTTCATACAAATAATTTACACTGTCATTTTCCTATGTATGTGTATGTATGTATGGGAACATTGTATGTGTGATATATGTGCGTGGTATATATGTGAGTGTATTTTTGTTTGTCTTTGTAAATGTTAATGGTCTCCATGAGTAATCTTGTAATGTTACTTGTTGCAGTACTGGTGGTAAATAACTATGGGCAATTTTGAACACAAAAAATCCAAACACCGAGCTTTATTGTATATAATGTTAAAAACCATCATAAATACATAAAATGTGTATATGGAAATAACTGTTAATCATGAGAATTTAGCACAAGTCTAACAAAAACTTGATTATAGTTTGCAGGTTAATTGTAAAAATATTCTGAATTTGAAATAATAAAGGTACCTGACATTTTGTTTCATGGTGACATATTTAAAAAATTATGTTATGATTTGTTGGTTCACAGAACACATAGTATGATATATATCACTTTTCAGTTATTGTTAGTTGTTTTCGTATATGAACAGGGAAATAAAGAAATCTTCTAGCACAAACCTTTTACAAGTCTTATACAAAACAGGTGTTCCTGCATTGAAGTGCCAAATGAAATGAGCAACGGTTTTTCACTAAAGTCTGAATGGGGCAAAACCATCCATTTGCTTTAGGGGTTTTCAGATTGCATTGTGGGACAATAGAGGTGACTCGTTCTTGTGTGTTTTCAGTTTAAATATCTGTGTATAAATACCCTATGCCTCCTGAATAAATTTTCACAAAATGTGTTATTACTACACTAAGTTAGTCTTTTCATATTTCTATCTAAAGCAAACTAGTGTGTTTTTCATGTAATTCATTGCAATATAAGAGTTCTGATAAAAAGAGACACTTATTGAACAAACCTTTATAACTAAGATTCAATGTATATTTGTACACTTTAACGTCAGTACACCAAATTACTTAATGTGTGTGACCTAAAGACAGCAATACTGTGTATTTATGATGCAAATATGTCATAATGTAGCATACTTATTGACAAATTTGCTGTATATTACATTGGTGTTGTTTATAACCATGGTTGAAAGCATAATCACTGGTTGTTTAGAGCAGTGGTTAAAATTAATGTGTTGAAATACATTGTTCCATATAACTTCAGCAGATCATATATCAAATCAATATAATCTACTGAATCCATGCTGTTAAGATCAGATACAAACAGGAATAAACTATGATGAGCTTTAAATGACTGAAGGTATTTACATCAATTTATTTAAACAGTTGACACAATATTATTCCTTAAACTATCAAGGTTATAAACTGTGTAGCATGGTGATGATTAAAGATTGTGTGGTGCTAGAAAATGCCCCTAGAATTAGACTCTGCTCAGTGAATGATCATTATGGAACGGTGTACAAAACATTTTAAAGCCACTGCAAATTATGTTTTATTTGTGTGAGATTCCAATATAATCTATAGATATTGTAAGACAAAGCAGGGACTTGACAAAAGACAGAGCTATTGCCATTGCTACAATGAGTGCGAGATAACATCTATGGTGGCTCTCACGGGATCCTAAATAGACACCTTTGATGTAGTCTTGTGCACATGCTTGAGTACAGCACTGATGTGGGTTCCTGGCAGATTAATCTACAGGAGCTGAATACTGAATATGGCGGTATTTGCAGGGGACATCATCAGGTAAACATAACTCAACTCTGCTGCACCCCTAGTCCATTGCACACCAAGCGGTGATGTTTTCATAGGTAATCTTTGCAAAATATGCAAAGTACCCAGAAGGTGACAAAGACACTTTATTTTTTTTTAATCTCAATATTTCTTTTTTTTAATTTTTGACAAATACAATTATATACATAATTTATAATCATAATATTTCACTCTCAAAGTCACAACACAAGTTACAAAATACAAAATAATTAACAATACACAATATATAAATGTACTTCATTCATACCAGGGGTTATCGGACATATATTTTGTATATATTCAGAATAACAGAATTACTTTTAAATTAAAATCCATGGTCAATTTACAAAGTTGACAATATGTTTAACCAGTTTTTATACACATCATTTTTTTTTTTTTTTTGAGAAATGTGGTTAACCGTGAGGGATTTTTACATATTTAGTTGTGTTTTAATTTGAGAAAGGATATGATGTTTTTGAAGAGGCAAGGAAGACCTCCAATTTCTAGCTATTATAATTTTCATAGCTATAAAACAATGGACAGCAATACAAATATCATTTCCTGATTTAAAATTCCACTTTACATGTAGTAATGCAACTGTAGGAGAGAATGTTAATTTTATACCTGTCAAAACAGAATAGAGATTAAAAACCCAAGACCATATAGTAATGACACATGGACAAGACCACCATATATGAATATTGGAACCTAAGTCATTGCCACATCTCCAACATGTGGGATTGCATTCTTGATACATTTTAGCTAATTTTTTTGGTGTTAAATACCATTTATTTATAACTTTAAAATGACACTCTGTCAAATTCAAACAGTGGATATTTTTATACGTTTGTCTTAACGAGTAACACCACTCTTCCAATGTTATAGTTAACTCTAGGTCTTGCTCCCAAGAATTTATTATTTTCGTTGGATTATCATTGAGTAAATCCAGGAGAAGATTTACTTTGGAGATGACTTTATTAACATAATTATTATTAAATATATTTTCCATGAAACCAGCTGTCTGAAATGAAAATTTTAAAATGGTAATGTCTAGAAAAAATGTTATTCTTAGATATGTAAAAAATTTCCCTATTCGGGACATGAAAGTTTGTTACCACCTCATGGAATGAAATAATCTTATCTTCCTTCATTATTTGTAAAATGGAAATTAAATCTTTTTTTGGCCAGTATTTTAGTGAAAAATCTTTCATATTATGTTCTAGTACAGTTAATTTGCAGGTTTTCGGTATATATTTGACAATTCCCAAAGATTTTTTAATCTCCTCCAAAACTTGTAAAAGATGGTATAATAGTAATGATTTATCTATAAGAGTCTCCGTATATTTCTTGTTGCTATTTAACCATAGATAGTATTCCACGTTCTTAGTTTTAGTAGCTTCTGCTTCAATAATGTACCAAGGTTCTACACTCATATTTTGTTCTTGTAATTTATATACATGTTTGACTATATTCGTGTAATATATAGGTTTTACAATGGGGAAGTTTAAACCGCCTTGTTTTATCTTCTTAGAGAGTACCTTTAAAGGACCACTCTAGGCACCCAGACCACTTCAGCTTAATGAAGTGGTCTGGGTGCCAGGTCCATCTAGGGTTAACCCATTTTTTCATAAACATAGCAGTTTCAGAGAAACTGCTAAGTTTATGAATGGGTTAAGCCTTCCCCTATTTCCTCTAGTGGCTGTCTCATTGACAGCCGCTAGAGGCGCTTGCGTGCTTCTCACTGTGATTTTCACAGTGAGAGCACGCCAGCGTCCATAGGAAAGCATTATGAATGCTTTCCTATGTGACCGGCTGAATGCGTGCACAGCTCTTGCCGCGCGTGCGCATACAGCCGACGGGAGGAGAAGAGGAGGATCGGAGGAGGAGAGCTCTCCGCCCAGCGGTGGAAAAAGGTAAGTTTTACCCCTTTCCAGAGCCGGGCGGGAGGGGGTCCCTGAGGGTGGGGGCACCCTCAGGGCACTATAGTGCCAGGAAAACAAGTATGTTTTCCTGGCACTATAGTGGTCCTTTAATCTAATTCTGGGCTTTTTGTTTTTCCAGATATAAGATAAAAAATTGGCTTGAATCATATCAAGCCAGCTTTTAGATATTCTAAGAGGGAGCATTGCAAATAGATAGGACCATTTGGGTACTATATATACATTTACAACATTAATTTCCCCTCACCATGATATATTCACATTTCTCCATGATTTCAATGTTTTATTTGTGTATTTTAACAATTCCATTACATTAATTTCCATAGTGTTTTCCACTCTAGCTGGAATTAAAAGTCTTAAATGGATTATTGCTCTTTTAGTCCAAATAAATTTATATTCCTTTCTCAATTTTTCTACTGTCAGTTTGTCTATATTCTTATACATAACTGTTGATTTTAATATATTTAGTTTATAGTTCGAAACCAAAGCATATTTATTGATTTCTTTCATTAATTCTGGTAAAGATTGTTCAGGGGACGTCAATATCATAGTAGTGTCGTCCGCATATAGATACATTTTTATTTCTCTTATAGCGGTATAAAAACCCTTAATGTTAATATTGTCTCTAATGTTAATTGCTAATGGTTCCATTGATAATATATACAGGAGAGGTGACAGAGTACACCTCTGTCTTGTGCCATTCTTTAACGTGAACCATTCTGCACAAATATTAGCTCCGACGGTTCTCGCAGATGGAACCGAATAGAATGCCATAATAGCATTGAAAATCATACCCCTAAACCCAAATCCTTCCAAAAGCTTCACTATATATCCCCAGCCGACCCTGTCGAATGCTTTTCCTGCGTCTAATGACAGGGCCAGCAGGGGAATTAGCCTCTCCGGATTGATCTAATATGTCCAAAATTGTTCTCGCACTATTGGTTGTGGACCTTCTCGGAACGAAACCAGTTTGGTCTGTGTGTATTATTTTTGGAATAATATTTTTCAATCTTTCAGCAATAATTGAGGCATATAATTTAAGTCTACATTAATTAACGAGATTGGTCTATAATTTTCTACATATCTGCTATCTTTGTTTGGTTTTAAAATAGGGAGAATATTCGATTGAAGTAGTTCTTTAGGAATTTTGTTATTCGAAGCAAACTCATTAAAAATCTCTGTAAGGGGTTTAATCAATGTAGATTTCATCAGCTTATAATATAAATTTGTGTACCCATCAGGGCCTGGGGTTTTATTCAGTACTAATTTACTAATTTTTCTATCAACATCTTCTACAGAGATTGGTTGATTTAATGTAAAGATATCTTCTTCTGAAATCTTCGTAATCTTTGTGTTAGTTAAATACTTTTGTATTTCTATATCTGTTGGATTTATATTTAAATTGTATGATTCCTGATAAAATCTATTACATTTTTTTCCGATTTGTTCGGGAGAGGTATAGATCATTTGGTCATCTTCAAGTTTTTCTACTCTATTTCTTGATCTCTGGTTTTGCAATTTCCTAGTTAAGTTTTTATTAGCCCGATTCCCCGTATAATAATTATTTAATTTCAATTTATTTATAGTTGTTTTAATTTTTTCCTCAGTTTTTAAGTTAATTAAATTTGGAAATCATTTGTGATGGCTGTAATTTGTTCAGTTAAGAAAGATTATAAAAATCTATATATAAGTCTGTTAAGTTTTTTCAATTTTTTTCCCTTTGTATATGATCCAATTTAATAAAATAACCCTGCATGACCGCTTTATGGTCACACCAATTTACAATGTGTGAGGTTTTAATAGGGTTATTTTCTTCAAAAGACAATTTTAAAAGTTTAGATATCTCATTTCTATTCGTATCAATTTGAATTAGCTTATCATTCAATCTCCAAGAGTTCATTGGGTATCTGTGGGATTTCCCTATGTCGATCAATATAAAACTATGATCAGACCAAAAATTGTCTTTTATAATAATTTTATTAATGATCGTAATCGTCTTAGCGTTTACCATACACATATCGATTCTCGAATATGAGACGTGCGCAGGGCCGGACTGGCCCACCGGGATACCCGGAAATTTCCCGGTGGGCTGCGGCACCTGGGGCCGGTCTGACAGCCCTAATCATTGGGCTGATAGATCCTGTGATCCCGGCCGGCCATGTGTGAGCTGTGCGGCCGCACAGAGCCCCATGGGAGCAGGGGGAGCCAGGGATGAGAAAAATAAAAATAAATTTGCGGGGGCGTGGCTTGCGTGCGGCGGGGGCGGAGCTTAGCGTGCGGCAGGGACCTGGCTGAGGGAAGAAGCAGGTCAGTGTGTGAGTGTGTGACTGTCTGTGTGTGACTGTCTGTGTGAGTGTGTGACTGTCTGTGTGAGTGTGTGACTGTCTGTGTGTGACTGTCTGTGTGTTACTGTCTGTGTGAGTGTGTGACTGTCTGTGTGTGACTGTCTGTGTGTGACTGTCTGTGTGAGTGTGTGACTGTCTGTGTGTAACTGTCTGTGTGAGTGTGTGACTGTGTCTATCAATGAGCCTATTTGTGTGCATCAGTAAGATTGTCTGTGTGTGTGTGAGTATGCTTTACTGTATAATTTAATTACCCTAAAAGAACTAATATTTTGAATTAGAAGAAGAAATGTATCAATAATAATAAAAAAAAAAAAATATATATATATATATATATATACTGTTGCATCACCAGGGCTCCAGTATCCAGTATATATATAAGCAATTGAAATAGTTGGCTGCACTCTCGGATTTCCTTAAAATTTTACTTTTATTGAAATATTTAAGAGAAGATCAACGTTTCAGTCCCTCTTGTGGACTTGCATCAGGATCATGACGAAAGTCCACAAGAGGGACTGAAACATTGATCTTCTCTTAAATATTTCAATAAAAGTTACATTTTCAGGAAATCCGAGAGTGCAGCCAACTATTTCAATTGCCTATATATATTTATATATATATATATAGATATATAAATATAAAAACACCCTACATAGCACAATGACTTATGGGGCTGGCATAGATTTTTTTCCAGGGCTGCTTCGTATCCCCAGTCCGGCCCTGGCCGTGCGCACTAGATATGTGAGTGTAGTCCCTTTCCATAGGATGCATTGTGTGCCATGCATCATATAGATCATACCTTTTGCACAGGGCCATCCATTTCTTCGATTGTTTTATAGTTCTATTATCGTACTTCAGGTTACTATGTGCTAGTTTGTTCATCTTTGGATCCAGTACCCAATTAAAATCCCCAGCGACAATCAATGTGCCTTTCATTATGTTTTGTACCTTACTCTTATCTTAGCCAACATTGACATTGGGTCTACGTTTGGTAAGTATATATTTACTAAGGTGTATGGATTCTTATCTATTTCACACACCAAAATTAGATACCTAGCCTCTTTATCAGATTCTTGATAATTAATAACGACTTCAATCTCTTTAGAGAATACTATTGCAACACCCCTTTTCTTTATATTTAATGAGGCATGTTTAATCAGAGTGAAACTATCTCCTCCTCCACCACAAAGACACTTTAAATGCCAATAGATCAATATACAACTTACTCTTAAATACTGTTGCCATGACATGACACCCATCTGACTATGGTGAGGATTTAAATAAGAATAAGAAAACTCCTATTGGCTGGCATCAGAATTAAGACAATGGAATTTGCAGATGCGTCGTTATGTGAATGACACATTAGATTATGCATCCAAAAGTGACATGAGCTTGTGGAGATATAAAGGGAAGCTGAGGAATATTTTTAGAGTCAGGCATGATGTCAGAATGTGGCACAGAGTCACAATGAGAAACATGGCCATTCAATGTAGGGGGCATCCAGAAGAACCAAGAACTACTAAAGCATACCTGTCATGGTGCACACAACCTATGCTCATTTAAAGAGCATAACGTTCTATCTACATTGATAAGCCATATAGTTCAATCACATAGAGCTACTGTAGCTCTAATTGCTGGAAAAAAGCCTAATGTTGGCCATGATAGAAAGGTGTCAGAACACACATTGCACATGATGACAACAAAAGTGCCTTCAATGGTGATGTGAGCATCAGACCTGAACCATGGAGCAATGGAAGGAGGTTGCCTGGTCTGATGAATCACGTTTTCTTTTAGATTAGGTGAATGGCTTGGTGCATGTGCATTGTTTGCCTGGGGAAGATATGGTAGCAACATACACTATGGGACTAAAGTAGGCTAGCAGAGGCAGTGTTCTGCTCTGGGCAATGCTTTGCTGGGAAACCTTGGGTCCAGACATTCATGTGGATATTACTTTGACACATACCACCAATCTAGAAATTGTTGCAAACAACGTGCACCCCTTTATGGCAATTGTGTTCCCTGATAACAGTGGATAATGCACCCTACCACACTGCAAAAATCATTCAGGAATGGTTTGAGGAACAAGACAAAGAGTTCAAGCTGTTGTCTTGGCCCCATCTTAATCCAGTTGAGCACCTGTGGGTTGTGCTGGAACAACAAATACGATGCATGAAGGCTCCAACTCGCAAATTGCAGGACTTAAAGGATCTGCTGCTTATATCGGATACCAGATGCTACAGGGCATGTTTGGCGGTCTTGTGGAGTTCATACCTTGACGCATCAGAGCTGTTTTGGCAGCATGAGGGGGCCCTATCCAATATTAAACATGTGGTTTTAATGTTGTGGCTAATCAGTTTATACATTATGCTAGCAAATATATAGATTGGGAGGAAAACCTAAATAGGCCTGTAATAAATATGTATTGATCAGGATTGTGGCAAATGTGCCTATGCCATGAGCTCCTGGAAGAGCCTGCTGGCTAGCCTCCTGCCCAAGAAATATGGGCCATGTAACCAACCACTTTAACCCCTTAGGGACCAAACTTCTGCTTCCTGCTTCTTTTCTACGCATCAGGAGAGCGGTGTTCAGTAGGATTGCTTGCATGAACTAGGTAAACAATCACTACCTAGGAGCCAGAGGATCAGTTCGGTGTTTCATTTGGTTTTGGACTCCCAAAAGTGACCGACCGCTACCACTTTTCTTATGGAAATATTTTGGGCATAAGCCAGGTGTGCAGTCGGTCAAAAGTTACCCCGATGGCAATTTGGCTGTGTTCGTGGGATCAGAGCGCTTTTTGGATATGTTGGGCATACAGATACAGGATATCCGGGGATACTGGATTTGTGGGGGTCCCTTATAAATTGCCTGCACCATGCCCCATTAAACTCAGTTCACTCCCAGCATTAAGTCTCGGCTAATGTCTGTGGGGGAATGCTATACTTACTCCAGAGTTCTAATCACTTGGCAGATATAATCACTACACAGCTGTACGCTCTGCAGAAAAGCTTTGATCACTGGAAGCTGGATCCAGGACCCTGTGCTAGGGTGGGAAGCAGCGGCAAGACCCCAGTCAAGTGTTTGGCAGCGGTGGGATGACTTCCTAGCAAGTGGGGAAGCATCCCGGGAACACCAGAATACCGTATAGGATCGTGGCAAGAGGGATAGTGCTAGCATCCCTGCAGCATCCCTGTCTGGAGAGGAACTAAGGAGGATGGAGCGAGCTAGCCCCCGGACCATGTCACCATACTAGGAAGAGTTCAAATGGTGGCTACAGAGAACCTTGTCCCAAGAGGATGGTCCGGTCTCGGAAGAGGCGCACTGGACTGGAAGGATGCCAATCGGAAGGAGCTCTGGTACAAAGCCCTGGAGGACAGGTTCGGCGGAGAGCGAGAGCCTCCCAAGCCAAGAGCAGTGGTTAAAGGTACAAGTGGCTCTGCGGATGCCTTTCCTTGGAGAGCAGCCCCTGAAGGAGTGGGAGATGGAACTTGAGGACCTAGTCTGGAAGGAACTGTGGACGAGGCTTACCGGGTGCTAGAGTGGTACACAGCCTGACTTTACCAGTGGATGGCTGAGGATGAGGTAGCAGAGGGTGAGGACTATAATAGCCCTGGCCTCTTGAGGGAGTCCTTTGGGTATGACATTAGTTTTGGGAGTCCTGCAGAGTTAAGACTCTGGGACATCCAAAGTAATAGGGAAGTCCTGATGGAGCTTCATGGAGCTGCCGACCTAGGGCCGGATCTGACCCATCTGGCCACCCCGGAGTGGGAGCTGAAGCAGGTTTACCGACGACTGTTCAACTCAGGGGCATGAGAATATCGCGGCTTCCAATGCCTAAGTACTCCTCCCTCTGGGATGTACGCACGGTTTTGTCGTTCCTCCAGGACTGGCTTGATAATCAGGAACTTTCCCTCCGTCAGCTTTCGGCTAAATTCGCTCTCCTACGATGCCTAATTTCTTTCCGATGGGTCTCCGACAACCGTGCCTTCGATGTCTACGCTTTTTTCTTTTCTCCAGAGGGGGTCACCTTCACGGTGTCTAGACATACTAAGTCGGATTCAACGCTGTCTCTTACCCGTATTACCGCGACTATTACAGCGAAACTGTGTGTGTTGACGGCTCTGTCTCGCTATGTGGTGCTTACCTCTCCACTTCGCCCTTCCAGTTCCGGTCAATTATTGATCTGTTAGACCTCACAAGCCGGTCTCCTCCCCTACCCAAGCACGGTGGATTAAATGGTTGTTGCCATTGGCGGGTGTGAATTCAAACTCTTGAGCGCATTTGGTTAGGGGCGCCTCTCTCCAGGACATCCTATGTTCGGCTGACTGGTCCCGGGAAGATACCTTACATCAATTTTATTTCAGACCAGCGGATCATGCTTCTTTTGCCTTGCTGTTTGATAAAACAGCAAATATGAAGCCTCCTGTCATGCTATAAAATTGTAGATTATACTAGCTTTAGTGTAACTATAATCTTAATTTTATTAATGACAGGAGGCGAATATTTAGATAGTTTGTGCTTCAGAGCTATGATTAAGTATGTCAGTTGTTGTCCCTTCCTGAGGGAAGTCAGGGTGAGATTTATGGTTATTGTACTGTCTGCAGTTGATTATAGGGACTTCATGTTTTTCACAGTACATTTAATTTACTAACCGGAGCTTTCGACTCTGTTTATCTCGTTTCAGTTTAATGGTTCATCTACAGATCCACATTCAAGGCCTTCTTCTCGATAAAGTTTAATGGTTCATCTATGGATCCACGTTCAGTTTCGTCTTCTGGATGAAGGTCATCGGTTGGCTTTGTTTGGATTCTACGACTGCTATATGGATATGTTTGTTTCTGTTCTTTGTTTTTGTCGCAGCTTGAAAGAGGAAGTAGTTGGTTGGGAGGGGATTTTTTTTCTTACTTTTTTCTGATTGGTTATTTCTCTCTATGTTAATGTGCTGCTGTGAAATTCAAGTAAAGAGAGACTTGAGCAAATATTCACCTCCTGTCATTAATAAAATTAAGATTATAGTTACCCTAAAGCTAGTATAATCTACAAGTGGTTGGTTGTCTAATGGGGGTGTTGGATGTCTAATGATGGGGGATATCTAAAGCCAGGGTATTTGTAATAATAGGTGGGGAATTACTTTGGAGAGAATAATGAGGAGATGGGATGTGTAATGAGAAAGAGGTATAAATATAAATTGGCAAATTGTACATAGTGTAAGTCTAAAAAAATAGAAGGGGGTCTTTCTTTTTGTGCTATCATCACTTAAGGCATGTGGGCTTGCACCTTTTTGTTCAATCCCTGTCAGGATGTAAGAATTCATAAACGCATCCTCCAGCTAATAAGTGCTATAGTAATGAAAAATGCCACTTGAGTGTCCACTTCTATTGTTCATAAGTAGTCTCCCTTCACATACTGTTTACTAGAGCTTTTTTTCCAGAACGCATTATTCCGTTGATCCAATGAGCATTTGTAGAACTATATATTTAACTACATGAGTAATCTATGCAATGCTAGAGATAATTGGTCCATGCATTATTTGTATCCAACATATATGTCTATACAGCAATACTTGTGATTTCTATTGTCTCTGAATTGTGTCCATCCATTAGTATGTAACTGCACCAGCACTGAATAATGATATTGGGGTACATATTTTTGTTTTATTAATATGTTTGATCTACATACATGTGCACATGTTGTGTGTCACAGGACTCCAATTGTTTTGTGCTAGCAAAAAGCAGGGACATTGAACAAAATTTGTAAGGGGGTAAAGATAACCCTCTATACACTTGTGGGGAGGAACCTGTCCTCCTATGCCCCTTCTTCTGTTCAGCAAGTGAGTGGTAAAAAGTTACCATGTAGCTGCTCAACCACTTCCTCTGCCATTCTTGATTGGTGGGATGGACGGTTGCTAATAAAATTCTAGGGGGTACTTGCCTCGAAGAGTGGAAGTTTAAATAAATCTTATAACTGGGCAGCAGATTGGAGTAAGTGATATCTCTAAACCCACTTTCTGTGACTCGCCTGTTCTGACGCATTTGCGTCAATTTTGTTTTGGTCGCAGGGTACTGACAGAAGTTTTGATGCATTATCATTAGGTCTCATGACCTTCATGCCTTTTATATCTTTATTGTTGTTGTTGTCGAGACTGATGCAGTACACATGTGCCAATGGGGCAAACCTGATGCAAGGGCCGGGGCCCATATAAACTCCTGAGATCTTTGTACCAGTGCTCCTTCATGTTTCTCATAGCCAGTAAGTGTGTCATACTACTCTTACTGATTTTCTGTTCCTGACCTGATTACGTCCTTGACCCTGAGCTTCATGTTTATTGTGTTTTGACCCAGCTACATTCCTGACCACAAGTTTGTCTTAGCCATGATTCCCAGGTACCGATCCCGGCTATGTACCTGACCTTGCGTTCAGTTTTTCCCTATATTAAAGGTTGTCTTCTGCTTTCACATTGTTCCTTCTCCTGGTTTCAACTAGGTTACACTTAGTTCTGATACTTCTAAATTAATTTTCTAGACATTAAGCACGGCCACTCTGTGGTCCAATAACATACCTTTCTATCCAATCCTACTGTGCCTTTAGTAAGTGGTTGACTTATATCTTGCTGAGGATCCTCTCGTATCAAGACAACATGTATATAATCACCTGATCAGCTTTAGCATTTTTAAGTTAGCATGCGGATTCGCAAAAGACATAATAATTCTCGTGGGAAGTCATTGTAAGCCATTCTGTTAGTACATATCTTATACTACAAAAATAATGCAATAATAACCAATGTTGACCAGCATACCCATCTTTTCCATTACTTTCTACCATCCTCTTCCTTTCTTCTCCTTACACCTCTTTATTAGTCACCTCCCCCATTTCACCCCACACATTAATTAATCCTTCCAATGTTATGTAGCATTGCTTTAAAGCACCCTCCAGATTGCCTGCCTTTTATAATGTAATGGTGACAGGGAGCTGACAGTTCTGAGTATCACGGACCAAAATGTATGTGCCATAGGCATGATGTCACTCTAATTCAATACAATACAATATACTGCAGTTTACATAATCAGATAGGCTTAGGTTTGGCCCTGGTTTTGGACATTCTTTTCATACTAATACTATCCTAACATGTCATTGCATCCTGCTACCTGGTCTATGCAGGCTCAACACTTGGGAACAACTGCTCTAGTTTTTAGAGAGGGATGAAGATGGGTAGGTTCAGTAATCTTATCATGTATTGGTTAATTCTATTTAAGTGTATGGAAATAACATTCAAAATAATAATACCTAAACCTAAATTTGCTTTTGAAGGTTAAAATGTTAATCAACAGTTAAATACCAAAGCCCATTGATTATATGCCGATGTAATATTTCTGTCTCTTTTATTAGAGGGAACTGAAGCACACTGCTGAGAAAACAGATTATTCTGGCACTGAAAGGGTAACTATCCCATCATTATTTCAATATGGCTAGATGTGAAGTGGGTGAAGTGGGTAATGCTTGTTGCTGTAGGTGTGCATTATAACCGCCATCTGCCTCTGATATGCAGCAGATGTATAATTGATCGTTGATGCTGAGCTGCCTCTTAAATGATGCCAAATTAAAGCAATTTAAATCTTTGTGCAGTAAAAATCTGGTTGACAAGGTTCCCATTTCTATGTGGTTATTAGAACAGAAGAGTTCCAGCAATAAAATGTTTAAGAGTATAACAAGTAATAAAGAAAACACTATAGATGTTTATGTAGTGAGAAAAATAACCCAATTCAATAAAGAGTTTTTATTGAAAATAAAAAATAAATAAATAACAAAAATAAATTATTGTATAATGCCCCTCATGTCCATTGTGTCATAAATTCAATCTTCAAATACTGAAGAGTTATCATTTTCCGATTAAGATGATCTCCAGATGCAGATAAAAGACCCCTGTTAGCCTGCTGTGATAAAAAATGATACACCATCTCTGCTGCTGGAAACCTCCCAGACCTTGTAACTTTAATGAGCTGAAGCACAGCTTCCAAGTGATCTCCTGTCAAAGACTTCATTAGGATTGTGAGGTCACACAAATGTACATGTGCTTTGTTGAAAGAGCTGGTTAAACCGCTTAGAATGTACAGTGTTGGTATTTCATATGATAAGTGTATCTTAATGGTCTAGAGACACTACCAACAAGATAGTAGTTTTCATCATTTTTTTTCCATCTTGAACTAATCAATTACTGGAATCTGAATCTTTCTGAAAAAAACAGACTGTATTGGAATTTACCTGGAATTTGAAAGCAATCCAAAAATACCCAAAAACAAATAGGGAAGATTTTTTTTTTGAAACATGGGGTAATGGGTACAACTTCCACAGCAACATTTTGCCATTACTCATGTAATGTTGGTTTATGGGAACAGGAATCTTCTTGGATAATGCCCAAGAGATGCTTATGGGATATAATTTGCATAAATAAATCATTTACGAAAGATCTGGTGGCCTCACAAGATCTTCATAACATCCCTATTTTCACTTATTAAAGAGAGAGAGAGAGATTCAGGAAGGTAACTATTTATATATATCTTCCCTCTGTCCCTCCATGTGCCATTATGCATGCAGACATGGCACACTAGAGCATCTTCCATTTTAAATATTTGTCAGGTTGTCTATTATTGTTGCTTACTTTTATGATTATTTAATTAATACCTATCTAAAGAAACACTCTTGTCACCATAACAACTTCATCAGAATGAAGTTGTTATGGGGCAAGGAGGGGTTAAACTGTAAATGAGCGGTTTAATTCAAAAATCTTCTCTCTGTTTAGTTCTACCCCTTCCACATCAGCTTTTTTCTCAGATTTTTGAAACAGGAGATCTCAGACAGCCTCAAACAGAGGCCTTAGACAGAAAAATACACATTTTTCAAACTGTTTTGTGAGCTACTGATTGGTTTAGCCAATCAGTGTCACCCCTATTTCCATGAAACTTCCTGTTTCAAGAATTGGAGAAAACTGGATAGGAAAGGGGCAAAGTTAAATGGCATTGGAGAAAAAACGTTGGCCTTAAATCATTCGTTATATGGTTTTACCCCTAAAGGTAAGCACCTTCTAGCACCATAACAAATTAATTCCCATAAAGTGTCAAGGTGTCAATTATTTTCGAACTTTTCTTGAGACTGTGTATGTATACATTATGCTCTAGCTTCAAGCTTATTGCTTTATCAACATATTTGACGGTAGGTAAGAGAGTGCAATAATTTTTGAAATGTCGCAGTAAGTATCACTATTCCTGAAAACCTCCGCTAACCTGCTGCAGCATTTATTTTCTATATTTCTAGAATGTGCAATTTGGTGATTTATTATTTTTCAAAATCTCAAATGTATTTATTTGATGATTTAGATGTGTCTTTTTGTGTTATGTGCTTATCTGTATCAAAATTCAGACAATGTATTTGTCACTTTATTTCTATACTAAGTAATTAGTACTGGCTTCCCCTTATCATTGTTTCATGTAGTATACATGATGTATGAAGACTGAATAAAAATATAGAACTGTGTTATATAATTTATTCTGCCCTATCATTCCACAGAATATTACCATAATCACAACTGAAACATTATTTATCTGAGCTGAAGCATACACACAGAATCTGAATGGGTCTTAGTGGAAGAAAACATCTGGTAAACTAGAAGACTGCATTTACAAAAATGAGCTTGACTGATATTGCCATTAAAATAAATTATTTTTTTTATGCAGCACATATGTGGAACACGTTGTTGTCTGACTTATTGCTGTAGTGGGAATAGAAAATACCTGCACAGACTAGGACATTGTCTGTGCTGATATGCATTGCCTCTTTATGATCCCCATTATAATAGGTTAATAGCTGATATGGGAGAAGTCATTACAATGCTAAGATGTAATTTAACTACTATGATATCCAACCAACAACTATAAAATAAAAAAAAAACTCCTTTATTGTTCTGTTATGTATATTCAAGAAACAAGCTTCAGTTTTTTTTTGTTTGTTTTTTTGTGTTTATCTGTTGATGTTTTGGTTTATCTGTTGATTTTTGTAAAACAAAAAGTTAAAATAGCATATAGTTAAATATATAATTGTTGAAACTTTTAATACACTGATTAGATGCAATATCAAAACCACCTGCCTAATATCATGTAGGTCCCCCCAATTCTGCCAAAACTGCTCTAATGCTTTGAGGCATGAACTCCACAAGACCTCTGAATGTGTCCTCTGGCATCTGCCACCAAGAATTGGCAACAGATCCTTTAAGTTCTGGAAGTTGTGAAGTGGGAAGTCAACACCTTGAACCCTTTGTCATGTTCCTCAAACCATTCCTGAAAAATGTTTGCAGTGTGGTAGGGTGCATTATTCTGCTGAAAGGGGCCACTGCCATCAGTAACACCATTGCCATGAAGGGATGTACGTAGTCTGCAACAATCTCTAGGTAGGTAGTAAATGTCAAAGTAACATCCACATGAATGCCAAGGACCCAAGATTTCCCAGCAGAACATTGCCCAGAGCAGAACACTGCCTTCGCCGGGCAGCCTCCTTTCCATAGTACATGCTGCTGCCATTTTGCCCCCAGGTAAACAACGCACACATACTGGGCCATTCACCTGATCTAAAAGAAAATCTGGTTCATCAGACCAGGAAACCAACTTCCACTGCTCCATGGTCCAGTTCTGATGATTACGTCCCCATTGAATGAGCTTTCAGTGGTGGATAAAGTTCATCATGGGCATGCTGACCAGTCTGCAGCTACACAGCCCCAGATACAAACTGCAATGCACTGTGTGTTCTGACATCTTTCTATTATGGTCACATTAAGTTTTTCAACAATGTGAGCTACAGCAGCTATTCTGTGTGATTGGGCCAGATGGACCCTTTTAACGCTTGTCTTTACTTTTACCACTTTTGGTATGTACTAACCACTGCATCAATGGCTGACATAATGGTGCAAGAATGGTGCAAGAATTTTTCTGGGTCTCACCATCGTAAGTATGATGGAGCTCCCATTCACCAACAGAGTACCTCCACCCAGTCCGCTTCCTCGCTGCCATAGAGTACTCTGGGGCATTTCAGATCTAGTCGCTGAAGCTTGACTGCAGTCTCTCCAGAACTCTTCTAACCAGCCAGGCTGCAACTTTCTTCTTCCAGACAGGTATTGTCCTCGTTGCCTTTGCCTCTTCAGCTTCTTTCCCAGTCAGGCAGGTATTATAAAGGCAATTGCAGCTCTCAAGTCTAGCTCTCTTTTTGATTTGTCCCAGGCTAAAGGAATCATGCAGCCAGACAAAATGTCCAAACACTCTGTTACTGGGTTCCCTGAACAAATCCAAATGGGACACACATTTCCAAAATGAAGTAACATAAATTACTTTATATTTGAACTAGGGCTAGCCTTTGGGTACTATTCCTGAAATATGTAGTGACAAACATAAAAATATAAACAACATCCAAAAGGTGAAGAACAAGCCACATAATAATGTCCAAAAATTTGGAAAAATAGAGATATACACCCTGTTCCAAATTATTATGCAAATTATATTTTTCTAATTTACCTAAATAACTGATGTAAATAACAGTCAGCATAATTCTCATGTTATCAGCTATTAAGAGTACAATTCAAATTTTATTGAACAAACCTCCTAATGATAACAGTATTTTTTTTAAACATAAAAAACTTACAATGCGCTGTTCCAAATTATTACGCACAGTAAGTTTCAAAACACTTTATAGGTTGTAAAGAACTGAAAATTGTCATTTGTTTTTTTTGCAGCATATTTACTGAAATCAAAAGCTATTTCAATCAAACTTATAACAACATTTTAACTTTTTAAACATTTTAACAGATCACGTTTCATTTTAACATAGGACCCCTTATTTGATAGCAGCTTCACAAGTCTTGCATCCATTGAACTTGTGAGTTTTTGGACAGTTTCTGCTTGAATTTGTTTGCAAGATGTCAGAATAGCCTCCCAGAGCTGCTCTTTGGATTTAAACTGCCTCCCACCCTCATAGATCTTTTGCTTAAGGATGCTCCAAAGGTTCTCAATAGGATTGAGGTCAGGGGAGGATGGAGGCCACACCATGACTTTCTCTCCTTTTATCCCCATAGCAGCCATTGATGCAAAGGTATTCTTTGCAGCATGAGATGGTGCATTGTCATGCATGAAGATAATTTTATTATGAAAGCATAGTTCTTCCTTCTGTACCAGGTAAGAAAGTGGTCAGTCAGAAACTCCACATATTTTGCCGAGGTCATCTTTACACCTTCAGGGGCCAACCAGCTTTCCTCCCATGATTCTGGCCCAAAACATGACTCCACCACAGCCTTGCTGAAGTCGCAGCCTTGTTGGAACAGGGTGGCCGTCCACCAACCATCCACTACTCCATCCATCTAGACCATCCAGGGTTGCACGGCACTCATCAGTGAACAGGACTGTTTGAAAATTAGTCTTCATGTATTTTTCTGCCCAATGCAGCTGTTTCTGCTTGTTAGTATTGGTTAGTGGTGGCCAAATAGAAGGTTTATGCACATTTGCAAGACTCTGGAGGACTCTACACCTTGATGTCCGTGGGACTCCAGAGGCACCAGTAGCTTCAAATATGTGTTTGCTGCTATGTAATGGTATTTTAGCAGCTGCTCTCTTGATCTAATGCATGGATCTGGTAGAAATCTTCCTCAATGTGCCTTTATCTGCACAAACCCGTCTGTGCTCTGAATCAGCCACAAATCTCTTAATAGTGCGATGATCACGCTTAAGTTTTCATGAAAGATCTAATGTTTTCATACCTCATCCAAGGCATTGAGCTATTTCACTCTTTTCGGCAGCATAGAGATCCTTTTTCTTCCCCATAGTGCATGAAAATGGTGCTCTGCTTAATAATGTGGAACACCCTCCTTTAGTAGTTTTTCCTTAAATTGGGCTCACCTGGCAATCTAATTATCACAGGTGTCCAAGATTGTTTTCAGTGATCAAAAGAGCCCTGAGACACAATTCCATCCATGAGTTAAACTGAAAAACAAAATATTTAATCTGTGTGACACTTAAATAGAATTTGCATAATAATTTGGAACAGGGTGTATAGATGGAACTTGTCATTTTATTGCACTTTCCTAAATTGCATATTGTAATTGTATAAATCAAAGCATTTTTCAGTTTCCGCCATCTCCAGGGCGATGGAGAGCCTGATAGAATCCCCTTTTAAAACAAGAATATCCCAATATTCCAAACCCTAACCAGGGGTGTAAGCAGTATGAATTATCCCTGTATACCTGCCTCCCAAAAACAGTATTCCAGGCCAGGGCCCATAGACGGTGGAAAGGAGGCTGACCTGCAGTCCTCTCGTAGAACCATGGTAACAGAAGATTCTGTTAAAGCACGGATGGCCAAAAGGTAGATCCCCATCATGGTTGCATTTAGAACTGAGCTGTGTTTGTGTTTTCAACTGTAAGCATGTTTTTGTATGGAGTATGTGTATAAATGTAGCGGTGCATTTGCTTGTAGTGTCGTTTTTTTATGTACAGTCTGCCCTAAAGTGATGTAGGAGGCCACGAGGCCCCAGTCACCACGAGGTCTTAGGTGGCTGCCTAAATCACCTAATTAGAGAGCTGCCTCTGTGTACAGTTGCTATTCAAAAGCAGTGGTTTACTTATGTAGTGTTTGCTTTTGAATTTAGGAATGTGTCTGTATGTAGTGTTGATGTTTGAATGCAGGGGTGTATTTGTGCGTAGTGTTGGAGTTTGTATGCTGAGATGTAAGCACACATACATATACTTATACACTGCCACACACACTGATACATACACACATAGACATACATGCAGATACAGACACACACTGAAACACAGATACACACACTGACACATACAAAGACTGACAAGCATACAGATACACAGACATTTAGGTACACAGACACACAGGTGCACACACTGACACATGTGCAGATACAATGAAACACACACTAACACACATACAGATACACATGCTTAAACACATGCAGATACACAGACACACACAAAGACCCTCATACAAATACAAAAACTTACAAACATACAGATGCACAGTTACACCCAGATTCACAGGGGCACACACTGACACACATACAGACACGCAGATACACACACCCCTGAATACTTTTGAGACTGGAGAGACTATTCTAAGTTGAATATTGAGTTGAATTTGGGGAAACCACTCAAAGCATTTGTTGTGTTGAGCTATTTCAATTGCTCTTGTTTGATTTGTTCATTGCGAACAGCTGAAAGTCTGTAAATGTTTTACAGTAATCCTGATTTTCAATGGAGACTGAATACTTTTGATAACAATTGTAGCTCTCTCATCACGAACTAGACAGAACCCCAAATTGTACACATACAAATTAAACACCATTATGACAGTATTATATTTGTTTATCCTCTATCCTCTAGTCTATAAGGGTCACATTTAGATGAGCAACAATTGTGCTTTATGTGAATTACTCAGCAGGTCACAAAAATGTTCTCATTTCAAAATATGTTAGGCTTTCAATCACATAAGCACGCAAAGCGATAGCTACTGCAAACTTCTCTCTCTCTTTCTGAAGTGGCCAATTGAACAGAGTCAATATTTCTCATTCCATAGCAACCAAAGCTAAACAATTACTATGGATGAGGTTTCACATGACAGCACAATCTAAAGGTATAAACAAAACTATTTTTTGCTGCACGGAGAAAGCATGTACATAGTACAACCAAAACACATAACAACAAAAAAACTGCATCAGATAGTAGTCATATGAGCAGAGCAACAAACTCAGTGTTAATAGTTTAATGAAGCAGACATTCAGGGAAGATATACACAGAGCTTTAAAAAGCCCTGATTTTATTTCACACAAGTCTCATATTATACTATACATTTCTTTATTGCATCCAATAGCGGTAAAGAAAATACATTTATTTGATAAAAGGTTAAAATTAGTACAGAAAGCTCCTAGTTGTATTCTATTATGCTGGACAATCAGTATATTCATTCTGTACTTCAGAAGGTTCTCACTCCTTGCTGTGCTCACAAAAATAACTGGGATATAACACATTCGTTGATTGGTTTGTATGCCTTGGATGATGGGTATGTCTCATTCATGTAACATTAGACAAGTACTGTTTATAGATATAGGAAGTCTCGTTTCTAAGCCAAACAAACAGATTCCTTTTGATAGACACAGGAGACTGGACTGGTCCCAATTTGAAATCACACACTGATGGAACATGGGATGGACGATGCGGTGGGCCACTCATTGGGCTTTTTCAAAAATAATATGTATTAGTAAAAAGAGCCGAATGAGTCTTTGTGTAAGCTAATCATCTCTCGCTCTATATGAAGTAAATCAGTTGTTAACTTGATTTGTGTGTCTTTCCACTTGGTAGAGGCAGATTTTACATTTTAAGGGATAACAGCAGCCAGTAAAATTTTGTCACAAAGTTTGAAACCACTCACTAACTAGCTGTTAGCAGCTCTCCTTATACTCTATGGCAGGGCTGCCCAACAGGTAGACCCCAGATGCTGTAGAACTACAACTCCCATGATGCTTTGTCATTCTAAATTCATTCTAAAGGCATGCAAAGCATCATAGGAGTTGTAGTTCCACAACATCTGGGGATCTACCTGTTGGGTAGCCCAGCTCTTTGGGAACTGCTAACAGTAACATCTAACCAGTTAAACCATAAATGGTTACGTTTTGTACTTTGTCGTTAATGTTAGCAAGTAACAGTTTCCAGAAACTTTAGCGAGAAACGACTTTGGATATGAGCCCTTAGTGTGTATTTTACTAACCCATCGCTCAATAAATTATACACATTGAATGCCATTTTACATACCCTGATCAGCCAAGACATTAACACCACTAACAGGTGAAGTGAATAATATTGATTATGGCGTTGCAATGACACCTGTCAATGGGTGGGACATATTAGGCAGCAAGTGAACAGTCAGTTCTTCAGTTTCATGTGTTGTAAGTAGGAAAAATGGGCAAGTGAAAAGATCTGAGTGACTTTGACAAGGGCCATATAGTCATGACTATACAAATGGGTTAGAGAAGGGATAGGCAACCTTCGGCACTCCAGATGTTGTGGACTACAACCCCCATAATGCTCTTACATCTCTAATGCTGGCAAAGCATCATGGGATGTGTAATCCAAAACATCTGGAGTGCTGAAGGTTGCCTATGCTGGGCTAGAGCATTTCCAAAATGCCATTGTTATGCGTTGTTCCCGGTAAGTAGTGATTATCTACCAAAAAGGGTACATGGAAGGACAACTGGTGAACTGGCATCAGGCTCAGTGATGCATGTGGGGAGTGAAGGCTAACCCATCTTGTCTGATTACACAGAAGAGCTTCTGTAGCTCAAACTGCTGATAAACTGGCCATGATAGAACACACAGTGCATTGCAGTTTGCTGCGTATGGGGCAGTGTAACCATAGACCGGTGATTCAAAGTTAAACCATAAATGCTTAAAGTGATGAAGAGGTGTTTCTAAACAAAGTGTGCAACTAAGTTGCTAACAAATACAAATTGGCACTGTATTGACAGATATTAGCCCAGTGGGCAGGTTTATTTTACTTTTCCTCCCAGTTTAAGGTTGTCAGATGAGTAAAACATTAAAGATAAATGGTACAATCTGGAATGAGATTTTTAATTTTTTTTTTTTTACTGGTTGTTTTAACTGAATAAAGGCACACTGGAAATCATTAAATAAATCACTGGAAATCTGCAGTTGCAGTATCAGTTATGCCTGTAAATTACTATCGCAATGCAGTACATGCACTGGGAAGTGAAAAAAAGGTATTGCTTCACTTTAAGTACATTTTCGTTTCTCATACATGCTCTGGTCCCATTGTGTTCTTAAAAGTGGGGTATGCCTCTACTTACTGGTTAAAATAATTTCCTGAGCAACTAAATTGACTTAAATAGCATTGCGGATTATTACTGACCAATCTTTCTCAGCAAAATCTGAGCCATTCGCTGGTATTTCGCTAATCTCATACAGCTGTCACAGCATAGATAAGATATAATCAACTCTATGCACCTGTATTTTATCGGTTATCTTTTTTATGATTTTACAATTTTCAATTCCCCTGATGCTGTCTAGAATTTTGATTAGATTTTTTTTTTCACATAAAGTAATTACCATTTTGATTATGCTCAAAATACAGCCATTTAGTAACAGAAATGAAGTTATTACAGAGATTACATATATTGAATGCATTAAACTGATCACCGGACTCAGAATATTCAGTAATTTTCTATCATTTTACTGCAGTATTTTAGTAGTTTTACCCCATCATTTTGTTTAATCATGACTATTCTGACAGTAAAGTAAAGGAAAATTAGAAAAGTGAATATTACAATCACAGTATATGAGTGGTGACCATATTTTTCCTAGTTAGGTGTAGCCAGGGATTCGTATGCATGCTGAACATATTTTATATTGTATTATGTGATTCAACCTGAGCCTTTTACTGTACAAGACACGGGCATATCTCAAAATGATTCAACAAATTAAAGCTATATTTAAAGAAGCGTCCCCATTGTTACTTTAATATATTTGTATATGTAAAATTAATTTAAAAAAATACACAAATTGTGATACTGAATTTTCCAACTAATATACAAATTAATTATTACATCTTGCATCTGCTGGTATGTAACATAAACCTACATCTAACTCAATATTACACATGAAAAACAATTGCTAACAGGTGTACATCCACGCATAATACCTACATGCAAAAATAAGCAATGAAATAAAAGAAAACTCTCATATCACTACTTTGGCTTGTTCACGACTACATTTGACCTTCCAATTTTCAGACTGCAGTATTGCTTGAGAGTCAGTTTGTCTGGCTGTCACATATGGTCACATGCTGCTTTGGGTATCTCACTCTGCACAATTAAGACTCTGGGATTGTGATTATAATTCTGCGCAATTTCAATTTGTGCTCCATGGATAGTTTAAACCTTTAAGGACTAAGGCCTTGATTAAATATTGAATATATACAGTATAGTGCATTCTACTAATATTGGCAGCCTTGTTAAATATGAGCATCATTGGTAATAAAGAATACTGTGAAAAATTGTCTTTATTATTTAACCTTTTGATCTTTTATTAAAAAAAAACACAAAAATACTCTGCTTTCATGAATATCAAACAGATTCAAACAAATTCAAACATAACACAGGTTTCTCAAAAAAAATGTATATATGTTAAATATATGTGTGGCACAATTATTGGCACCCTATTACCTCAATTTGCTGAGATAACAGCTATGAGTCATCTCCAATAATGCCTGATGAGGTTGGAGAATACATGGCAAGGAATCTAGACCAATACAGAATATCTCCAGATCCTTCACATTTCAAGGTCAACACTGATATTCAATTCACTCCATATGTTTTGTAGGGGGTTGAAGTCAGCGGATTGGGATGGCGATGGCAGGACCTTGATTTTGTGGTCAGTAATACATTTTTGTGTTGATTTTAAAGTATGTTCTAAGATACAAATACTGTCCATTTTAATCTTTCTGGCAGAGGCAGTCAGTCAGGTCTTCATTTAATATATGTTGATATTTGGAATGGTCCATAATGGCATGTATCCTAACAAAATGTCCAGCTCCATAATATTAAATAGCCTTTATTTAATATCTGTTGTTGTCTTTTTTGGCCACTTGAACCATCCTCTTTATGCTGTGTTTAGACATAATAGACACATGTCCTCTTCCAGAATCATAATATTTCCAGTTGGCTGGAACTTCTTAATTACTGCATTGATGGTGGAAGTCAGGGTTGAACAATTTAATTTCCTAGTCACTCAGGTGTACTAAAAATGTAAAATATCAATGGGAATATGTAGCGGATTGCACCAGGCGACCCTACAAAAATACTGTATAAAGCTGCATCCGTGTATCTGCTGTATTTTCTGTGTATTGAAAAAGAATTGTATTCCTCTGATTGTTCGGTAGTTTCATTCCCTTAGTTTATTCGAATGAAACTACCGAACAACCAGACCTCCCTGGGTGAAGTGTGTCCTCAATTACCCGTTGCAACATTGTTGCGAACGGGTAATTGAACAGTAAGTAGCCGTCCTTTGTTCTCGGGGGTGGCCGCCATTCGACAAACGAACACGTGGCGGCGGCCATTTTAAAACTCCCGAACAGCGGTGTTTTGCCGTCGAGTGCCTGGAACTAAAATCGAACACTCGATTAGGCGAACACCGCTGAGACCTCCACAGCCCTGGTCCGTTCGGTTCCAAACTACCGAACGGCCCCTCGTTCGGTAAATAGAAAATACCGAACGAGGGGATTCAGGCGAACCCTCCCTAGCCTCTATAGCTAGAGGCTTTCGTGTATTTTATTCCCTTATGCCAGGACCAACCGCAAGGCCCATTCACATGGAACCGAATTCGGCTATCTCAGTTCGTGCGGTCGGTCATTTTATTCCCTCCATACTTTTCCCGAACCCCTGGTCCGATCTGGGTGATTTTTGGATATGTTGTTCACCCAGATCAGGGCTATCCGGGGATGTATGATTTAAAGGGGTACCCCTACGTTTAGGGGTACATCCAGAAATGGGGGGAATTGGTGTGCTGGCTAAGGGGATTATGATGCTAGCTGAGGGGAGGGGATGTGTGGGAGGTTACCAGGACAGGATTGGCTACTGTAATAATTGCTGTAAATCCCTCCCTGGCATGGGAGCATGCTTTATAAGGAGACTGTGATTAAAGGCTTGTCAGTTATGCTCCTGAAACTGTGTGTCGTCCAGTTATTGGGATTGCTGTTGGGATATTGCTGTATTTTACCTGCTGGAAACCCTGCCTTTGGATTTACTATTTACTTGTTCCTGAGTCTCACTTGGATTATAAGCGGAGATAACCTGGGTACTATTGCATCTCCGCCACATTGGTTGGCAGCGCTGGGATCCAGACTCACAGAGGAACAAGCCTAAATGGAGTACGGATGGAGATTGATTTTGCCACACTAAAACGCTCCACGCTAAAAGACCTTCTGGAGGCAAAGGGTATACAAGCCAGCAATAAGACAAAAGCGGCACTTATCACTGAACTGATGGCGGAGTACCGAATGGAAGGCGATTCGGTTCCCGAACAAGGGAATTCGGGAGAAACACCGGAACAAAGGGAGTTCCAGAGACAGGTACAATTTCGGCTGTCTTTCTATGGGGAACACCCTCCAACAGAGATCATTTCCAAAACGATAACGGAGGTCCAGGAGTTTATACTGAGGAGTCAAACAGCGGCCCCAGAACGCAGCTCTGCAGTAAATATGCCACATGAAGGTAAGCCGAAAATACCGTACCAGGCTTTTAAAACATATGTGGAGGCAGAGGAAGATATAGACTCTTTCCTGCAAGATTTCGAGAGACTGTGTGCACTGCATAGAATCAGCGCAGAGGACTGGGTACCCATTTTGGCAGGAAGGTTAACTGGGAGGGCAGCTGAGGCATACCGGACTGTATCGAATGATGAAATTCGGAATTATCACAAAGTGAAAGAAATTATACTGGCCAGGTATGCTATAACACCAGAAGCATACCGGCGGAGATTCAGGGATCTAAAGAAGGTGGAGAAAGACTCACATGCTGAGTGGGCATGCAGACTACAACGAGCAGTCTTGGGGTGGGTGCAAGCGAGCAAGGCACGGTCTATGGAGGATGTATTGCAAATGGTACTGCTGGAGCAATTTTATGAAGGAGTAACCAGCAAGGTACAGGAGTGGGTAAGAGACAGAAACCCTACCTCCCTTACCGAAGCAGCCAGGAAGGCAGACGAGTACCTGGATGCACGCAGGCAGCAAAAACCTGCAGCTCCAAAAGTCCCTTTTAAAACCTTTGGGGGAAATAACTACACGCCAGCTCTACCAAGGTCACTGCCACCACCACCACCACCCGCTACACAGCCACGTTTCCGCCAGCCCACGTCGGGCCCTTGCCACCACCGCCAGAAGTGGGGACATTATAAAAGGGAATGCCCCCAGCTGCGGGACCGTTCCACCTGGATCCGACCCGGTCCACCACCACCACCGAGAGCCGCCGCAGCCCATCACTACCAGGACATCGTGGCCACACCGTATGGTTCAGCAGTTCCCATCACAACCATAGAGCAGTGGGAGGTACTGCACGAGGCAGATCCCGTCCAGGCTAACGCAGACAACCGCCAGCATCACAGGCAGACCG